>JACDJE010000308.1:542561-640287 GCA_016647715.1 Pavo muticus
CGGCCCGGCCCCGAGCGCCGCGCGGCCACCACTAACGCGCCCCTCCCCCGCCTGCGCGCGCTGCTCAGCAACCGAACGCCCGGCCGCGCGCCCGCCCCCCCGCCATTGGGCGGGGCCGTCTCCGCCCCGCCCCTCCCGCCGCCGGATTGGCCGCGCTCGGCCGACGCCCCGTCCACTCGCCGCGGACCCCTCCTCCTCCCCGCTCGTGTCGGGCCCTGCTGCCGCCCCGCCCCCTTGCGCTCCTCCACCAGGGGGCGGTCCCTCCCGAAGCCCGGTTCGCATTCGGCGCCCGCACCGCGGCGCTCGGGAGACGCGCAGCGTTATTGCTCGGCGGGGCTGTCAATCGTCGGCACTGGGGGCCTGCATACCGGTTGGCTGCAGCTCTCCTGAGCGGGGGAGGGCTCTGCCCCGGGGCCGCGTTCTGAGTGCCGGAGTGGGGCCGGGAAGAATCTCCTCCGCTAGCTCGGCTGTGGAGCATAGTACTGAGCAGACTAAAGTAGCGTCGCTGCGGACTCCCCGCAGATGTCCCGCGCTGGCCGATCTCGCTAGCCGTCTGCGATCCGTCCCGCCGCCCCGCACCAGGCAGCGCAGGGCACCCACAGCGCCCGAGGTCCCCGCTCGGCCCGCCCGCCGCGCTGCCGGCAGCTCGGTACCAAGATGGCGGCGGCCGCCGAGTTGGCGGCTTTGGTGCGCTGCTGGCTCTGCCTGCTCCTGGGGCTGCCCGCGGTGAGCGGGGTCGGGGTTGAGCGTGGCAGCGCTTCCCTGCGAGAAGCAGAGCTTGGGCCGGGTGGGAGGGAGACTCGTCCCGCGGCGGGAGGCGGAGCGGCCCTGCCTGGCCCCGGTGCGCCGCGCGGGGCTCCTGCGCTCTGTGGGAAGGGAGGTTTGCGGGCTGCCGCTGCGGACCCGGCGCCTGCCCTGATGTGCGTGTCCCAGGGGGCGCGGGCGGGGCCGCTGGGCGAGACCCCGGCAAGCGGCTCCGGGGGGCGGAGGCCGGGAGCGAGCAGAAAACCCGGTCCGAGGTTTTGTCACTATTCGGTCCTTCCTGAGGCAGTTTGTAACGGTGCTGCGATTGCTTTTGTATGTTAAATGTTTTAACGTGGAAGCAAAGCAGTCGTGCGATGGGCGCGCGTGAGCAGTGCTGTACGGGAGAACGTGCTGCTGAGGTGGGGCACAGCTTGTGACGGGATGCCGCCTCGTGCGGGGCCGACGGGTCTCGCCCAAACGTCAGCGCTTCTATTACAGTTAGCGTCATTTTGGGGTAGTACAATAATCGGGGCACTAAAACCTGAGGAAAAAATACCAAGGAGAGATGGTCTTACGTGAATGAGAAACGTGGATCTCCGGTCATCGTCTGCTGGCCCAGAACAATGCTTTGACTGCTGTGCTGTCACCCGCTCCAGTGTGCTGGTGTTTAGCTGGGGCTTTTCTGAACACAGAGGTGCTGGAGGCCCTTTTATCAGAGTTCATTCTCTTCCCTCTTCCTGTTCTTATTTTGTTTGGTTGTTTTTTAGTTTTGACCCAAGATCTTTTCACCCCATCTGAGAAGCACCTGGGGAGAGGATCTCCTTTCATTATGTCCTCCCTCGCTTTCCCCATGTGCAGCTGGAAAGGAAGGCTGCAAGCTGTGTAAGCCAGGGACTGATCCGTCCTTCTGCAGGGGAGTGGGAAGGTGAAAGCAGAAAAGAACAAAGAACAAATTATATCATTTCAGTGCAGAGATAGTAACACTGTGTTATCTGCTCACTAAAAGCAGAATAGGTGTTCTACCCAGGAGCCAACTGAGCTGCTGATGTTAAGCAGCTGCAGGGTTTTTATCTACACTTAAACTAGCACGTGATTTTTCCAAAGCAAAAAAAAAAAAAAAAAAAAAAAAATCAAAATCTTTCTTGTATACATTGTTGAGCAGTTTGGTCCACTTCATCATTCCCTGGTTGTGCTTTTCCCAAGCTCAGCTATAAGACTTATTTTCCAAGTGTGCTTCCAGTAGCGGGATGTTTATTGGAATTGTTTCATGAGAGCATCTTTCAGAGAGCTGCAGCTGATTCATTATGGCTGGTTTTTTGTTGTTCTTTGGAGCAGACACTAGAGAGACACTGGAGTGGTAGAAGTATATGTGAAAGCAGCAGATCTGACACCTTAAAACATACACATTGTGAATGATGTCTAGAATTTACTACTAGATTTAAGACTGCTTCTCAAAATAAGGTGGTGGTTTGCAGTTATGAGCAGACTTTTAAGCGTTATAATAAAATGTTGGCAAAATAATTAATTCTTCTGACGGTCAAAGCATCTAAAAGCTTTCTTTTTAAAACAACTAATTTAATACTAAAGTGTAACATTGTATTGATTTACAGATAAACGTATATGGAGCACAGTTGTCATCAGAAGCTTGCAGGGAACTTGGCTTCTCCAGTAACTTGCTCTGCAGCTCTTGCAACCTTCTTGGACAGTTCAGTCTGAATCAGTTGGATCCATTCTGTAGGCAGTGCTGCCAAGAAGAAGCTCAGCTGGAAACCAGAAAGGTGGGTTTTAAACCAGATAAGTGGGTTTTCTGAGGAAGAAATCTGTCTTAATTTTTTTGTAATTTACTTATAGGTGTCACGTTGTGTAGTAAACATTTTTGCATTCATAAATTTGGATCAAACAAAGAACTAAAATCAATAGGTATTTTTCTAATTACCCTGAATCAGGCCTAGATTTCACCTTGTAGGTGATTGCGCTTCTTGTGTTAAGACTGAGCAGGTGCCATTTTGTGATTAGGGCTTTACATTAAAAATATATGCAGTCTTTTCCATTTTAGTCACGCTCATAGAACAGAAAGCACAGAGCTGGAAGGAGTCTCAAGGTTGTTTGACATATTCGTTCGCAGTGAGCCAGAATTTATTGTACGTGCATAGGAACCTGGAGATTAATAGAAGTTTGTTTTTCCTCATCTATTTGCATTAGGTTGCTCGGTTTCATTTTTTGCTAGGGTTTTGCAGCAAACATGAGTAATTTGCTGATGAATAGAAATATTGGATTGTTCTACCATCGTGATTATATGGTTGAGTGCTAAATTATAGCATCATTCCTAATATTCTTTTGAATGCTGTATCAGAGTATGGAATTTCTGATATTACTACATTCATGCACAGCCGCTGTTTGGAAATCTGTTGTTCATATTTGCTGAATTTCTGAAATTTGTGCCAAGTAAATCCCCCTGCAGACTAGCCAGCAGAAAATGGGTGCTGGGAGTTTTTAGCATGAACATTGATATCTTAACAGATTGTATTCAGAGTCATAGCATTTTGAATTGACTCAGGGTCTGACATAATGCCACTTACACTAGGCGTCTGTAACTGAGCTTATGATTTTACTCTTAAATCTTTGTTCTACTGACAGCTTGGTAGTGAAAAGATTTTTAAAATCTTAGAAGTGTTTTTCCCTATCCTTTTGCTTGAATTTTTTTTTATCTTACTTTAAAAACCTACAGGTAAGATACCTGACTTGCTGATTAGCAGCCTCATCTGTTGCCAAGTTCCAGAGTGGTAGTGCTCAGGGTTTTGTTAGTGCAATCACTTACACAATTGAACATCCTCAGAAGAGAGGAGTCTTTTCTTTTTTTTGAAGCATGCCTGCAGTATGCAGCCTAGCTTTTTTATCATGTGAGCAAGTATTGCTATCACAAGGCAACGTGCTCGCTGTCCATGTTACAGACACACCATGCATGCTACTAGAATTCCAGCACAGACTTCAGGATTTGCAGTTAATTCTCCTTAAAAGTATGTGGGGAGGGTTAGAAATCTGGGAATTTTTGTATCATCAATACTTTTTGAAAATGATCTGTGAAATAGGCCCAGCCCTAAAAATACTTTGTGCTGAGTGGCATCAGTGCAAGCCCACATGTGGTATGTTT
Source organism: Pavo muticus (assembly GCA_016647715.1). Lineage (NCBI taxonomy): Eukaryota > Metazoa > Chordata > Aves > Galliformes > Phasianidae > Pavo > Pavo muticus. Next base: position 546,457 of record JACDJE010000308.1, read on the forward strand.
GTGGAACTCAGCTCTTTCATATCCTTGAAAGATATTTATTAATTCTCATCTTGTTATTGATCCAGTATTCTGTGAACTGACGTGGTGGAAAATAGCTGTGAGGTGCTCTGGTTACCCAGTATGTGTCTCACTCTTCCGCTGCCATCTGTCCAATAAAATATTTTCATTACTTCATAATTTTACCGTAGGAAAAATGAAAAAAAATTCTTTTGGTTATTTTCTCCTCTACAAAAGATTTTGTATCCAGCTGCAGACTCATTCAGATGCTAGCTTAAACTGTATCGCTTTAGACAGCTGCAAGTTTTAAGCCTCAGTCTGTCAGATGCAGAGTACTGCTGGTGTGTAAAACGTAGAAGGATGAAATGGAGGTGAAGCTAACTGTGCGTGAAATTGTAGTAGCAGGAGAGATTGTCCATATTTTGCAGTAGCCGAAAATAGCTGCACTCCATCTGCAGCTTTCACTTATGCCATGTGATCATTTCAAGCATAGCTATAAGCATATTCCATTAATTGTATATTATAATCTTAGGCTTATCTCAGCAATATATGCGTGTCAAAATTCCAATCGCTGTTAGGAATTAACTGTGTGATGAAATCTGCCACCCGTTAACCATTGTAGTTGTGCTGTGTGGGACTGCAACAGCCCTCACAAATATTTCTAAATGGAGCTTTGGAATATATTTTGCACGCTAAGATGTGTTGTTCTACAGCATTTGAAATTTCTATTGTCAAGTATTTCTAATGCTGTAATGCTGTGTGGTTTGCTGAATTAGATAACATCTGCCATAAGCAAAAGTTGACCAGGAAATTCGAGGTATTAAAATGTATGGCATATATGGCAAACTCATACAGTAACATCTTATGTGTCTGCTACCTACATGCACTGTTGTTTCTAGTGTATAACCCTTCTGTAAAACAAGGTAAACATACTGATACAAAGAGTCCATATGCATACTTTCAAAGTTCCTCAGATGGGTAATTGCTCCCCTGTAACAAATTTCAGCAAAGGGGTCTGAAATTCAGACATTTTTAGCTTTCTTGTGCATGTATTCAGGATTGTCAAAATACAGTCAGCTGCCAAAGGATGATTTAATAATTTATTGGACTATCTGGCTCTGCCTTGCTAGGATAACGAGAAACTTAATATCATTTTACGCCCAACTTATACTAGACGTAACAATATACATCACTAAAATATCACTGAAATTTAAAATGGATTATTGTGCCTAAGATAGAAAAACTTATCTTTGGTTTGGGTCAAATTCACTGAAGGTTCATCTCTTCAGACAAACTAAGATAAAAGGCACTGATCTGTCTGTAGCAGGATGAACCTTACCTATGGGAGACTTCTTTCCGTTCTGAAGTGAGAAAGGAGGTTAGAAAAATGATAAATGTGAATTTGCTGAATGTGAGTTAAAATTGTGTATGTGCATCTGTGCTGGTGTAAGGTTAACAGGTAAACAGAGCAGTTAGGCTGGTAAGAATAGTTAAATATACAGAAAAGGTGCTCACCAGTGTTGTAGGCTCGCAAAGGAACTCCACAAGGAGCAATCTCCAGGAAGAGATCCTTCCTCAGTGGCAGTCAGCCCTTAAATGGGGTCTAGGAGAGGTGGAGCCTGGCTCCACCCCTTCCGGGCACACAGGTGAATTGCCTTCACCTGTGCTCCATGGCTGACTCAGCACTTGCCTCAGGTGGTTAATCAGAGGTTCAGGCCGTGATTCAGCAGTTCCCATGCAGCTGGCAAGTGGAATGTTAATTAATTAAGTCAAGTCTAACCTCCTTCATTTGAGTACACATCTGGATAAAATGATTGACTCTACGTTTGTTGGAACAACTTCAAAAAGTGCAGTTTCCAAATTAATTAAATGCACAAAGTCAAGTAAACAGTTGATGAGTTCCATTTTCAGTGTTTTCTATCTCCAGAGATTCTTTCTGCTCTAATGAAAGCAGAGATTCTGGAGAAGAAGAGATATTTGGAGATTATAATTCTATAGGCAAATAGATGGTTAGATAGCAGAGTTAATCAGACAGTGTATTTCAAAACTGGAGCTCAAAATCTGCTAACTTTCTATCTAATTTTTAGCTTATGTACAACTGCTCACTTGGCTCAGGTATGAGCTTGTACACAGGAGCCCTTTTTCTGCAACGCTTATCCTCTATTCCACTTTGCCTTTCTGCTCCCACTACAGACCACGGAGGTCCAAAGTTACCTGACTGCTGGGTGCTTGACTTCTACATTTTCTCCTGCACACCCCTGTGTCACATCTCCTGTTCACTTGTCCTTGCACCAAACCATTGCAAAGAACAGAGCTAAAACCTTGTCTGCTGGGAAGAGTTGTTGTCTGAGGGGTTTCAGGTCCTTGGTTTGAAAGCACAAGAATGATGATGTGATACTGCAGCAAGGAGCTGGGTTAGTACCAACGCTGACACAGCCTTAGGTAATACATTTCCTGTATTCTGGAGACTGGAATGAAAACACCCAGCTCTGATACGTGTGTACAGAACAGAAGAATTTCCAACCCAAAGCAGAGCTCAGAGCCTTGTCTGGTGAAATTCAGATGTCCAAGGATAAAGATTCTGCAGTCTTTCTCAGCAACTCAGATCAGTGTTCAAACACCCACGATCCCAGGGCTGTTTTTTTGTTTTGTTTGTTTGTTTTCCTTTGGAATTTCAGTTCAAATTGCTTTCCTTGCAAATAAACGAGTGCTTAGATTCTGCTGGAAATACACTAATTCAAATAACACTTTTTTTGGCTATTTGATTCTTTGTTTCCAGACTCTTACAGTTGGGCATCTCCCTTCACATAATGAGCTGAGGATGAGAAGAGTTTCTTTGTAGCTAAATTTATCAGTGACTTCATTTCAGAATGATCTGTGTGGTAGCAATGGCTTTGCTGGCTTTCTGCATTTCAGAACATCAATTCATTCTGTTCCCGACAGTGAGGTTTTCTGATTGCTGCTCTCCTAACCCGCAGATTCTTGTCCATCTTCTGTCTTCAGGGAGAGAGTGGAGTTCTCAGTTCTCTCCCTCACAGAAAATAAAACATTTTATACGTTGTTGTGTATTCCTTTATTTCAATGAATCAAGTTTACCATTTAAAAGAAAAAAAAGCGAATTGTTAGCTTTGACGGTTCAGGAATACTAAACATAGTGTTCCTGCAGTATCTAGTTCTAGATACTGTCAGGCAGCTCTTTATTCGTGCGTGCCTTTATACTAACAGCCCATTACATTGCATGTTTTAAGACATGATGGTACGGTAATTTTTAGCTGATTGTAAAAGCATACAAATCCAAGTTGAGTGTCACTTTATAACATGTGCAGGGTCAGGCTTAATCAGTAGTTAGAAGAAACCCACATGCAAAAAACGGTGGATAATTTAATGTATTTTTAAAAAACTTTTTTTTTTTTTGTCACTGTTGATGTAGCTCCATATGATGATGATGAATGAATGAGATTTAACCCAAGTTGTAGCTTTGTGAAGGATGAGGAAGAAGTGCAGTCTTTGTCACTAGAGCCTTAGAAAGCATACAGTTAGCAGGCTTTTAAAAAGCAGTTATTTATATAGATGCAGACATGAGTCAGCCTGGAAATCATAACTAAACGGACACCAGTAATAGTTTAGATGCTGTATTTCATTGCTTGCAGCACTGTGCTCACGTTCATGAACACTAAAACAAGCAAAGCATTATTATAAAGTGAATTAGCTCTTAAGTTAAGCATTGTGCGATGAACTGACTCGTATGCCTCCATTCTGAGTGATACACGTCATTCTTAGTCATATTTGAACACAGTCTGTGCCTTCATGAGGAAGCAATCAAAAAAGTTCAGAGCAGTCTGCTCTGGACATGATGGAATAGTAGGGGCAGAAGATGTTCACAAGTATTCTCTTGTTGTAGCCAAAGCGATGCAAATAAACCTGTGTTTCTGGCAAAAGGCACCTTTGTTCGAGTTACAAATGAAGTCAGTTGGTTTTTTTTGTTTAGCCATCTAGAGAGCAGCTGCCTGTCCCAGCATGAATCTGAACTTTTTTTTGTAGTAGCACAGTTGGGCTTCAGTTACAGCAGAGATAGAACTCAAAATATTTTTAAGCAACAGCAATTGCGCTGTTTTCTTTGCTACAACTTTATTTCTGTCAGTTACTGGCTAGAAGTTACAAAGCGGGAGTATTCTGCGATATTCTGTGTAAGACTGTGATATCTTACATCTTAGATTCTCACAGTGATCTTGCTTCCATAGGAATCCTTATTTGAAAGGAAAAATAAACTGGAAGAATTATTTGCAGTAAAGAGAACTGAAAAATGTTCATGTTACCATTGTCCTAAATTTGCTGTGCTTACTTCTTTGTGCCCATAAAGGACATAATTGGTGAACAGATGGAAAAAGGCTATTACCCCTCTATTTCTTTCTACTAATTCTTGATAGAAAAATGCAAGTAATTGTCAGCACACAGAACCAGGAGAAATGCTCGGTGCATCAGCAAGCATGCAAAGTAACATCTGAACGTAGGACTGCCGATACAATTGTTGTTGGGATGCTTTTAAAAGGATAACGAATGGAGGCACGGGTTAAGTTTAGAATCTCACTGTTCAGTGTATGCAACTCCTCCATCTTAAAACTTTCATGATTTCAATCCAGAGAAATCAAAGTATGCAAGCTAGTATCTGAGATTTTTATCTGTGCCTTTTAAGTATTTTAATTTGGGGATGAAAAAAAGCTTAAAAATTGTATTTTTAATCTCTCAAGTATTGTTTTATAGCTCTGGGTTTTAACAGTCAAATTGTAGCCTTAGTCTTAAATCTAATGTTTAGTTGAAAATCTTGCATTTACTTTAGCATATTTTTGAGAGGCTCTTCTACATACATTGCAGTGTGGTATTTTTAGTTCCATTTCCTGCGGAAGTAATGATTACTGATTTGCTCAGCTCAGGCAAGAAGCTATAATTTCCTTGCAGATGAGTGTAGAATATTTCATATGTTCTGATCCAGGGCGTTTACACCAGTACTGAATTGAGCTGGGAATCAGAAGGTTCATATTCTGAACTGCAGATGCATTCCCTGGCCACCCAGACTGCCAGCATGGATGGGGGATGAAATTCTAATAAAACAGTCTTGCTTTGAGCTTTCTGTCATGCCGTGTCTGGCTTTCACTCCTTTTTCAGAAGGGTTAGCACTTATTAAATTTCAAAGTGAAAGCATATTTTTAATTACACGTCTCCACGGGTTAAGTCAAACATTAATTTTACTTCATTTCAGCACTCTTATGTTCTTCTGTCTGGACTTTCACATTTGTTTTGAAAACACTGCTGTCAGAAAACAGGAGCTGGTATTCACTCATTATAGAGCTGAAGTAAGAACGTTTAACCAAAGCTTGTTCTGTCAGCCCCTCTCTGAGCAGTAGGAGTACCATGGCTAGGAGGATGTGATTTGGTAAACGGTATTGACAGCTATTTCTGAGATGAAAATGCCAAGCTTTACAGTAGGAAGCTCTATTTTGGTAGCAGGAAAAATCTGCTGCTACCTTATATTTAAGATTCACCACACTTTGGAGCCAGTTGCACATTGCCAGAAAAACAAAGTTTAAAAATGTGACCGTATACAAGAGCAATATATATATTTTTATTGGGATGCTACCTTTTATAGAACTGAAATGAACCTATACTTTGCTTTAAGAGCAGTGAATCTGGGTACCTTGCATAGGTGACTGATGTTTAAGTGCAAGGATTGAGGTTAGTTCAACCTCACTTTCTTCTCAAAGACAAATAGATGAAATATTCCCGTATCAAACCTAATGAATTGATATTGATGCTTGGATCGATAGATGACTTGCCATAAGCAAACAAGTAGTTTATACTTTTATTAACAGCTTCTGTATATTATTGCAGCTTTATGCAGGAGCTGTCCTAGAGGTATGTGGATGAAAATTGGGAAGGTTCCCTCAAGTCCAGGGTAAGTAAAGCTACTACTGTTCTTTAAAATACAGAATACTGTTGCAGCAAAATGACAAGATGTGATTTTAATTGCTACTACAAGTAGTCATAAATTTCATATACTTATAGGGAAAGTTGCACTGACCTGAGACTCCAGTAATTGATAGATGAAATTATACAGTGTGCTTATGGAACTGCTTTCCTTCCACAGATGCTGTAGTGTAATTGTTTTGTCACTGAATAATGACAGTCAGCTTAAGTGAACAAAATAGAGTAGAAGGAAAATGAGTATCATCAGTGCGTGGTGGGAGGAAGCTGCGGGAAAAACATCTGTGAGAAATTTCAACGTGGAATTTTTTAGGAATAGAACTTACAGGTGTTATAACCAGAAAGATTGGCATGGATGGGATGATGCTACAATTGGAAAGATTGGCACAGGTGGGATGATATTACAAAAGGAATGGTGCTCACCCATCTCTGAAGATCTCAGCTCACAGGAAGGACTCCACAAGAGAGGAATCTCCAACCAGAAATCCTTTCCCAGTAGCAGTCAGCCCTTAAATGAGGTCTAAGAGAGGTGCAGCCAGGCTCCACCCCTTCCAGTCACACAGCTGAATTGCCTTCACCTGTGCTCCCAGGCTGACCCAGTCCTTTCCCCAGGTGCTCAATCAGTGGTTCAGGCCGTAACTCAGCAGTTCCCATACAAAGAGATTGCAGTGCTCTTTTTCAGTAATGAAGTTCCTGATACTGTGCTTAACATCACTTGGACGTAGAGAAGGACCAATACAGCTTTAGAAATAAAAATCTACAAAGGACCAATACAGCTTTAGAAATAAAAATCTACAAAAAGTGCATCTCCCATCTATCATGGCCAGTATTAGCATTACGTTAATTGAAGGTGGTCTAAAGAACAAGAAATAAAAGGATTTAAAACCAGGCTGCAGTTAGCATAAGTTACACTGCTTTGGACTCTCCTCCTCCCACTCCTACCTGCACACAGTTCCATTAATTGACCACAAGGCTGGAGGAAAGATTCTTTCCTGCTGTTTAAAACACCAAAACAAGAACTAATTACATTGCTTGTGCTACTTAGGGGTGTGAGGAAACTTGTGTTAGTAGAGGCAACCGTGTTACCCACACGTCCATTCAAACTCAGCGCACTTAAAAATAATCCCAGCTGCTCTATGTGCACTGTAAAACATCCTCCAAAAGCTTTCGGTACAAAGGAAAAACTTATGAATGCTAACAATGCTAACAATTTGCCTTTCCATCCCTGTTTATCTAAGCCAGTTTTTCTCTTTGGGATGGTAAAAAGAAAGGAGGCACGAACAGACTTTTTCTTTTTCCTCACCAGTTTCTGCTGTTACCAAATCTGAGTCTCTCACGACCAGATTTGCTGCTAGGGTTATTGCAACAGGTTGATAAGATAAAATTTAAAAACATAACTAGAAAATTTTACAAAGCAGTAGAGTGTACTCTTTTAGCTAGCATTATTCTTTGTAATACCATTACAGTCTGCTGAATGCTTTTGTGAGTGTGGCCAAGGACTCCTGTGATCTTTCTCAAATAAGGCTTCTCGTGATAAGTCAAAGTCAGATAACAGCTTACATTCCTGTAAACATCTGTAGTATGTTCAGCACTGAGATATTGTTTCCTGCTCAGTTTCCCGTAAGAAGAAAATGCTGCATTATAAATGCTATACTGTAAAAGTAATTCCTTTAACACGTATGTTTTGAAATTGCTCCTTATAAAACAGCTTTTAAATATTTATCATTCCATCAAAGTAGGACCCTGAAAGTATAAGTGACAAAATTCTTAGATGAAGCAAGATCTTCTTGTACCAGATGGCACAGACAATGAAACAGTTTTTGGCTGACATAAAACTGAGGCTCTGAGGTAGAAAACAAAATTGGGTAGGTCGGCAACTAATCTAACATATTTGTTTGAAGTTGACTTTTCAGTGGCAGCCCTGCTCTGTTCATAATGAGATACAAGATCACAGTGTCTGCACTCGTATGTTCTTTCCACTGTGTTTAGCAGAACTGAATTAGGCTGGCTTTTTTCACTGAGCATTTCTTTCACATCTTGGCATTCTTTTTGTTCACGAGGAGAATAATTCTGACCTTTCGCTGTGTGACTTGTAGTGACACAATGAATGTGCTCCCAGCAGATGTTACAGAAAGTCCTTCATCCTTGAACTCACGCAGCACGCAACTGCATTAGATCCTCTGGCTTCAGGGAGTCAGTAAGCACTCTGATGTATTGCTCAAGTGCTGCAGCTGTGAGGGGATTCTTACAGATACTAGAATGTAGTTTGCTAGGGGGCTGTACTTCTAGGTAAGAACACTTATTTCCTGGTTACCTTTATCTGTAGTTCTTAAGTACTGGTGACACAAATTTGAAAGTTAGAATAATATTAAATCTTAGATTTTTGCACAAAAGTCAGTAAAATTCTTGCTAAGCAATGTAGGATATTCTCCTGAGAAACATCCATCACTCCATCATAATCTTCTGTAAATAGATTATATATAAACATACAAAGTAAATAAATCCTTCAGATTGAGGCATGTCTCTATCATTACTGCTCTCGTGTTACGCACCCCACGTGTGATAATAAGAGATCAGTTATCCCCCGTAACACTTTTTGTATACATTTAGTGTTTCTTACTTCCGAACTGTAAAAATCAGGTGTGTGTGCTGCACTCGGAGTTGCACAGAGTACCACGCAGAACCATGATTCGATAAAATGTTATTAAGTCTTTTGTGTTTCCTATTGCCGGTATTTTAATATGTGCATTTCAGTGCATCACAGAAAGACTTGAAATATTTTTCTAGGAGCAGATCATTCTTGATATTAATTTTGCAGCATTCCTCCTTAGTGATGGAAGTGTTCCTTTCTGATGTGACGATTTTTTGCCCTGATCAAACGATAGACCTCTTTGGTGCAACAGTCGTGGGTAGGAGGGATGGTCGCCTTCATCAAAAAAGTATGCTGCTGCTTTTTAGTGTGATCAGCATCTTTAGTGCACTTAAGCAGCAATGCAAAGTTGTTTATCTGTATGCAGCGTTAAGAGTTTAGTAGCTAAAGGTTCTGGAGGCTAGAAAAATAGCATCAACCAAGAAGAGTATGTCGAGTTTCAAAACTTGGATGAATCCATACGGACATACATAGTTAGTGCTCATAGTATTACAGTGGTAAGCAGTGGTAAGCAGTGGTAAGCAGTGGAATAAATCAAAACAGAAAGCACAGTTTAAGTAGCACAAGGATTGAAAGTTTGAACAAGTGGACTTCTGCATTACTGGAAGATACTTATTCACATCAGATTCTTGCTAGAAGACATGCTGTAGCTTACCAGGAGGAAAAAATGTACAGGAAAAAATTTGTTGCTGACATAATGCTGAAGATAACAGACAGTTAGGACCTCTGTTGTGTTCTTCTGGAATAAAATCTGGAACTGATATAATAGGGCAGTAAGTTTTTTTTCATCTCCTGCAGGTCTTTCTGATCCGAGGCTGCTATATTCCTTCTGATGTGTGTGCAGATGGACAAGGTTGAAAATACTTGTCTGTGTGCGTAGTTGTTTGAAGATAAGTGCGAGATTCTACTGCTGTGTATATCAACTCTCATTCAAGTGTTAATAGGTTAGCTTAACATTTTGCATTTTTCCAGTTACAGATCAAGCAGGAGATCTTTTCTCCTAAAGCTGGAAACTAAATAATACAAGCATTTCTGAATGTAGATATCCTTGGTAATCTGGATCGTGCCCTTAACATATTAAAAGTAGACAGTCAAGTCTTTTAGCAAAGGATTTATGCCAAACATACTGATCTGCAGCTTACTATGATGCGATGCGAAGTCATGCCCGTTTGGGGTCAGAAGCTATGTTCTGCTTCAGAGAGAATAGCACAAGTGTCTGCCAGCAAATACACGGACTTGCAGTTTGGATGTGAGTGATTCTTCATTTCTTTAGTAATCTCTGTTTAGGATTCTAGGTGTTACATCCAACGGATTCATTTTAAAGCTCTGTCGAAACAAAGGGATGTTAGCAGTAGGTTTCTGTGTTGTGTGTAGGCAGAGGCTGCTCCCAGGTCCTTAAAAGCACTGTTTGATGCTAGGTGTGACCTGTCTTTGTGTAACAGCTTGGCACTCAACAGGCTTTGAAATGTCTGTATGCATCTGATCCTTTTCTCCCTTTCGTGCATTCAGCAGATTGCCTTGGAGAAGCCAGTGGGCTGTTTTCTGCTTCGCAGTCTGACCTTTTGCTGTAGTTGATCGGAATGGCAGTCAGGTCTGCTGTGCAGCCTCACCTCAGGGTTGCCTTCAAACAGAAGGCATATGCTTTGGTATTGCATGTGTTTTGTAACAGCACAAGGTGAAGTGATTTTCTTAACGTTATGTGACAGGACAGTCACAAGGCAGGCAGTAGAACAGCTCTGACTTCTCGTCTGGTGTTTAATTCACCAAAAATAGTGTCATGGCACCAAGCTCAGAGTTCATCCTGCAGAAATCAAAGTGGAAAATGCCTTTCTCACTCACCCATGAATGAACTGTATTAAATACTTTTTCTCTGCAGTGTGTAATTTCTGAAGCTGCTATGGGCAGAGGAAAATTGGAAGATATCCAGGATTTTAATATTAAGCATCAGCCTATTAAACAGTGGTGTAAATATGTGTAAACAGCCTTAGCAAGAGTTGGGGTAGTGCAGAAGGGGGACCGTGTGCACCGTATCTCAGGGTAAGCTGGCAGCTGCATGTCACAAAACGTGTGCCCGAGCTGCATCTCACTTCTGACCCCATCAATTCTATTCCAAGGCCGTGTGTTCAACTTAGAGCCTGATTTTGTGGAGAAGCGGGGTTTGACGGGGATAATGTGTATTTTTAACGCATGTCAATATATTAGTTTCTTAATTTAGCTTCCAAAATTGAGAATGTTGAAATTATAATATATATATATTATGTTATTCTTAGTTGCATCATAGAAATTCAGGTGACCAATACAGAAAGTCACTATGATGAGCACTGGAAATAAATATGCCACTAACAAAAAACGATTTTGTTCCAGCTGTCTAAAATTTCAGGAAAAATGCTCTGTAGTGCTTCAGCTTTCAGAAGATTTAGGCATTTGACATTGATACAAAGGTGTAATAGCTACTTTTAAAGTGACAAAATGTAACACAACCTAGAGAATGCTTTCTTCTTTCACCTAATTCTGTCCACATTTTATGAGCTTGTTCGCTCCAACACTGCAGCCAGCGAGCAGCCACCATGTCCAAGTGAGCTTTTACTTGCCACTCAGTTAACCAGTCCTCACACCTGCTTAAGGCTGAAAGTGCTGCAGCCTGAGCTAACCCCTAAAGGCTGTTCTTAAAGAGTTGAGTTCCACAGTCCAGATCTGTTCAAGCCTCCATTTTACTGTGCCATCTTACTGCTTCTCTTTAAGTTTTGCAATTAAATTGACTCTATATACTGACTGTTTCCTAAAACCTCCTTTTTATATTAAGTCCTACACAGTGATTTCAGCTTCAAATTTTTCAATTTGCAGGGAAAAATCCCCATGTAATAGCTCAGTTCACTGTGGACTTGAGAAGAATCACCACTTTTTTTGTATCTTGCTAGCAGAGCCCAGACAACTAACAGCTCACAAGGGCATAGGAAAACAGTGTCTGAAAACGGCCTCAGTGTGAATTCATATCAGAGCTGAACTCCAGTGTGTGAGCAAGTATTGGTGGTTTAGTGCTGTTTGAAACTGTTCTGTGACTACAGCTTGCAATGTGACATTAAAGGTCTCCAGAAAGAAGAGAAGCAAGATTTCTTCTTCTTCAGGTACCAGTCTCTCTAGCAGCGTACTGTGCCATTTCGTTCTGAACTTGTTTATGCTGCACAGTGGTTGTTACAGCCAGCAGAGTATCTGATTTTGTTCTGTACCAGGAGCACAGTAGAAGACTGGAGAAAATAAATGTCGCTCTGTATATACATACTGAGGAAATGTTAAGGTAACTGTCTTCAGTAATATAGAGAAAGGTATAAAGATGTCAGAGGACATCTTTACAATTATTGAGGAAAGCACTACATTTTGTGAAGCAGCACGAGGCGTTAGTCCTGAGGTTGTGCTCATCTTCATGCACCAGCTGGATGCACTGCAATTCGCAAGAGATGCATTGTTGTCTAACCTTGAAAAGGCAGCTTTAACATGCAGCCAGCACCTCCGTGAGAGTCAATCCATGCTGACAGCGTTCATCCTTGGGGAGACTGCTGGCATACCACAGGAGCTGCCTGAATCCACTTAATGTCACTATAGATACTAAATTCAGCCTGTAGAGTAACCTGAGTGTAATGGGAAATGAAGACTAAGCTATTTTCTAAATAAATTTTAAATACTTCTGCAACTCATATATTCATTAAGCTACAGTGTTTGGAAGTAGTGGATTATGCTCACATTTTGTCCCGAAATAAGCCATGTTGTCAATATTCTTTTTGAAGTTCACATTAACACAAGGATGGTCTGCTGTAGGGATGCAGGGTCCGTGTGGCTGTTAGCGCTCACGTTTGTGCAACAGGCATTTCAGGTGAAGAATCTGTCCATCAGCAGCTGATCTCTGTGGAGCTGCATGGCAGGTCACAGCGCCCATGGTGAAGCTGACTGCTTGCCTTTAGGAGTTTCAAGAAAAGAGGAGATACCAGCTTCTCTTTTTGTCTTCCTTTTCTTCCATGCTTGCTGTAAATGGTTTACGGGCTGGTTCGGCCCGGTTCTGTGACTAGCGGGGCGGAGGGATTTCGCAAAATCCGCGCCTCCAGAAAAGGGAAACAGGGGACCCCAAAATAATTAAAAACAATGGTAATGATCAGAGGAGAAACAAACTAATTTACTAAATATGGTATTGGAAAGCAAGATAACACACTATAATACAATATAATTAGAATTAAGTTAATAAATCAAATATAATGAGAGAGAGAGATTGTCCAAAAGCTGGGTAGGCCTCACCATAACGCTGAGGTGAGATGCGCAGTCCGGTCGAGCAGCAGGGAGAGAGACTGACGAAGAAGAACCCGGTCAGATGACCTACCAAGGCCTTGTATCTGTTCCCCTGAGCAGAATGATAACAATACAGCAAACAGTCTTCTGGGGAACGTAGTTCTTCTCTTCGGGGACAGGCACCCGGAACACTTTAACTCCCAGTGCACTACATGATGTTATGATGTGGAATACTGATAACCAAAAATCATAAAACCATGACACTTGCTTTCAGCACGTAACCTTGGAGAGCTCTATAAGACAAAACTGTTTGTCTTGTGTGCAAGAATAACACCTCTACCCACAGTTTCCTCAGTGCCCTTTACCAACACTGCTGCCACTTCTGTGCAGTGTGCTGAGGGCGTTTGTTTCACGTGTATCCTCCCTCACACAGCTCATCTCCAGCCCCTTCACATCTGCATATACAGCCGCGTATGCGCAGCTCTGCTGAGGACTGTCAGTTGTCCATGCAGATGAACTGACTCACGCAGTTGCACTGCTGTCCAAGGAAAATCCAAGCTTGTTTGGAACACTGGTAAAAACAGTTTTCCCAAGGCATACTGTTTAATACTAATGCTTTTGTGAAGATACTGAGAATTCTGCCATTAATTTCTAAAGCCTTTTTCCATGGGAAAGTTTGATTCTCTTTTTTTCTCCATATTGTAGCTTTTGTCAGGAGTGATAAGCCTAAGCTCTTCAGGGGACTGCAAATCAAGGTAAGTAATAACCAAAAGGTTTTTGTGTTTTCTTGGGGTCAGGGGAAGCATCTATTAAGAAGAATTAAACCTGTGGAAACAGCCCTTTTATGGAGCATCCATATTTGCTGATGAAATAATCCTTCAGGAGAAGATGTACTTTCATTGCCAGTATAAATCTTTCCAAGTTTTTGCAGCTAACGCTAATTGGGTTATTGCTAAGCAGTGGTACAGAATCTTTGTTCTTATTGGGGCCCGAGGAGTTGTTTGTTATTTTGTTTAAATCAAATGAAAGGTACACTGAAACCCTTAAGTAAAAGCAGATGTTTAAAGAATGTGAGGAATGCTTGCATTCTGACCTGATTCTGTGGATGCCTTGCGTTTACTTGAGCTTCTTCTGCCATGCTTTCAATTCCTTTTCTCTCAATCCGTTCTTCATTTTCTAATGCAGCTGCCATTTCTATACATTCAGAGATTCTTGGATATTTCTCCTTCCTCTCAGATCTTCCTCAGTCTGTTCTGATTCTGTTTTAACTTTAGCCTTCAAACATCCAGCTTTAAAGAACTGCATACAGTGAATGGTGTTTCCTATGACTTGCGTGTAGGCAAAGCTGCATAAGCCACACTGCCTTAAGCACAAGCAAATCTTTGCTTTCAAATTCTAGTGTAAAACTTAAAATCCTACATGAACTTGCTGTGTACTTCACAGATATACATCTTGATTCTCACATCTTTGTGTTCTCATCTCTATTCACCAAATGGCACCATCTGGAGTCACTTCATAGCTATGCACGGCTGAAATAAGCAATTTGTCTTCTCAGCAGCAGATTCCACCTAAACCAGGTTTCCTCTGTCTGTCTCATGTATTCATGTCCTCCAGTTTCTTTCAAAAGCATCCTCTCCTGTATATCTGAATGTTTCATTTTTATTTTAAACTTTGTAGCTGTACTGAACATCAAAGCAGTCTATGCTACAATTGGTATAAAACATCATTAGGAAAAAAATGTACAAATGAATCTGGTATTTATTTTACAAGACTTTGGGAAAACCAATTAGAGATGCTGCTAGCTTCATTAACTGAAGCCAACTAGGTTAGCTGTGTAATAGGGTAAAGTAAAACACCCCTAGTAAAAATCTTTCTGTAACCTTACATGGCTACATCCTTACAGTACTGCTGAAAGCTCTTATTTGCAGTATGTAGTTTAGGATTCAGTCAGTTTTCAGAAGCATTACCAGCACTACCCACAAAACATAGTAGGCACAAATAGGGCATGGTAGTAGGCAAGAAAGTAATTACATCAAAAATTGATAGTATCCCTTTGCACTGTTTGACCAGAAAATTCTAAGGTTGTTAAAAAAAAAGTCCATTGAGTATATGAGAAGAATCATTCATCTGCTTGACTCAAAAATCAAACTTGAGGAGCTTACAACAGTTAAAGCAGAATGCCTTCTCTCCACGCAAGCCTTATGGCGCTGTCTCCCTGCCCGTGCACTGTATCCACTGCTGCCAGGGGATGTACAGCCTGCAGCATCTCTGTCATTACAGCTGCAAGCTGGATGTCTCCCCTCTTCCTTCCTCTTCCTTTGTGTCTACTCCTTTAAGTTTGGACAGAGGAGGCAACAGTAATGTAGGAGAGAACAAGCAAAAGGATCTCATAAGCTTAATCTGATTTATGTAGATATTTTCTTCAAGAAAAGTAGAATATATTGCTGGTAAACATTCTATCAGCAACATTCGTAAATGCAGAACAAAACACACGGGACTGAAATATTTATAGCAGTAAGTAAGCGTTATCAGGAACAACCAAGCTTAAGTATGGGTTGTTTTGATTTTTCCTAAGCTTAGGTGGGTTTCATAGCATAAGTTATCTTGCCTACATTTTCTCAAATACTCCAATTTCATTTAGCACTCTGGTTTTAAGTATCCATACTTCATGGTGCTACTCTTTGAGCTTATTTCTCTTCTTGATTTGACATCTTTAACTGATGTAAATAAATTGAGAAGGGATTTAAAATGGAGAATGCATTTTCTAGCCCAAGGGAACCGACTTGTTTCTTTCCGCAGTATGTGCGTGGTTCTGACCCTGTACTGAAGCTGCTGGACGACAGTGGGAACATTGCAGAAGAACTGAGCATCCTCAAGTGGAATACAGACAGCGTGGAAGAGTTTCTAAGTGAAAAATTAGAGCGTCTATAAATCATTGCTTTTGTGTTCCCTTTTCAGGTCTTTTCATGGTAATCATCTCAGGTGAAATGTGCTACAATTGAAAAAACATTCCAGTTTCTATGTTAATTTTAAAATACCTGTTGTGCTGTACTAAATCGCTTGTAATTGGAAGGGGAAGCTACAGAACACAGCTGACAAATTGACAAACAAAAGAGCTTGTCTTATATTTCAGTTCTTAGTGCATTTATCACTAACAAAATGCTTTGTTTCCAACCTCGTTGTGCAAATATCATTTTGTTATAATTGGCCCCTTTTTTTAACAAACACCCTTTAAATTAAGAGCTTCAGATAATTGAAATGGTTACCATGTTCTTGTGTGCTGCTCTTCATATACATTTCACAACCAAAAGCAACATAACATCTCCCAAGAACCTTGACTGCTAATACCCTCTTCTTTTTTGTATTTGCAATGTCTTTTTCAGAAGCATTGTTTACCATGAGTATGTAGTTCACAGGTTTTGAAGCTGAACTCATGTTCTGGTGCTGCAGAACATTTGGTAAGCACACTTTAGTGAAGACTGCATAGAAAACCTGTGAGGTATGTGCTAGTCAGATGTCAGGTGTGCTTTGCATCAAGTGTTTTGCTTCAGAGAACGTGAAACAGAAGGAAAAGTTTTTCAAGACCTATAATTTTCACAAGTTTATTGGAATTCTCTCTATCAAATAAATTTATAAACTGTTCTTTTAAAATGTCTGTTTTTCTTTCTCATTTGACATTTACGTGCACAGGAAAATACAGACAGACAAATCTCTTACGACTTGTCAGTTCCCCCCCCCACTTAAAGCGAATAAATACAACAAGCAAGAAAAATGCATCTTCCCTTTAACTACTTCATGCTCACCAGTTTTTGGATGGATGGGTGTTACACGATAGCCTGAATTGGTACCCAATTTTATTCTTCATATGTAACTTTATATCTCAAGAGATTTATTTTCTTTACAGTTTACACCCCAAAACTTGTGGAAGAAATTATCAGCTTCATAGCAGAACCAGAATAATAATCTAGAGACCAAACTCAACTAAACTGATAGAGTTAGATGCTCTTAGGGTGATTCTGTAGGCCTGGCTTTCTGAGTTTTTGTTCTCCGAAACATTCCTATGAAGTTCTAGAAGCTGGGCACCTCTTGGTCATGATATTATGAGTGGAACATAAAAGAAAGAGGATAACACATTGCCCATCTCCCAGATGATTCAGCATGGGACAGCTACAAGAGTGGTTACTGCTGTCTCTGCCAAACCAAACGCAAACTCTATGAAAAAAAAAAAAAAGCACAGATCTTTGCAGCTGGTACTAACTTGTCCCAAGAATAAATCCATGTTGTGTCTGACATGCGATGCTCAAGTCAGCATATGAGCTACAACCAGAACATATGGCGTGACAACCGCAGCAAAAATATGCTGCCATCCACTGGTCTTTTAAAATATTGACTAGATCCACACTTCTTCTTCCTACATTTGCCAAAAATGGATTTTTGTTCCTGCATTGATGATTTACTATGCTATTTTCAACAGAATATTTTAGCTGTGTCCTTGCCAGATCCTCTCTACCACTCACCAGAAGGACTGTTCACTTCATTTGATATTTAGCAAATATTTCTCTCTGCTTCTCTCTCAGTATTTCCTATCTCCTCCTCCTTACCACGACTGCCCAGCAAGTTTCTGATTTTCACCCACACTCTTCTTTCTTTCCATGTCTTTCTGCTGCCAGCCTGCTGTGCTTTCACACAAGCTTCTTCCAGCACCAGGCCCTTCAATCCTGCTCTTGCATGTCTTGCTTGAAGCAAGGACCTCACTCTTGTAGCAGGCAATAACCACCCTACAGTGGAAGAGTGACAGACCAAAGAAATTCTCCTCCAGCATACCTGGGTTTCATGCTGCAGCCCCAGCTGTTTCTATAGCCTCTTACCTTTCCCCCCACAGTCTCTCCAGTATTTCCAACAGGGGATCTCCCAGTTTTGATCCTATTCTCTATTTGCTGATTCTTATTTCACATATTAACCTTGCCTTGTAATACAGAGATTTATCCTCTTAACTTAAAAGCATGCACAGCATACATCCC
The DNA here is from genome assembly GCA_016647715.1 of Pavo muticus. Taxonomy (NCBI): domain Eukaryota; kingdom Metazoa; phylum Chordata; class Aves; order Galliformes; family Phasianidae; genus Pavo; species Pavo muticus. The sequence goes on from JACDJE010000308.1 coordinate 564,379, forward strand.
TGAATTTCCCTGTCTGTTGGAAAATACAGAGAGAGCTCTTCGCAGTTCTGTTACTGAGCTGTGGAGCCTTGCACCTACTCAGTCTGCTAGCTTCTAGCAACAGTGTAGTCACCTATATTTCCTGAGCTGTTAACTGCTCCCCGTGCTTTTGAAGGGTCATCTTTACATTCATACTGTCCTTGCTTTATTCTTCGTAATTCTGTCCTTTAGATGATACTCAGGTTTCCCTCCACAGAGAAGTGCTAATGTTCCAGCAAAAATGAGCTGGGCTTCATGCTAAAAGAGGAAGCTGGAGTGGGGAATAATTTCTTAGAAATTCTTAAGTTTCTGTTTTATCAGCGTGGGTTGTTTCCTCCAGTTAGCAGCTGTGAAAATTCAGAGAGCTCAAAAGGTTATTTTGGCTTGTGGCAATTAACTACGTAAAAAGTTAGGTTTAAAGCTTCCATTTAAAAAGGAAGTGATTCATTTTTACTTACAGTCATGATAGGCACCCAGTACTTCATGAAAGGCATTCACTCAGAATTACGTGAGAATGATTTAGTCTTACATAATGCTCTTATTGTGCCAAACCTTGAGAGAATTAACGAAAGGAAGAATAAAAGCTGCAAGCATGCATGCATAAGTCGAAATATGAAGTACCCGTCTACCACTCCCATCTTTTGAGAAGGAAGTAAGGTAACTATCTTATAGGAGATATCATTGTTTTAAAAAGAAAAAGTAAAAACATGTTCTACGTTCCATTTTGTATACAGATATGGTTACATAGATGAATTTGAAGCTTAGCATGCAAACTACTTGAAAGGGTTTCCTGGGTACCTGCTTTCTCTAGCTTGATCATAGGTTCCTGCAACGCAAACCTGAGCAGCAGACAAACTGGTTTCAGTTCTAAGAAACTTCCGCAATTAAAACCATGGAAAGCAAATAAGCATTCAACTCAATCTTTGTTTTACAGTTTCATCACATAGAAAGAAAAAAAGAATAGCTAACCTCACAAAAACTTAAGTGTTCAGAAGCCTGAGCCCCTTTTGAAAATGCAACCTTTTCCTTTACTTGAAGCCAAGTAAATGTTCTGTTCTCTCTCTTCAGCCAGGGAGACCAGACCAAAAACAAGAGCAAAACCTTTACTGTCACTGTGCTTCAATAGCAAGGAGGCTGGATTTTTACAGATTAATCAGAACTCCTTTCTGTCCATTAAGGCAGACAGGCTTTATCTAACTTCAGATAGTTTCAGGAGCGCGCATGAAGCAAAAGACATCATTTGATTATTCTTCCAGAAATTGTAAGGAAGTTTTGGACAAAGCACAACATTTGATTTGCTACAGATGCTTTGACAAATTGACAAAGGAAACCGACTTGAAAATTTGTCAAGTATACCTGAGAAGGATCCATCAAATGCTAAGATGTTTTTACAGAACATTTGTAACAAAAGCAGCTAAAGAAAACACTGACTCCTGAATTTCTATGTTTCTCCTCGAGCTTTTAACTATTAAGGTCCAACTTAATTATCTTGAACCTAATTTGCTGTCATTTCTAGGAAGACTAGCCCAAGGGATGATATAACCAAGGAGACAAAGAACAGACAGCCCCACCAGTATGTGACATTATTGATCGGCTCTGGCTCAGAACAGCAGATCCTCCCAAGTGCACTCTCATAAAAGTCTAAGCAGAGGATAGCTAGAGAACATTTAGGTTTTTTTCCCCTTATCTCTTGTCATAAAGGATACATAGAAGGAAATACATTCTGAAATTACTCACATAGTGAGCTTAGACAGAACACAAACTACAGAAGCAGTCAGAATATCTCGTATTTGTTGATTTAAATAGGAACCGCGGCACTAAGGTGGACGCAGGCTGGCTCAAAGAAATCCTACCTATCTCAGTTACTTTTTGAAATGGATTCCTGATGCTGAAGTAGGCCATTCAGCTTTGCTGCTGTCCAAGAAGAAAGGTATTGAACAACACATTTCAGCTGCACCTTTGTACACAGAATGCCTTAACTAAAGCAGTGCTTGTGACCACTAACACAAATTGAACAAGGCTTCTAACCAACGAGAAATGGAATATATTTCTTCACATTCACACTACTGAGATAACCAAGATCAACAAGTTCGCCTAAAGAAAAGTAGTTGTATGTTCATGTACCAGACAAAATACAATCACACACACACAAAAAAAATAATGGGTTAAAAAACAAGCCAGGAGAATCAAACACCAGAGACTGGGAAACTTCAGCTTTGTCTTTGTTTTAAATGCATGATTTCCCCATCAGCAGCAGGAAAGCATCACTCCAGTGAATCAGAGCACACTATGAGAATTTCGTAGCTCTCAGTATTCTTCCCAAGATGTTACTCTGGTGAAGTTCCACTATAAATCACGCTGGATGGAATGGGAGGGAGTAGATCAAACTTGCTGTAAAACCACAGATTCATCTACAAATATATTTGCTCATTTCTGTATAATGGTAACCCTCAGAAGAGCCTGTGCTAGCATTTGATTTATAGAAATGACCAGATAATGGATTTACAGTGCAGAAGTCACCACATTTCCAAAATGATTAACTAGAGCAGCTTCATATTTTTCCTTAAAAGTAGGTCTAGATGCATCCCTCAGTAAGTTTAATACCATTATTTGCAAGTGTTCCATCCTGAAAAGACACTGGTTGATATTCCTTGATAATGACCATTTAGGGTCAGATTTAATTAGGTTACAAAGGAGCCTCCCTGACTCCCCTGCTAACTTCAAAGTGAGACCTGTGGGACAGCACATCACTCAAAGTGGTGGGGTGGTTCAGAGATCCCATGGCATTTTTCCAGACTTGGGGCCAAGTTCTGGCTAGGAGTGCAATTCACATTTTGGTATAGCCCAGTTCTTTTTAACCCAGTATTAAATTCAGAGTTATTTTAGTGGAACAATGGCCCAAATCACTGACTAAAGCATTTAGCCCTGAAATATGGGCAGAGACAAAAGTCCACTTTCCACTGTTGTAGATTTATGTAATTTCAAGAAAAAGCATTTCTCAAGTCTGTTACTAGGCTACAGTCATCGACCATGCTTTAAATTCCATCAAAAAACGCAGATTTGGGGGGCAGGAGGATAAGCATAGAACGAGATGATAGTCAAGATAAATTTTACTCTGCCTTTCTCCCTAAGCAGTCAGTGACTTGGTTTCTCCCACCCACATTCTAGCCCACCTGACCCAGTTTCTAGAAAGCTCTGACCTTCAGTGAGGAGAGACCCTGAGAACAGGCAGACATCTGTCTGTGGCTCACGGTGAGCCATCCAGAGCCTCTGCATTCACTCAGTGCCGCCAGAACCCAGCTGCAGGCTGCGACTTGTTGTGCTGCCAGCTTCCTCCCCCTCCTCAGTCAGCACAGCTATAACGTGACAAACCAAGACCTCCCTACAACCCCAGCAGCAAGGAAGAGGACATACTCACCCATCCCACTCAAAATTCTGCTATAACTTGCAAGTGTAAACAACAGAGACATCAGCATTTTTATTATTATTTTTAAACTAGAGCAAATAAGGGTTAGATTCAAAATACACGGGATTTTGCATAAGCTGACAGCAGCTCAGTGGAACAGAGAAAACAGCTAATGCTGCAGGCTCTGCTGCCCCACAGCCAGGGAAGCAGGACCCAGAGGGGCTGCTGGAACAGGAAGAGCATCTGGAGACATCCGGTCTCAGAAGAGCAACTGTCTATAAGCACCTCCTGTACTGTCTATAGACACCTCCTGTGACAAAGTTCGCCGGACAAATTAAATATAACTACCCGCCCATCTGCTCAACATCCAGCTGGCACTGAAGCTCAAACACTCCCCTGGTCAAACTTCACAATGCTTTCAAAATGCTAAGCCACCATTCACCGTATCCATTGCGCCCTACACATGAGCTCACATTCAGGCAAACTCCCCTCATTTTAAAACCTCTTTCTTTATTCCCTGCCATTCCCAGCCAAAATTAGCTGAACTATACTTATCTTTAAGCAAACTAATAACAAATGTGTGCCATCCACAGACTTTTAAGTAACATGGTTATTAAGAAGCTGGACACCCCTCCCTTGTTATCACACATTCCTCCAAACCTTTAGGTGTATTGGCAAGCACGTGCTGCCTACCAACCCAGGCTGAATGGGAACTAGCACCACAGGGTTTCCACTGGACACTATCAGGCAGGGTTTGGATTTTGGTTTTCTAATCGTTCATTTCTCACAATGCATAGCCCACCAGCCTCTTACCTTCTTGCAGTTTTTGAGCCTGTCTGGTAAGCTAGAGGGAGGAAGGATCTGCATGTCCAAGATGCTATCTCCTGTGGCAAATAGAGCAGAGAACCTTCAGGCTGTGGTAGTGCAGCAACAGAGAGCTCTGGTGGAGGCAGAACCCGCCCTCTGGTTCCTGTCCTTCACAGAAGCAAACTCAAGTGCTACTACCAGCATGATCTCAGCCAGTGCAAAGCCTTAGGGCAGCCATGGCAACTTGTACATCTTCACCTGGTACACTTGTCACCATCTACTGCTTTGGAGAGCAGCGTTCCTATCTCTAGAAGTACCAATATTAAACATGGGCAGATCTAAAAAAAGCTAGAAAGCTTTATATAATTAAAAGGAAAAAAAACCATTAAAACAATATATTAAGATCGAACAATCAGCAGTTATTCTACTTGCACAGGTCAAATGTGTCTGCTGTGATCCATCTTAGACTCCATACGCTTCTGTTCCTTGACTGGCTGCTAGAGCTTCTCACAGCTGCTGAACAAGTTTAACAGGCTGCCCCACCAAACCACCAGAGCCAAAGGAGAGTCTGGGGAAATGAAAAAATGTCAGCATCTCCTTCCAAGGTAATGAAGGAGAAAGAGATCAATGTGAAGTTCTGAGGTCTTTTTGTTTTGTTTTACTCAAAGTATTTGTTGTTGTTTTTTAATACTGCACAAGGACATGTTCCTTGAGATCACAGCTCTGAGCCAACCTTTACACAAATTAGGTACTAGCCATTAGGAAACAGCAAGGCACAATAACCACATAGCTAAGAGAACCTGCATGAATCATTCCCCATTTCTGTTTCTCTGCTGCAGTTTCTCCCCAGTAAACAAAAATAGTGCTGCTCACCTCTGTAAAGGAAGTTTATGACCAGCAAAATGGAGCCGACAGACTGAAAGTCATTAATAGTTCCTCTGCAGGAGGAGCAGAGTTTAAAATATACGTATATCTAGAAACTATCCTGTATGCTTAGTATTTTTAATGGAGATCCCAGTGCTATTTTTCACTGGATGATGTGTAAAAGACAAAGTGGGAAGCATGAAATGACACATCAGTGGGCTTTCCCAAAGGTGCATGAAATGCAAATCCCAAAAGTCTCCCAGAAGGAACTTTCAAAATTTCCAAAAGCTGTAATATAAAAGAAACCCTAAATGTGAGGCTCCTGGCGCACTTCTATGTCACTGCTGAACATCAAGAATTAAAAGCAATTTAACTCAGAAATGTAACCGGAGAATTCTTTTCAGGAAAGGCAACTTTTTAACATTTCTCCTTTCCAATAAGCCATTTCTTAACTCATTATTCCAATAGCTCTGCTTCTACCTATAGCCATGTAAAGACATTTTAAAGCTTTAAATTCATTTTGCAGTTCTCAATAGTTCCCTTAATGGTTCATGTCAAACACCTATCAGACATTTCTAAAAAATTCATACAATTCCATGCTATCAGGAGAAAGCTTTTTAGCACTATAATTATTAACTGGATGCAAGCACCTCCAGCTAACATGTTTGCTATCATTCACTTGTGGCAGGAACCTATTTATAAAAGGCACTACATTCATACAGTCATTCAGTGTTTCCGTCCACGGTGTATTTTCTTGCCATTCTCTCCACTAAGATACAGAACTTATCAAGCTATGCAGTTTGTTTGGAGGGGTTTCTTACTGCCAGATGCCAAAATAAATGCTCTGTGTCACTGAGCAAGGGTAAGGGCACTTGCTTAGAAAACGATGGAGGTTTGTATCTGTCAGCTTGATGGATATCTTCGCATTTTCACCAAACACAAATTCGTATAGCTAAGTGAAACTAATAAGTTTGCAATGTACTGCCTTGTATTTCCATTAACAGTTGTGTAATTGAGTTACAGCCCACTATACTGGAACATACCCAATAAGGAATTATACTTAAAAAGGAAACAGGTCAGGATCAGGCTGTAAGCAAAATTTAGCCATCAGTTTCTGCACTTCACATATTCTTAAGGTGAATGAAGTGGAGCCAAAAAAAAAACAAAAAAAAAAACTATGAAAGTTGCAGATAGGTCTGGGATCCCAGAGATCAACTCTCATCTCCCAAGACTCAGTAGAGCTTGACTCTAAAATATACACACTTGGTAGTCCAATGAAAATAAGGAAGTCCAATTCGGCACTCGTTGTAACCACAGTGCAACAACAAACTTTTCATTACCTCATGTAGAGACAAACATTTTTAACAAAAAATCCTATGAGAGCTGGTAGACGACAAGACTTGAAGACTAGGCCTTAGTTTATGGCTGATGGAGCTTTGATAACCATATTCTTCTTCCCATAAGTTTTTTGAGACCAAGTAACTGCCTGATCCTGTATGACCTTGCTGAATTGGGATAAGGGAAACCACAAAGTGTAGTATCATCAATTACTGATCAGACATTAAATCCTTCTGGTCTAAGATTAAGTTGTGTGGCTAGGTAGAGACATTTCAGGAAGTGGAAGATGGATTAAAATGTACCAGGTCACAGTGCAGAGTATCATGGGGCTTCAGTACCTTCATCTAGTTTCTATTTTGGGGGGAATGAAACTCCTATGATGAAGTATTTTGTGCCCCCAGGTGGAAACACAAAAATTACAGGTGCCCCCAGGTGGAAACACTAAAGCGACTCCTGCCAGAAGCGCAAGTGATAAGTACTGATGGCTCTTGAATGGAGCAGAACTATCACTTCATACACCTTTGACATATTCCTAGGCAGTCAAGTGCTTGTGTGTACAACACTGAAATGGCAAATTCTTGGGTTTTTTTTTTTTAATGAAAAGAAAAAAAAGGATAGAACAGTTTGGTGCTGTTCCCAAACAATCCCACATACTGCAGTACCTGGCTTAAACCTCAGCCCAATGGTTTATTTCACTGTGTCAGTTTTTAAGCCCTCCTAGCTTTCAATGCAGGATGAAGCACAGTTCTGCTATTCTAATCAAGTCTGATGTTATCATGTAGACAGTAATACTAAAATTCTTTACAGTGAGTAATTGTTTTGATTTTAAAGCCTCAGACAACTCATTTCCACTGTAAAGACACAGCTTGCATGAGTACTAACAAGTACTGTGTTTGTTCTTTAATTTTTGGAGTTGTAAGATATCTGTTGTATGTTCTATCATTCAGAAAGCCCATGCCAGCTCTTTGTAAAATCTAGAGTCCCTATACCTTTACTGTACAAAACACAGGTGAGGCCAGTCCTTCCAAGTTTGCTTTCAGAAATCATCACATGTAAATCACCAGCTATGATGCCACAAGCATCAAATTAGACTAGAAAGCTACTAGACCAGTTCAGCCCTCACCAAAGCTGACAGGAGTCCTTTAACGTGCAGCAAAAGTGAGCTCTAAATATAATTTTGCTCTAGGTTTGACCTATAGATCTGTATGCATACAGGAGATTATATCCTGTGCTAGAGGAACATTTTTGTATTGAACAGCACTGGAAAAATACTTGGCATTCACTTGTCTTGCTGACTGGTACTTGTGCCAACTTGTTCTTCACTACTGCATAAAAATTTCACCTGGAAGCGCCCAGGCTTTCTTCCAACATTGCAACCTTTAGGAATTAGCAATTTCTACCTTCTTGAGCTGCTTATTTACTTCCATGGATTTGAGTTTCTTTTGGGGGGAGCTTTCTGAAAGCCTTATTGGTCATTTTCATACCAACAGTCAGAGCTGTGAGTAAGCTAAGAAAGGAATGCAATAAATTCAAGGCATTTTCATATTTAGCACAACCTATCTATAGGAAAAAAAACCAGGAAAATTATTCTAACAAATCAAGTTCTTAGAAACTCAAACTTCGGTTACTACTATTTCAAAATACACCACTAATTTGGTTATTTTCAAGGTATGTCTTAACATCTGTCTTTCAGCTATTATTGGAAATTGGTTACAAAAGTTCTATAGAAAGGAGACTTGTCATGTTAAGTCTTTTAAGCTTCTTCTAAAACAAAACAAAAATAGCCCCCATCCAAAAATGAAAGAAATCCAACAACACATGCCAAAGCACTAATGAGAGCAAAAACAACAGGAATTAACCAAAGAAATTAAAGACCCAAAGCCAATTTCAGTTATTGTCATCCTTGCTACAAAAACTGTTGGGTCAGACAAAAAAACAAAAGTCCAGTACAAATTTCTGTATGAAAGTTTACCAGAAAATAGCATTGGAAGAGGTTGAGTTTTGGGACTGCTAAATCTACCCTCTTTGAGCTCGAAGCCATTTCCCATTGTTCTATCACCACAGACTCTGCTAAAGCAGAGTCCCCTTCTTTCCCGTAGCTCCCCTTTAGATACTGAAAGGCTGCTATCAGGTCACCTCAGAGCCTTCTCCTCTCCAAGCTGAACACTCCAGCTCTTTCAGCCTGTAATTTGTTGCATATTATTATTGACTCCTCTAATCTTCACATGTAACAGGCCAAACAAACCTCTGAATTTCTTGGTAGTTACCCTGCTTCTTGCTTTAATGTAGCCTCTTCACTTTAAAACTCAGACTGTTCCTGGAAGTGCAACTGAAAACAGAAGTTACTTTTTAATTAAACCACTGTGTGACCTAAAACATAAAATAAAATACAATTTCATTTATCCCACGTAAGTAATATACATCACTGAGAAAGTTTCATCAGTACTTGTTGACAGTGACAGTGTTAAAGCTATTAATTTAAAATGGTGAGATAAGCACTTGGTAGCACTGTCTGCTGAGAGAGTGGACATCCACAGATGTAGCATCTTCCTGCAATGGAAGGAATTTCTTTTCACTGAAAAAGAAGTTAGTCCCCTTATTCAACCAGTCCAATTCAATGAATTAAATCTCCTGCAAATTCAAAAAAAAAAAAAAAAAAACTCTCCTCAAACAATCCTTTAAATATTTTACAGCCTGAAAAGACTACGAAACACTAAGGGTATTCTGTAGGAAAAAGTTAACGATGCTTGCAAATAATCCTACCTTCGTTAAAGCCATTTTTAGGTTCAAAGCACTTTGTTTTCTTCCCGCATATTTAAAGGAGGCCCTCTTGCAAAGCAGAAGCATAACACTACTTGAATCCAATTCAAACGTGACAACAAATGGTGGCATAAGAACTGTGAACGTAGATTTTCGTTAAAACCTATTAGCTGAACAAATGCTTTTTTATCTATAGGACTCTTCATGCAGAGAGAGCATATAGTTTGTTAGTAAAAAGTGCATAATTTAATATAAAGATGGATTTGCAGTTGCAAGTACCTTAATAGTTACTCACCAGTGTGAATTAGTCTTTCTGGAAAGCAATTAAAGAGCAGAAATACAAAGCAAATTTAAAGTGTCAGAACACAGGTAACTGATTTGTGACAGTCTGCCTATACAAAGCTTAAAATCTCAACATGCTTGCAGTTTGCCTCAAGTTTTCAACAGAGAAAGGACATCTGTTTACATTTTCCAAAGGCAATTAAAGGCACGAGTTATCAATAGATAACCATATATGTATGCCTCAGCACATTTGTACTCCACGCATGCTGGGAACAAAACCATACGAATTTATCTTTAATGTTTGGTTTTGATTCTTCAAATAAAGTGCATTACACTTGCATCAGTTCACAATAAGTTTATTTTATGTGAAGAAAAGCTTTGCCATTAATGAAAAATTTCAGTAGAAAACAGTACGTCCTGCTTTCAATCTAGATTACTCAAAAGTAGAAGCTTGTATTAGTGAAAACTTCAGTAGAAACAAATCTGTAGGAAACATTCTTGGCACATGAAGTAAAAGCTTCAAACATTAAGATTGAATAGAGTATTCACCATGCAACCATGCTGGCAGAGAAGCCAGTTTGTAATGGCTGGTATTTGTCCCTCAAGAAAGAAACATGGAAGACACTTAAACCTGCTTATATAACGTTAATGGTATATAAATACGGCGTTGCCATAACTGACAGTCTTTATTCGGGGCAACAATTCAGTTTAGCAGTTCTAAGTAAGTAATAGGCACTTTGCCTTTCTGATTTCCCCTTTCACCCATCAGCCAATCTGAATCCATGCCAGGGATACTGTAAACTGTTATCACCTAAAAAACAAAAAATAAACATAAATACATCATAATAATCTTGTCATTCCCTGGAAAAAAAATTAAAAGTCTACTTCCTTGTGATTTACAAGGTCTTAGAATCAAGAGCAACCACGTTAAATAGAACATCCACAGAACATAATGCTCATAATTTTTTCGCTGGTCCATGGAAAAGTAAATATGGCAAAATATTTAAAATATCTCATCCCTTTTCTAGGTCTTTTTCTTTTTTAAACCTAATTACTACTTCTCTTTTTTTTTTTTTTTTTTTTTTAGTCTATAAATCTTGCCTAAATCACAATCAATAGCCAAACTGAAAGCAAGTTCTTCGGATCTTCAAGTATATGACAGAAAAAGAGATGGTGTTGATGGGCTACATCTTAAAAGACCATCTTAGGCCATAGCTTCCATCTAAATTGCTGTCTAGATAAGAATAAAGTCATACAGAAATATGTAAGAAATGCACACTTTTAAGAAACCTGATTTTTTAGCGGAAGTTATTCTTCACTCAGATACAAATTACTGGGCGGAATACCGCTCCAGCACCCAGCTTCACTTGCTGAGGACAGACTCTCTAACTTCAAAGTATTAAGAGTTCATCTGAATAGAAGAGGAATAAGCACAGCACTGCTACCATACCAAAAACAGAAGTGGTTGTGCTTTCATTTTCTTATCAAACTGCAACACTTCGTGTTTGAAAGACTAATTGTAATGATAACAGTTTTAGAAACATGGTAGAAGGAAGATAGTATAATCATACCTTGACTGTCCAGCAAATGTTCTTGCAAGCTAAGCAGGCATAACAAATATCAACTCTCACCATTAGAGTATACAAGATGCTAACTTCTCAGAGCACTATTAAAATTTAATTAATAAATGTGCTACACTGAGAAATCTATGTAGTTCATCTCAACTGGCTTGTCACAACTATTCAGAGTTCACACTTAAATTATCAAAGTATTTTGAAAACTTACCTCATCTGCAAGTAATGATAACTCACTGCTGTTTGCAGCATCGTAATCATACAGAACTCTAGCTTTCCTGCTACCACTTGAGGACTTCAGTTCACTGATGCCTGAAGTAACTACTGAATTGCTTACTGAAGGCAATGAAGCAGAAGCTGAGGCCAAGACTGAGGGAGTAGAAACGCTCTGCACAGGAGCTGAAGAAGACTGATTATTGTTAGAGAGAAAAGTAGATGGAAAGCTGTGGGGAAAACAAAACAAAGATTTCTGGGTGAATCAGTTCCACATGGAAGGTCATATGCCTCCAGCCCTAAATTAGAATTTTTGCATTTAGACATCAGTAAACAGCAAAAAGTGAGTAGTACTGATCCTTGTGCAAGCCTACATAATGATATTTGTGTGCTACCAATCTTTGAAGTTGTGTAACTTTTTCAATGTAATGTACCTTTAAAGATGTAGTTTTAAAAAAGAAAATAGATAGCTTAAAGACTCACAAGAAGTCTTTGAAACTATTTAAACAAACTGAGGATCACAAGGAGATCAAGCACCACAGGAAGCAGCAAGTCAGAAAAAGGACAAAAACACATCTGTTTCTACTTCCTCTTCTTGGAAAACAAAAGCAAAGATACTTCACAGAGACAGTTATTTACAACAGCTGCTACAATAAACTTTTAATAGTTAAGGAAACCTTCCAGTTTACTTCACTATTAAATGAAGACAACTCTTCAGTGCCTACGCTCACCTAAATAATGCAGTCTGCAGCCTTAAGAAAGGCTCTGACATGTAGAGAAGAATTTGAATAGGAAAACCTGTATGAAAAGCAAGCGTGTAGATCTTTCTACATCACCACCAGTCACAAAGAAAGGCTTACGAACACGAAATACACGTCAGACTGTTTCTTCCCTTACTTTAAAAATGTTAAAACCTCAGAACAGTAAAACTAGGTATTTTCTTAGTACAGCACACCCGTTTTTATCACTGCTTTATCAGCATTAAGTTTTCCTACCATTGCTAAGCACTTGAACTTCAGAAAGGAATGTTTTAAACAGTGTTACTACCTTCCCAGTTGCTTCTGGAGATCCAACATATACTTGTAACATTGTGCATAATAAGTCATCTGAGCTTCAACGAAGTCATTCAGACAGCGGAGATGATGTGCCTACAATGTAGTAAATATTCAAGTTTTCAGCTTGCAAAAACTTCACACTGCATTACAAACACTGGCCTATTAAACGGGTTGGTAAGGCTAATATCAGTACACAAGTGTTCATCCCACATAGGCACTATGCCTGGATTTACCAGGTAACTAGGATAAAGTGCCCCAAAAATCAATGCATTTGAGCACCAGAACTAAGTGCGGTACAAGAATCACTCCATTTATCTACACTGTTTCCACAACACATTTTAGCATGTTTTTGTGGTTTCAATAATCAGTTGATCAGATAAATTGAAAATTATGTTGAAAGGTAACAATGAAAACACCAGAGATCAAGATTAACGGGAAAAGAAAGTTAATTCAATGGATACTAAAGAACGGTTAAATAAATCATCCAACAGGTATGTTTAAGGCATTGCATGAAAGCAAGCAGCATGAAGTTCCCACATAGATTACTGCAGCTTTTGGTTTGTTTTTAGGAGCTGCCCTGATTTTACCTAATTTTTCCCCCTTCTGGGTACTCACATGTGTGCTGCTGATACCTTCCAGGAGAAGCCTGGTAATCTCTGCTTGACGGTCAAACTCACTTTGAGTAATTCGTACTTCCTGTTCAGACTAGAAGCAAGTATTATGTTAGATATTTGTACACTGCACCTTTGTATTGTAACACTCCCATGTTATTCAGAGCCAGTCATACAAATGCATTTAATAACGTTCCATTGTTCGAATCCTGTGCTTTTCTTTGCAGATCTTTACTACACAAGAAGAATAATTGGGTTTTTCTGGTTCAGAAATGCTGAATTCCTATCTACACAAAGAACAGCTTTATTATTAGACACTTATCACATAGATTCAATGTATACAAAAGGCAAATATTTTTCTGCCAGCATTATTAACCCACTTCTCTCAATAACAAAGCAAGCATTAAGTGGCATAACAGTGTTTGTACCACAGGCTCTGCTAGCACAGCAGTGGCAGCCAAGGACAATTTATCCCCCCCATATTTCAAGTTAATAAGGCTCTGCTCATATACTTGATGTTATTTTCTTCAGACAACGCAGGCACCGATCAGCAACAAAGAGCTCACAATACATACTTTCCTGTGGTCCTTAGATGTAGTCAGATTTTGTTTCCAAAAGAATCAAAAGTGTTCACTGAGTACCTCCCACTGAAGATCCCTCAAAAAATTACTTGATCCTCAAATTCAGAATATAAACTTGGTTCCTGAACGTTAACATTCAGAAATCCATGATCTCCCAAAATGCCACACAAGATTATACGAACGTTTAGAAACACTGTGTAATGCAGTAACAAAGGGATAACACCTTTCCAAGAGCAGAGGAAATAAAGTCACTTTCCTAATGTTGTTTTATAAGACAGACTAAGTAAAACGGTGAGTGAATATATCCATACTACCCAATATAGCAAGACCTCCTTGTTTCCTCTCTAATCCAAGAGATGAGCACCTCTTAATGTTCAAAATCACCTTATAACCTCAATGTGTTGAGCAAAAAGCCCGCTCTCTTTCCAGTTAACTACAGCAGACACCACAGAAAACTCCTTGCAAAACTCACATACCTAGCATAAAGGTGTTGTTCAGAACAGGCTACACCACTAGACTTCCACCTTCCTGAAAATTTTCAAGTAAGCTCATTGAGAAGTTTGTTTTCAAAAAAAACAAAAAACAAAAACAGGACAGCATACCAGCAAGTTGAAAGACAAGCCCTGTAGTTTTTGTTCTTTCTTGTTCTATTGCATCTTGTCACATGACAGTCATATGATACTAAGTGATAGTTAGCCAAAATAGCTTACTATACAGTGAGCTGCGGGCTTTGTATCAGCACTGGAATTTGAAAGGCCCTAAAGGGATCCCTGGTATTCTGATGCAACATGAGACACTACCAGTACTCAAGTCAACAATACACAACATCCTTTATCACATTTTATCAACACAAATTATTACTTCAGAATTCTGCAGTTTCTAAGTTGTTTACTTACTTTTGTCACTTCCTCAGCCCATATCTAGTAAGCATTAAAAGAGCAGAGAAAAAAACATACAAACTTAGACTGGTGTTACTTTGTTAGAGGATGCAACTCAACTTTGCCTTCTAACTATTTTCTTGTTTCAGAATTCACAGAGATTTGAGAAATTCTATGAATAAATCACTTGCTCAAAGCCCTCCGTATACAGTGAAGTAAGGACAGAACTACATCACTGAAATAAATTCCTAAGTTCATACACAGGAAAGAATGATGTGTAGAACTGTCTTGCTTAAAATAGATTCTTGTAAGACATTACTACAATCTAAGATTTAAGATTAGGAAGTGATATGAATCAAATTAAGTTACTTTATGGATGAAGTTGGGTTAAGTTCATATGTTAGAACACTGGAAGCTATAGAAAGCTACTCTCATTTTAAACAACACATTAAAGACTGAAACAGACAAATTAATGATTTCTCTTGCTATGTCCATTATTGGATTTTTATTTCACAAGACTTTTCATTGAAATTAAATTACTCTCAAATTGAGAATTAAAGTAGGAGCACATAGCACAGCAAAGTCATAGAACCAGAGGGAGTTTACTCTAGAACTTAATTACTTCAGCTTGCTGTCCCAATTTTCTCTTGCAATTCTCCTTTAACCTTTGTATTTCCCCAGCTGAAAGAAGATGACACAATCAGGACTTTGGTAGGAAGACGCATGCATAAAGGTCAAAGAAGCCAGCTGAAACAAACTTATTCACCCTTTTATCTGACCACAACTGAGAAACATACATACTTACTGCAATGAGACCCACTATGCTGAGCAGATCCAGATCAAAATCACGACAACCCAAACAGCATGGTTTATGTCACAGAATCACAGAACTGCTGAGGTTGGAAAAGACCTTAAAGATCATCAAGTCCAACTGCAACCTTACAATACTACCCCTAATCTAACAACCCTCTGCTAAATCATCTCCCTGAGCACATCCAGGGATGGTGACTCAATCACCTCCCTGGGGAGCCTATTCCAGTGCTTAACAACCCTTTCTGTAAAGAAGTTTTTCCTGATATCCAACCTAAACTTACCCTGGCACAACTTGAGGCCATTTCCCCTCGTCCCGTCACCAGTGAGAAGAGACCAGCCCCGCTCTCGCTGTAAGCACCCTTCAGATATTGGAAGACAGCAGTAAGGTCTCCCCTCAGCCTCCTTTTCCCCAGACTAAACAGCCCCAGTTCCCTCAGTCTCTCCTAGTAGG
The DNA here is from genome assembly GCA_016647715.1 of Pavo muticus. Lineage (NCBI taxonomy): Eukaryota > Metazoa > Chordata > Aves > Galliformes > Phasianidae > Pavo > Pavo muticus. The sequence continues at coordinate 580,030 of JACDJE010000308.1, forward strand.
GCATATTCTCCAAGCCCTTCACAAGCCTTGTTGCCCTTCTTTGGACCTCAGTGTCCTGTTCCCTAGGCAGCCTGCTCCAATACTCTTTTGGAGAAGAAATTTTTCTTAATATCAAACCTGAAGCAAGGCCATACTGAAAGGATAGCAAGAGGAACCATTTAATAGAAAATGAATGAACACAGGAGGCCAACAAACCTTCAGCCATTTTACATGCAGCAAGTTGAGCACGTAAGAGACATTTACCATAATGTTATTCTCTTCAGGCTGAGAGGTGTTTAGTTGCTTAAGTGCATAAATAAAAGACAAAAGCAAGTTACAACATTGAATACAGCAGATGAACAGATTATTGGCACAAATCCTACAGGTTTAAGCTAAGCAAGATTGTGAACTGATTACAGAAATCTAAACACTTATTCAGCTCTTCTAAGCTAGTTCAGTTGAAAATATTTTCAAATACTTTTACAGGAGAAAAAAGTATTTAATTGTAGGTCCTAATTTAATCACCTTGCTCCATCCTGTCAAATACAGTGGTGAAACAAATTTGATTCAATACATTTTCCTAAATTATCAGTTCAGCACTGTTTGTCAGACATCTTCCTTCATAAACAGGGGGAGTTAGCAGAAGGTGAACTATTTGCCTAACAGCTACATCCATATTAGTCTCCATTTCTGTACTGCAGGATAAAAATTGAGATGCACTTTTTTCTACTTCTCTAGGAATGCTAAAATTCAATTCTCAGACATGTTTGCTGCTATTAAAACGTAACTGAAGTTCAAGTGCAGGCAAGATAGTGATGCAACAAGCCTGGAGTTTCTGTTCTACCACCACAAAGTAACTTGCAATTAGAACTGAATGATATGCTATTGGGATATTTAAGACCAGTCAAGTAGTAGCAGCAGTAGCAACTGTTAATAGCTTCATCCAGGCACACAGCTCCGGATGATTACACCGCAGATGAACTAATAAAATTGAGTAAAAATAACAAACTTGAGTATAGAACCTTCCTTTTAATATTAAGCTCAATTCCTTCAAGAAAAGTTCCCCCACAGTACTTATATTTTAAAAGTACAGTGTATACCTACTGCCATAAGACAATAAATTAACAACCTGCCCCACACTTTGCTGGTAATGTTACAAATTAAGAAAGTGTGACAAGGAGAACAGTAACTTTTTTTGCATTAGAATAACATGACACAGGAAGAAATGCATGCAGTGACCTGAAAAATATACAACAGTTTAAATACACAGGAACAGCAGACATGAGGTGGGAGATTGACAGACAGGCAAAACTGTCAGGGAGATAAAGGGGTTTTTTGTTTGCTTGGTTGTTCTTGTTTGACTTTTCTTGTTGCTTTCTTTTTTTTTTAAAAAAAAAAGGGGGTCACCTCCCCAAGGATATGAGGTGCTTTATCTGTCAAGCTCAGCCTCATACACAATGATTCTGATATCCTTTGAGACAGTGATCCATTCAGAAACACCAGCAGAAGTCTGAGATTCCTGCTCCTGCCTCTTCACCTTGCACAGTACGCACATTCTCCCTACGTACTGACGCTGTCTCTATTTCTTCCATATCTGTGTGCATAACCCCTACTGCACTAAACGTGCAAACTCCCAGGGCAGCAGGGGGAAACAATAGCTTAATTATCCATCATTTATTTCAGTAACATCTGCACTCCTGAAAGTGCAACAAACTGCAAAAATCTTACAAGAACACACTGCTGAAACTGCATACGTTTGATTATCTAGTGCTTGTTACTCAAAGTACTTCCATCAGTTGGAAGTAACTGCAAGTACACTTCAAGACAAAGATTCAAATACTGACGTGGTGGGGTTTTTGTTTGCTTTTTTATTTTACATTTTATTACCTGACAAAGGTGTTTCTAAGTTTTCCTCAAGATCTTTATGTGATTTGTACTCACAACTGTTCTGCTGAAAGGTAGCAAGTCATTTTGGGCACTACAGGCTCATCTAGTAGTCAACAAGGGGAGAATATTTACTTGGATAGGTTAAGTTCAACTGGATAGAAAACCTAAATATAAAAGACTAACGCTCCGATTAGCAATTCAGTTCCATTTCCTCATGTTCCACTGATAGTTCTCTTAAAGTATCCAGTCAAGGAAAAATAGCAATGGCAAGAAACTAGGACTAGAACCGTAAAAAGCAATCAGACCTATAAATACATACGTATAACAAGTCTGAAAGTTACAGTCAATTTTAAAGCACTACTTACTGCGGCTCGAGCTTCAGCAACTTTTGCCTTCTTCAATCTGGTTTTTGCAGCATCCAAATCCAGTCTTTTATTTTGTAGTAGTTTACGTTCTTTCTGAAAGCCATGTAGGTTAGCTCATGAGAAAACATAACATCAAAAGCAAAATCCTGTCTGCTTGTTTTCCTGCCTCCTCTCTCCTAATGATCATATAAAAAATGGGTTCTTCAGTTGAACAAAGAAGCAGAATTAGTTCCTAATTACCCTTACACATTTCATACTCCAGATACATACTTTTAATAGTTCAATAGTTTAAACAAAGGTAAGATTACAGAATTATTTTGAATGGTCAAAAGGAAAGAGAACACATTAAGGTTACAAATTCATCTGACCTTTTCCAAAGTAGTTTCCAAAAGCAATACTGCTCAGTTCTCTACCGTTTCAGAGCTCTGCTCTTCCAATTATTCTGAAATGCCAAAGAATGCACACTTCAACTTACAGTAATAGTTTTATAGTCTCCTTCGATAAAGTTTCTTAGGGGAGTGAGAAAGTTTATAGCTGAAGTTTGAATTAGTTCTCTGTCTGCTGTTCCAATCTGCTTTTGTGTTTCTCCACATTTAATGAGTGCATTTCCTGAAAATGAGAAAATACGATGATTTCATAGCGATTTAGACAGGTAGCTACCAAAACAAGTTACTACAGGCACATGAGTCAAGGCCAACAGTCTGAAAGATAATCCAATGCCATAGCGGGGGCCTTCAAAATTAATACCTAATAAAACTAATTCTTGTTTTATATAAAGAAATCACAGGTGAAGGCCAGATTTCAATGAGTACAGATACAGCATTGTAGAAGTTGCAATAACTATGGTAACTCAGTTGTTCACACCTATCTTAGGCCTGGATATTGTACCTACTTACACCAATTTAAACAGCCTCCTCCCTTTATATTACATTTGTAAGTAACTAATCATGAGTACTTAGGAGAAAGGAAAACTCCACTTCGCTACTGGAAAATACTCCCTCCGCCCTTACCCCTAAGATCAACACCAGTTTCTAAACATGCATGTAGGTTTTCTCTACATGATTGAACAATACTTGGAAATTTGGTTACAAGTTCGGCATTGAAGCCCAGGTTAGTGCACGAAGAATGCACAGTGCTCATTAGTATGTTTTAACAAACACACAAGGCTGAATTAGAAAAGGCACTCAACAAGTCTACAGACAAATAAATCAATTTCATGACACCACAAAATGTTAGTGTATCCTTATGCTAAAAGTTCCTGCAACTCCCCTGAATTACAGATGTTACAGCAACTGCAACACATGGGACCACGTGCCTGTAAGCAAAAAGCTATGCAATGTTAAAGAATCTTGAAGCTTGTGATCAGAAAGGGGCCATAGACAAAAGCATAAAAACATACTGAAAGTAAAAAGTTTCAAGCCTGCCATTATTGATTTTGTATCCTTATATCTTCTACAAAACAATTTTTAAAACGCTCTTTCCCTCCTTTCTGAAGGAACCCCATTTTTTTCCGGATATAAATCATCCTTCCTAGAACAGATTTCCCCTCCCACTGCAATTTTAAAGAAAGTAACTAAGGACAGCTAGCTACTCGACCTTCATTGTGGACTTAAACATACACATGTATTTCAGTTAGTAAGATTAAATTAACAGCTAAATCTATTTTCAGCAACTTCCAAGGTTGAAGAGAACACTAGAATTTGATCTTTTAATTAAAGACAGCGTAAAAACATTACACCCCACCACCTTGTTCTCTTGTCATAGTTACAGAAGTCTGCTGGAGAGCAAAGCTTAGATCATGCTCAGGTCACCTATACAAATGTTTTCTATATGCATACATACATAAAATGAACAGCAGGAATGCTGTGAAGTCAGAGAAGAATTTACTGAAGAATTTAATTCAAGAGAACACTGAGTGTTGTCAAATATGCTGCCTTTATGTCTAACTAGGAAATCAGATTCCAGAATGATGATTCCAGAAAGTCATCCACCCACAAAGATGGGTAGTATTCCAACGTTAAGTTCTATTTTCCAATTAGAACAGAAACCTCATCACTAACATCTCCTAAAACACAAAGTTACAGAGCAAGTCACCTCAAACTGACAGAAAAGGCTTTGAAGTGTCTTGCCTAAAGAAAAAAGACAAATAGCATATTTTCTCCCCCCAGTGTAAAAACATACACGTGCATTTTTCTCCCCCTGCATTCACTGCTTTCACTTACCGTACGCTGTTCCTGGGCCAAATTCATTACCAGCATCGATCATATACTGGCCCAATAACTCCGGGTTATTCAGACGACTTGGTGCTTTCCGGTCCAGTTTCTCATAGAAAAATTCTTCTATCCTAGCATCTAAAAAACACACGCATTTCAAGTAACTGTCACTCAAAACACAACTTACAAATAGAAAAGGATTAAAAGAACTTTAAAATCCAGACATACAAGCTCAACATTAAGTGAACAATGTTAAGATGAAGATGCTGTTCCTGGAAGCTGTCTGTATTTTGTATGTCATGCTTATTTCAAGCATTTGTTACAGCTATCTTCCAAAATGAAAAGTTATACTTTTAATCTTCCTTACACAACGGGGTTTTCAGAAGTTTAGCTCTAAGTCTCCATCCTAAGAGCCTAATAGAGCACTCCTGAAAAACAAATCAAAGCTACAAATCTGGGAGCATTAAACATTCAGTGTCTAGGAAAAGCAATTATTTAGTAAAGAAATTGTTAGAGACAAACATTTCAGCTCATCTTGCCTGCTTCAGAATGACTTGCATTGCACAGGAAATTTAGCATAATGAAATAGATTAATCAAGCTCCTCAAGCCGCTGAATCTACAAGAAAAACATTACAGTTCTTACAGCCACCAAGGATTTCTGGAATTAGAGCTAGAAATTCAATTAAATAGGAAACAACTCTAAAAGCAATCAAGAGCATGGAACCAATGCTGCAGTTTAATTATCTCCATTTGCATATTTCTGCACTTGAGGGCTCACAGAAGAACTGAAAGCAAGCAACTGGAACAGTGCCCCTGATACCCAGTGGCTCTTCAGAATGTTCAAAATCCTTCACAACTGAAAACCGCTGAATTTGGTTATAGTTTAGGCAATACCCGTGCCAGCAAACAGCTACACTGGCAAGCCTACCAATTCAAATGTTGCAAACAAAAAACCGAACGACTCCTTACTTGGATTTGGCTGCAGTAACACTTCTGTTTGCTTCATTATTTTCTCTGTCCACTGCTTAGTGCATTCTGCTTTGCTGAGAAGGTTCTCCAGGTGAGCATCCAGTTCAGTCTTCTCTGCTTGACCAAGCTTTTCTTCTGTGAACTGTGGTTAGTCAGACAGGTTGAAAATACTCAGTTCATAAAAATAGTTTCTACGTGCAAGTCTAGGACAGCAACTGTTCACTCATATCACTTTCACACAAAGTTATCCAGGCATCATTAAGAAAATCTAAGGTTAAATCTGTAAATTAAGTTCAACAACCCACCCTCACTACCAGCAAAAAAGGGAAGAAGGGTATTAATCACACCAAGACAACGAGGATGATTTATAACATTTTGAAGACACGTTCTGCTCTACCTGCTCTTCTTGCTACTTGGAGTTCTCACTTGAAGCACTTAGACCAATTTTGCATAGTATGCCTCGAAATGTGAGTCAGAAGCAAAGAGTCCAGAAGTAACAAAACAACTGAAAGAAGACTTCAACCTTGCAGGTTTTGTAATTAAGGGTGTCCCTTCACACCTAGGGAAAACTGAAGATATGATAGATTCTCACAGCAGCTTCCTTTAATGTATTTAAAGAATGTTGTCCTGTCTGTAGCAAACAGGACAAAAAATAGTGGGCTCCAACTTCAGCATGATGATTTACATGAGAACGAGATGTCAGAGAAAGCTTTTAAAGCAAGGATTAAAAGCTAAAATAGACCATCCTGGGAAGATGTGGAATATATGTTTGGGGGAGGGAGGGACTGCATTTTAGAACAGAACAGACCCACACTTCAGGATCTGCTTAGATACAGCTGATCCTGTTAAGCTTTACAAGAACAGTAAGCTGACATCTTAAGTTCTTTTCCAAGCTGTTTTCTTTGACAGCGAAACACAATGTAACTCTAATTAGCTAAATAAATAGAGAAAACTATTAATTTCACTTGATATTAAATTCATGCCAACACTTATTAATCCATGACCGGATTGAACTTCGCTCCCAGGTCTCCAGGAAAGACAAAAGATGAGTGTGTTATGTCAGGAAACGAAACAAAACTGGAAATAAGGGTTTGGCCTGCCTCTCTTCAGAGCATTGGTTTGTCACGATGACCTCATCCCTTCACAGCCTGTTCAAAGTCAGGCATATTTAGAAGAACTTGGTTAAGAACTACATCCCTACCAAGCTTACCAATTAAGAATGTAAGAGCACCAAAGCATTCTAGCTACCAAAATTCATTCTTAGCAGGCTCTTAGTTGGAATACTTAAACTTACAGTGAAAAACAAGAATATAATGCAAATGAAACCGAGTTGTCCAAGTTTAATTTCCACATAGAATAAAAACAACTTTGATAGCACACACATCTGAAGGCTAGATAAATACTGCAGTATTTGAGGTTCTACAAAGAAAGAAAGGCACCTCTGTGAGAAAGTTCAATTGCAGTATAAGGAGACACGGAATTTATTTATGGACCTGCTACTACTATTGTTTAAAAGGCTCTTTAAAACAATATTATGTACTGCAAGTAGCTCTCAAAAGCTTTCTAAAATTCATTAACATACAATAAAAATGGCTTTGATTCTTGACTGATTACATAGAATTGTATTTGTTTACGAAATGACCTTTCCAATTAATATTTCCAGAACTCTTCTTCATAGTGTGGAGACTGCTTAGTCCATATTAGACTTCATGTACCCACTTAGAAGAAAAAAAGATTAAAAGTAAAGAGCAGCAAGGCAAATAACAGTTTGACAGAAATACGGTTTCCAGTGCCAATAAAATGCATCAGTGCTGCCCCTCTGATTTCCCACCTCTGTTTCCAAAGGTTGCCTGAACGTGCCCAGATCACGATGGAGGAAATAGTACTGTTTTGTATACAACAGCATACATATATACATACACAACTCTCCTCCTTAAACACCTTATTTTAGGAGGAGGTGGCGGTCAGTAGAGGCTATTACTATCACTTCCACATTCCTGTTAATTTCAGTTCAGATGAAGAAGCCTATCAATGTAACTATTCAGATGTAAACTAGCAACTCAGACAGAGCATACTGGAGTAAACCACAGTTTATACCACCTTTAAACTATGACAGAAAGCGAACGTTACATTTAATGCAATTTACATATTTACATGTAAAAAGTCAAGATAAAAGTCACAAGATCCTACCACAGGATCTTACAATAAAGTATCTCCTTTTTTTCCCTTGTCCTGTAAGAAAAGCTAAAGCTGGAAAGTCCGGGAAACATGCAGCTCCGAAAGAAGCCAGAAAAAAAAAAAAAAGCATGTGGAAAGACCTCCAGCACACAGAAAAGCCATAATTACTGCTTTAAGGTAATTTAAACTTGAGCAACAATGTTTTCTGATGAGTTCGCATCTTCAGTGCTCTGCTGCACCACTGACCGCTGGCTCTGCTTGAATATTGAGATACAGGCCAATAGTCCGCCTGATCTGAGCAAATAACCACTTTAATCACGTTCCAAACCTGACCCAAGGAGAGAGCACGACAAATTACTGTGAGTTACTGAGCTCCGTTTGGATAGCCACCTCCTTACAGGAAATCTGTTCGGGTTTGATTATATAAAGAAGGAGGATTACGGCTCAAGACAACAGCGAAGGAACAAAAGCCAATTACAGCGCCCTTAGCACAATGAAAGAAGACAGACCGAGAAAAAAACGGGCTATCAAACGAGCCTAAAAGCGACACCGAAGCTCAAACAACACAACACTAAAGAAAACAGATGCTTGCACGTGTCACGTCAGAGCTCAAGTTTCACCGATCGGGCAGTAGGATGCATTCAGAGCAGCCAGTGAAGACACCGGCTTACTCCACAGGAGTCACACCTTTGTTCTGCTCAAGCCGCAGGAACAGACCCATCTCCCCCCAGCTGCCGCTGCCCAGCCCGGCCGCCCCCTCCCCTCTCGGCCCACGCTGACCTTGCGCTGCCCCGCCCGCCGAGCCCGACTGTTGTGCAACGGGCCGCAGAAAAATGCCCGGACCCAGAAAGGCAGACTAACAGACAGAGAGCCGGCCGGCCGAGCGCAGCGGGGCGCGGGGGCACGGAGCAGCCCGAGGCGCAGCGCACCGCTCGCCCCCAGGCAGCGCGGCCGGGCCTGGTACTGCCCGCGGCGCGCCCAGCCGGCAGGCCGGCCCGGGGCGGAATCGCGATCCCCAGCCAACGCCCCGCGCCGGGCCGACTGACGGCGGCCTCAAGGACCGGCCCGCGGCCTCATCCGCTTCCCAACAGCCGGGGCCGCCGCGGAGAAGCTCGGTCGCGGAGCACACCCCATCGGGAGCGGCCGTACCTGCACGGCGCGGCTGAGAAAAGTGCCCGCGTCGGCCGCCAGCTTCTTCATGTTAAAGTCCATGATATTCATCTTCGGCGGGGGCGGAGGGGCGCTGACTCAGCCCGGACACCCGCAGCGGCGGCCGCCGCTCCAGCCCGTCCCTGTGGGGATCCGCCGGGGGGCGGTGCCGGGGCACGATGCAGCCACCGATTGGCCGCGGCTGCGGCGTCAGGCGCAGGGCCCGGATCGGCAGCCGAAGTGACGGCGGCGTTCGCTTCGCGCCGCCGAGAGGGAGGGGCCGGGCCGCTGCGCGCGACGCTTCCCGCCGCTGGAGGCGCGCGCCTGAGGGAGAGCTGCGTGTCGGTACCGCGCGCTGCGTGCGCCTTCAGGGCAGTCGCTGCTGCCCACTCGTTCCGTTTCTTGAGCCTGGGGCGGGCTTTGTAAATCAAATTGTGCTCGCCTTCATTAAAAAAGTGAGGCGGGTAGAGCGTGACAACGAGAAGTGGTTGAGAACTTGTGAGCAGCTAATCAGAATGCGCTGCTACTCAGTCTTGTTTGGATAACCACGTGCAGCTGCAAGTAGCACTACGTGCCACGGGACTGTTTGAAAGTACCTTCAGTATCATAACATAGTGTCGGTGAGCAAGCAACTAGTCTCTAGTTTTAATATTTTTTCACTATTTTAATGTCCCTCATCATGGTTTTTGAATGCTCGAGAAGAGAGAGCTTTGACGTGGACTGTTAGGAAGCAGATTTACATTGTCTTGTAGCAATGAGTTAATATTGCCAACTTGAAAGCAATCCTGGTCACTCAGTCAGGTAACTGACCACATAACCCACACAGCAAGTAACCCTGGGCTGTGTTTGATAAGGCTGGAGGAAATCCCAGTGCATGACTGCGGGAAGTGAGCTCCAGAACAAGGAAATAACTGGAAGGATCAGCACAATCTTTCTTAATGTGCTTGTCAGATTCCAGGAACTAAAACCAAAACACAGTCCAAGCTGTGCGAAGCTCCCATTGTGCTGCAGTATTTTTAAGGAGAGGGCCTGAAAGCTGCTGTGTGTGCGTGTTAGCTCTTCTTGTGTCACTTACATATCAGGCACCTACACGTGTAACTGTTTATATATAAAAACTTTGTGGCAAGTATGTTTCCAAGTTTTAGTAGCATAATAAGCTCTAGTGAGTCTGTTCTTCAAAGAGATAACGCAGCATTACACATTTTAAATTTGAAGACACAGAGGCAGTTATTGAATTCCAGAACTTTCATTGGCGTTGTCAGCAGTTCCAGTGGTGGAGTTCCACAAGGTGCCAAACAGCTAAGGGCAGCAGTGCCTGATACTGAGGCAGAAGCACCACCTCAGGGAGATGTACCCCAGGAAAGCCTAGGATGAGCAGTGTATGTAGTCTGGAATTCACAACAGCTGGCATGGCTCAGCTCAGACCAGAACAAAATGCTGCTGGATCTTGAGCCTTGAACCGTATAGCTGCCCATGAGCCTCACCTATCAGAGAGGAAATTGTTGCCTTGGAACTCAGCTCTTTCCTTCTGAAAATGCTCTCCTTTTGAGTGTTACTTGGATGGAAGTGGAGGAAGAGTCCCATCCTTTAAGCTCCCATGGATTAGAGCATTCTTGAAAGATTTGAATTGTCTGCTTTTGATAATTTCTTTTCTCAAGAGCCCTAAAGATGACAATACCAATTCTTAGGAAAATGATTTATTAAAACAGTACTTCCACCCCTAACACATGGGCTGTTTGGCGTATGTGGGGCATTGGATGTTACTTTCAGTACTTACTATTAACATTCTTCCTCTTTTATCAAATGTACAATCAGTCAATGTGAGTGAGAGGGAGAAAATAACTCTTCAGGCTAAGGGTTGCCACACTTACCAAAGAGGAAGATCTGTTCTATTGCATGTTTATATATTTAATATAAAGCAACCCTGGTATGGATATGTTTTTCCCCATTTTAACTCACAACAGTCTAATGTAAGACTAATATTTGTTATTGGATTATAATCTGGAATCCTGTCTTGCCTGAGTTCCATAGGCTTTTCCCACTCCCAAAACACTACGGAGTTACTTCCTTTCTTGAAATTCTCTTTCTGTACATTCTGAAGGCCTATAATCTAGTGTTCAGGACAAACTCTGTTTAAACCAACATACCTGGTTCAGACAAGGAGAGCCATACCTTGTGTGGAAACATCATAAGAACTAGATAATGACCTAGAGAGTTCTAAAGGTATATTCAAAGAATGTAAGGCATGTAGAGATACCCTCTCTAGTTCCACTAAAATAGGCTGCAAGCAGCTGAGGACTCAGCATGTTTACTTCTTCACCAGTGCTGGAGGAAAAGTATCCTCCTTCAGAAGTGTAGGATAGACAGCAGGGATGTTTACTTTTGAAAACAGTGTTCTGACTTCATGGGAGGCTAATGTTCAAATTCAAGGCTTTGGAGACAAAGATTTTAATTAAAAGTTCACCCAAAAAATGCCTCCATATTCAGTTTATATCACAGTGAAAATGCATTAAAATAAATAAATATATTTTGGTAGTATGGATAGTCCCAGTAACAGAACTCATGCTGAAATTCACACGCAGCTCTATAGTACACTGAGTTAAACGGGTCACCTCTTTTGCCAGCGTATGTGCTATTTCACTTTCTACTCATGACTATTCAACTGTGGTATATATTTTCATAAAATAGTTATTTTATTTATATTTATGTATTTGTATCTTTTTTTAATGCAGTAGAGCAGCTGGAAATTCAGAGTTCTGGCAGCATATTGCCAGTCACATCCCTTCAGAACACCAACAAATATTCTCAAGAATATTTGCAGTTCTTGAACCAGATTTTCAAAGTGTGCAAATACACCTGCATGGAAATCCGAAGGTAGACTTGATTTAACATTCAATAATGTAGTTAAAAGATAAAATAATAATAAAAAAAATAAGAGATAAGTTTATGTCATGGTAAAGAAACATTTTGAAAACTTCTCTCAATTTAATGGTCAAAAAGTATTTTACTGAAGTGGCAAAGAGCACTTGTTTATGTGTGTACATCTGTGCCAATATTAACAACTGTGAGTTTAGTTTGTTAATAACTGAGTAAAGATAATGAAATCAGTAGAGCCAGCTGTCTGACCTATGTACAATCAGGCTTTCGTGTAAAATCTGGGGACTGGATTTGTCAGAACCAGAAAGCAGCTGTTCTCAACAGTATGCTTACATCCAGAAACTACAGGTCTCTGAGTAAGAATTAATGATCCTTTCTGCATTAGTGCGCACTTCCACTGATCCTCAAAGCAGCTGTTGCTGTGCCCCTCCTGACCCTGTTGACTGGAGTTGTATTATGACTGCATGCAGCAACTGGCAAAACAGTCAGTAGCCCAAGGCCCTGAAATTTCAGAGAACTGGACTGCATTAGTGTACAATTAGGCTTTCGTGAAAAATCTGTTTATGTGATTTTTGTCCTCGCAGTTTCATAATTCCTGGGGCCATAGTGGGTTATTTTGTTACCCAGGCCAGATAATAACTTGGTCCCACACTCCAACTGTCTGCCTTAGAAAAGACTATACCCAGAGGAAGACTGTATAGAGAATTCTATAGGCCAGAACTGGCCCATACAGAAATAAAAATTAAAGGAAAATGCTGGGGGTTCTTCTTTTTACTGTGCAATAACAGACTGGAGATACAATTGCATCTCTAATATTTTCCTGCTGATGAGTGTGGGAAAGTCACTTTATCACTTGGTACTGTATTTTTTTGCCACGCATGTAATATAGGAATAATAAAACTAAACTTCTCTGTGATGTGAAGTCTCCTTCCTACCGTGCAGGATGATGCTGAAATTATTCTAAGAGCAGTGGAAGATCGTACTTGGGAAAAAAGCTTATAGGTTTTTGACTTCAAGAAGTACATCTTTTCTAGCTAGTCTGAACCGGAGTGTGGCAGTTGCGTCAGTGACTGGTATCCCAACCCATGCAGCTTTAGAGTATATATATACTGTTGGTGTAAAGGTAATAATCAAAATAAGTAAAAACAGTCTTACCCTGTCATTGGAAAGATGAAAAAGCAAAATGTGTCTGTCTTGCAGAGATGTTCAGGAGGTGGGAGCTGAGTGCTGCGGTGTTTGAGCTGAATGCTTTAGACACTTCCTCATAAAATTCAAATGAATCTTCTTCATTCTCTCAGACTAAGAGCCATGTTCAAATTAGAAATTCAACCATGGATTAATCATATTTTACTTTACTCTCAAACATGCGTTTATGTTATGGTCAGAGCATCCCTGAGGGACATGCTTTGTCCAAAACTTTTTAGGAACATTTGGAAAAACTGGAAGTGTTGTTAGAGCCCACTAGATGTCAGTGTCACCCCACGATTGTCTACTGCAGCTCTGCTCACTGGGCTGGTAGGGTTGGGTGCCTTGCGGTGGATTGCCTTGGATCACGAAGATTGTATATGTAAGTTCTGTAATGTTTTTACATAATGCCAGGAAACGTTTCCAGAAACAGTACTGCGACCTGTTTACTCTGATTGTGTGGTGTAGTTCCTACGAAAGAACTTGTATGCAGTGGCCATAGAAATACTTCAGGGAATGAGAAGACACTTGAGTAGAAACCAGAAGGAAAAACATCTGGAAAATAGACATTCAGTGACCTAAAAGCTATTTAAGAGAACTAATATCATTAAATAGTCCTTTTACTTCTGACTCTTTTCTCCAAAGCAATCTGTTCTATAAAATGAGGCTGCTATTCCTGCCTGGATGTTACCTGAAATTGAAACATTTCTTATCACTTGAGGAAATTGAATTTTAGATCTGAAAATACATCCAATAATAAGGCTCATTAAGAAACAGCACTGTGTAGAAGTACAAAAACTCACACACACAAAAAAAAAAATAAAATTGGACAGTAGATAAAGAAAATGCAGAACTCGTGGATTAAGCTTTTAAGTTACCTCTTGTCATATAAAAGCTTTTCCTGGCTCCTATTTTATAGCTTTCATTAGTCTCCACTTAAGAACATTTTCCGTGTTCTCATTTGCATACACTGTAACTCTCATTCTGAAAGTACTTCTACTCTCATTCTGGAAGTATTGGGTGCATGAAAAAGAGTGTTGGTTTAAAAAGAATATGGCCAGCAGGCCAAGGGAGGTGATCCTGTGCGACCTGGTGTAGGGAACCTGCTTTTGCAGGGGGGTTGGACTCGATGATCTCTGGAGGCCCCTTCCAACCCCTACGATTCTGTGATTCTGTGATTCTGTGATCCTCCCCCTCTACTCTGCCCCAGTGAGGCCACATCTGGAGTACTATGCCCACTTCTGGGCTCCCCAGTTCAAAAAAAGACAGGGATCTCTTAGAAGGAATCCAGTGGAGGGCAACAAAGATGATAAAGATCCTGTATGAGCAAAGGCTGAGAGAGCTCGGGACCTTCAGCCTAGAGAAGAGAAGACTGAGAGGAGATCTGATTGATGTTTATAAATATCTCAAGTGTGAGAGGCAGCTGGATGAGATCAGACGGTTTTCGGTGGTGTATAGTGACAGAACAAGGAGCAATGGCCAAAAACTGGAACACAGGAAGTTCCACATAAATATGCAGAAGAACTTCTTTACAGTTTAGCTGATACAGCACTGGAACAGGCTGCCCAGGAAGGTGGTGGAGCCTCCTTCTTTGGAGATATTCAATACCCATCCAGACACCTACCATTGCAACCTGCTGTAGGGAACCTGCTTTAGTGGTGGGTTGGACTCTGTGATCCCTTCCAACTCCTGCAATTCTGTGATTCTGTGATATACTTAACTTTCCAACACACCTGGAAATATACATGTTTAAATATATGTATATTTAAAATAAATAGCCTGCAGGTAAATGTTTTTGTGCTTGGCTCATCTAGCCTATCCTGTAAAAGATATGTAGGAAGTCATATAGCACTATCCGAAACACTTTCTGACTTCTTTTTGCAATTTGCCATACTTGACTATTGTGTGCAAAATAAAAATAGGGAAAATATCATTTTCCTTTCTCTTTTTTATTTAACACAAAAATAAAGCACACTACATTGGAAAGATCTCTCAAGAGAAGAGTTAAGTACTTACATTGCATAGAAAGAAATGAAAGTACACACATTTAAGGCACGCTTTTGAAAATCTATGTCTATAAGACAATCAAAAAGACAAACACTTATCCTCTTAAAATAAGTGCACTTACATTAAATTACTTTCCTCTGCTTTGAAACTTACACATGGCAAAAATTACTCTATATTCCTTTCGTTTTTTTTTTTTTTTTTTTTTTTTTTTTTTAAAGCATTTTACCAAAACTGTTACATTCTGATTGCAGGATCCCTTCTTTTCTTTTGGTTTTGTAAAATACACACAGTTGAACTTACAATAATACAGACAAGTACTACACATCCAGCTACAACTATCACTATTAGTGTAATGTTAACACCACTGCTGGTGTTGCCTTCATCAGCTGAAGGCACAGATGCTTTTGGAGGAATGAACCATGTGGCCTTTGCTATATTAGACGTATCTGAAGTCAGGTTTGTATCGTCAACAGCACGTATGGCGATGTAGATTACGGTACCATTTTCTATTGTCAGATTTTCTGGTTTGAATTTCAATGTTTCTGTGCTACCAGCCTCCTGAGGTATGAGATGGGAGGAATCCACAGAAGCAGCAGTATCAAATTCATCTCTTAGGCTCAGAAGATTTTCACCACTTTTTATTATGTAGTGATCAGCTAGGGGAAAAAGAGTACATGTAAAAACAAATTAATACAGATGTTTTAATATCCCTGCTTGAGGTGACAGTATTGAACTTCTAGAACTGTTTTGGAAAAATTCCTGGTTTACTGTGGACTGCATTGCTTAGCATGGGTGATTGACAGGATTGCTGTTAACCCTCACTTTGCAGCATCAAGAGTCTGTTTTTCCCAAGTCTGGAAACTCGTTCTTTTAACTGGCCTTAAGAACATTGTTTCATCAATATTCTTAGCTTTGCAAGGGTTACATTCTGTTATTCAAAGAAAAACAGCGATTAAAAAACACATGTATGTAGCAGAAGTCTGTCCTGCGTTTGGCCTGTGTTCTCTCAGCAAGAGGTTTTGATGCCAAAAACTGTGACAGACATAGAATGATTCTCCTGTTTATCTGCAATCAGAGAACCTATAGTTGTGTTGCTATACATGTGTTCAACTACTTTTGGGGGATTCTACTATTTCTGTGTCAAGGTTGTAGCTTTTCAAGACTTTCCCCTTCTCCCTCTCTCTTCCTCTTACAAATATCTCTTCCACTGTTTAGATAATAGAGATGTGTATGATATGCCCAGTTCCAAGCCAATATGGATTTGCCTTAACTAATACAGTGCTGCCTTAAACTACAGTGCAATGACTGATCACTTTAGCTATAAAATAGCTGCATAAAAGACAGTTTCAGTTATTTGACAGTTTCAGATTAGTGAAAGATGTAAACCTGAAATCATAATGTACATAACTAAGTTTGAACACATAGTCTCTAGTCTACACAAAGAAATCTTTGCATTAGTTTTCCTTTTCCCCATGTAGCATACTTGGGATGAAAGAGATTATTTTGGTCAGAATGTTACTGTATTTCTGTGCATATAGTAAAGCTTTAGATTGTGCATGTTGTACCCATCTCATTGATTTTCTCTTTTTTCTTTCTTAAGTTGTACACAAACATGGATTGAGACCTTTTACTAGCGTCTTGTGGTTTTATTTAATATATTTATTTGCCTTTTTAATAATAATACTCCTTGCTTTACTTCTTTTTCATTTGTTTGTTTGCATGTTTTTTTAATGTGAAAAAAAAAATAAGGAGAACTAAAATGTGTAACGTGCAACAAGATAACTTTCTATATGGTTCCTTTTTCTGAAGGGAAAGGCATAGCTCTCATACCTGACTGCTGGTCCTTAGGGCATGTCTGTTAGGACAGGGGGATCAATCTGATCCCATAAAGTATCCTACTCACCTTTTCCACTGTCAAAGTCACCTCCTGGAGCTGTCCAAGTCAACACTATTGTTTCATTTTCTATGTAAGCATCAAGGTCTGTAATTTTACAGGGTGGAAAACCTGGTGGTGAACTTGTTGGTGAATTTGCAGAGTTGTCCAGTTTAATAGAACTTGTTGAAGTTCTGCTGAAACTTCCCAGATTGGCTTGGATTTCTTCATCAGCCAATTCAGGTCTCGGTGCATTCATCTGAATTTTACCTATTTGAAAAATTTTTCAGCTCTCACCATGACAAAATTCTGAACTACATTTCTTTTTGTTTTCAGTGTATCTTTTTACCTCATCTCATAATTTTTATTTTCCTTATTCAAATTTAATAGAAAGTTGGTGAGCTAAGGACACCAAATAAGGTGATCTCAGAATGCTGAACATACTATTTAGGAAATTCAAACACCAGAAAAATTCTGAAATGTGTAGAAACTGGAAATGATGCTATGGTTTTAAACTGAGACAGGGGAGGTTTAGGTTAGATATTACGAGGAAGTTTTTCACTCAGAAGGCGGTGACACACTGGAACAGGTTGCCCAAGGAGGTTGTGGATGCCCTATCCCTGGAGGCATTCAAGGCCAGGCTGGATGTGGCTCTGGGCAGCCTGGTCTAGTGGCTGGCGACCCTGCCTGTGGCAAGGGGGTTGAAACTAGATGATCACTATGGTCCTTTTCAACCCAGGCCATTCTATGATTCTATGATTAGTAAAGCAGGTTGCATATGTTGGCTGTAACAAATTGGTTCTTTCCATCTCTTCCTACACATCACAGCCTTTAGAAGAACTTATGTTTTATAGGCCATGCTTGGTGAGATTTTTAGACAATCTTTTATGTTTTTTCTATGATTAGAAGAATCTTATATGATTCTTCTAAATTTTGCTATTTACATGTGTGTGAATATTAATTTTCAACAAGTAAAGTATCTCCAGCATTAAAATAGAAAAGTACTAAAAAAAACCCAACAGAATACATAAGTGCCATTTTCTACCAGTATTAATTTGTGTACTAATGTTGCATGTTGAATGCATTTACACCAAAGAACCATTTTAAAATCTCAGAAGAACTGTGGAAATTTTTCTTCTGAGCTGCTGACATACAGAATATGAGCAATATTTATGCTTTCATGGCAGCAAGAAAAAATGTTATTTTAGATTAATGACAATAATTTACATTATTCCTGTACATAGGAAACAATAGTTGGAGGGGATTTGTTTTGTTTTGTAGTAAAAATGATAGGTGGAACATCTATTAAGTATTATTGTTGTGAATCTAAATGATCCCACTTGCTGTATTTTTTGATTCCCCGCACACATGGAATTCACATAAATAACTATCTATTTAACAAATATCCTTACCATTTTCTATGTAGCCTGGTACATACAAGGCTCTATTTTGCCTACGGCCAAGTCTGATGGTTTGATTTCTCCCTTGGGCACTCACTTTTAGACTGTATCTTCCATCACCACTTAACGAAGTAAAGTACCTTGAGTAGATTCCATCATTCTTGGTCATATCAGCACCTTCATATTAAATTATAGAGAATTAATGTCTAGAAGAAGATACCTGCTGGTAAATGAGGTTAGTTCATACACAAATATAAAACCTGAACATTACAACACAGAAAACCTGACAATGTTTTTTAATGCAGATATCTTTAAAAGCAGGTACTGTACCACAGTAATGACCTGTATTTTAAATGTATTTTGCTTAAAAGAACCACTTTGCATTGACACTTTTAACTAGGTAAACCTCTTGTTACTATCTATAACCTCTAGCTTAATACTCACTGATCATCTACTAGGTAAAACATCTTTAAATTGAAAAAAAAAACAACACCAAAACAATGGCATAATAACCTCTGGCCAGGATTTCATCGAGAAAAGTTTCTTTATGTGAACTTGCACAGCTGCTGCAACAAATGGTCTGCTGGTGGCATCCAAGCTAACTATTGTAAATCTTAGCAGCAATTCAAAAAATAATCTCACTGGTTCAGAATAGAGATGGTGTTTAAGAAACACATGATAACCCATTGAAATGTTATTATATTTTTAAGTATGGCAGTGTAAAAACCAGGTCAGAATGAGATCATACTACTGATTACTGTTGAATTCATAAAGCTACAGGTCTGCACCACTGGTGAGAATACTAATGGAGAAAAGGAAGAGGAAAGATGAAAAGAAATGAAGGGATGCTGAATTCCAGAATGTCTAGCTATTGCCCTAAGAAAAAGTATTTTAAAAAATAATAATAATGCATTTATTTAAACATGCAAAACAGATATTGCTATCTTTTGGTGAGCTAATGTTAAGGCTGTAGTCCATCTTCATAGAATATGAGATGGACTAACAAAACAGCTAGCTTTCTTTTTACATTCCCACTTGAGGTCAGGTGGTTGCATGAAACAAAAGTGGATATGAGCAGTTTACCTTCTACCATCCCCAGTTCTCCTGCTTTCACAACAGGAACACAGTAAAGATGTGATGATTTTTCAGTGTAAGACCCATGTATTTGTTCTGCCCACCAAACAAAAGCCTTGTAGCTTACTTCTGCCTTAAAACAGTAGGTTTCTCTCTTTTACTTTTTTATTTTTGCACTGATTTAAGATGTCACCATAGTATGATACAACATGATAAGTCTGATGGTAACACACAGATTTGGATTTCAAGATGCACAGATGCAAAGATTTTTGATATGCATGTGGATACTTACCTGTGCCACTATCAAAAAGAGGAAGGCTTACTGCAGTAGCACCGTCCTTCTCTATGGTGGCTATCACTGTTGCACCAAGAACAGGCAAGAAGTTTTGGCTAACCTCTGCATAAACAACAACTGGATTAGGTGCTATATTTGCCCTCTCCATGAAGGCTTGCAAGATCACAGGAGGAACATCAGAAGAGGCTGCTCGAGAGGTAACTGTTACTGATATAATCTGAGCTGTTGTATCAACATTTTGAATGTAATAATGCCAATCTCCCACCTGAAAATAAAATACAAAAATATTTAAAACATTATGAAGGAAAAAAAAAAAAAAGAAAAGCAGTATGCTTCTTTACAGGAAATATTAATTCAGAAACAAACAAAAATTAATTCTGTCTTTACCTCTGCAGTGCCATTTATACTGAGTCTAGCTGTTCTTAAATTTGAACTGTCAACTGTAAAGTCTGAGCTTCCATATTCTTTTCCTTTGGGATCCCTCACAAAGAAAAATGGCTGTTTTTTGCTCCATGAAAAGACGAAGAAAGTGTCATTTCCCACAGTTTTGTCAATGGTCACAGTACTATTTATCCATCCTGAAGAACTAACTTGTTGGTCTTTGCTTTCGAGCTGTGAGAGAGAAAAAATTTGTCTTATTGCTATTTAGTAAGTATGAACAACTAAATCTGCAGTTAGAAAATAGCCTGTCATGAACTTAATTTTGTTTTCTTCTATATGAGTGGGGCAGAAGTGCCAACTCAAGGCAACAAATTTATTTCACCATAACTGTAGCTGATGACTAAAAATTGTGTTTGATACTATTTTTAATTTGAGCCACTATTAGTTTAGGATCATTAGTACCTAACTTCATTCAATTACTGATCGACTAAATGCATAGGAGATAAAAGAAGTGTTGAAATCCAGACCTGAATGGATTGTTCAGAAATATCACCACTTCCTGTCGTAATTTCACTGAATGCTTCCACTAGTTTACTGGGGACATCTACATCTACAGCATAAAGTTGTAAACCCCCTGAAAGACAAGAGTAAAAGATTCAGTAATACTGATTTATACTCTAAAAATGCCGGTTTGTATGGGACTTCTGGTACCAAATGTTTTAATGAGATAGACAATTTGTTAACCAACCAGAAAATAAAATGCATCTTTTTTTTTTTTTTTTTTTTTTTTTTTTTTTTAAACATGTGTTAATACTTGTATCACAGTAAATTCTAGAAAATATCTGTTCTGGCTTGTGTGATCAGCTCATTTTATCTCTCAGCTTAAAAATCACTCCTTGCAGCACAACATGAAGTACAATATTTTGAGACTTCTCCTAGTGTTTTTGGTTCTGGAGCTGTGTCTTACCCTCCCAGAGAGTCAGGGAGAGACTGACTGCTGAGCTCCGAGGACTCTACAAGTGCCTACAAGTCTGAATATGCACAGCATGTGCACCTCTCAAATAAGAATATTTATTCACCACACTTGTTCGTAGTCAGATTGCTTTCTAGAGCTATGCAAGGAGTCTTCCGTCCTCCATGGCATGTTGCAGGTATTGTAGCACAAAGCAACACCACTATGAATAGTTTTAACTGCTTGTTTTAAAACTATGAATCTCCAGCTCAGCTGACAGCTCTGCTGGCTCATGACAAGCTCAGTCATGGCATCTACAGTTTCCTAGCCAGTGCACTTCAGTTTCAAAAGCTGGAGAAAATTTTTGTTATGTATGTAGTTAAAAAAATGCTTGTAAGTTCAACAATATAGAGCATTCCAGTCATTGCATGCTGTGCCAGAAATAAAATTCGAGTAATTGCAGAACACTACATTTTATATGCGACATAAGAATATCATAATTACACCTCCTCATTAACAGGACACTTTTGTGTTATTCTATTTTTCAAATCAAGACAGCTCTTAAAGCAGAACTGTGTATCTAAAGAGTTCTGCTTGTTTGCATTAAAAAAGCCCGTCATGAAAAACAGATTTCTTTAAAATTAAATGTTTTAGATTTATTACAAATCAAATTTATTTTTTTTCCAGACCAGTGAATTGCTATGCTTTGATATTTTCATACTTGACTATGAATGACAGCAAAAGAGTTCACTTATTTACCTGTGATATTTGAAAATTCTTCTAGTTCTTTTGCTGCCGATGGACCCAGTGCAATGGTATGAATTATTGCCCCGCTTTCTCTCACTTTTTCACGGCAAGCTGACATAGTTGAATCCTCTCCATCTGTCAGTAACACAATTTCTGAACCATATGTTGTACCGATTGCATTGGTAATGATCTGCATTAAAGAAAAAGAATGTGAGATACAAACAGATGAATAACTTTTAAATACTTACTTATTCCAGTGAGCAGTTAATGTATACATTTAGAACTGTTATCTTGAAATGTAAGACTAATTTATTCTTTAAGCAGTGTTTGAATTTTTATTTAACAGTAAAGCTGTTTCAGTATTCTTGCAATTGATATTGCAATATATAATCTCTTAGATTTAGTAAATGTTAAATTGTAGAATCATAGAATGGGTTGGGTTGGAAGGGACTTTTAAGATCACCTAGTTCCAACCCCCTACTATAGGCAGGGACACCTCCCACTAGACCAGGTTGCTCAAGGCCCCATCCAGCCTGGTCTTGAACGCCTCCAGGGAAGGGGCATCCACAACCTCACTGGGCAACTTGTTCCAGTGTCTCGCCACCCCCACAGAAAAGGATTTCTTCCTAATATCTAGTCTAAATCTACCCTCTTTGAGTTTAAAGCCATTTCCCCCCATTCTGTCTCTACATGCCCTTACAAAAAGTCCCTCCTCAGCTTTCCAGTAGGCCCCTCCCCAGGTACTGGCAGGCCCCTGTAAGGCGCTCCAGGAGCCTTCTGTTCTCTAGACTGAAGAGCCCCAGCTCTCAGCCTGTTCCTGTAGGAGAGGTGCTCAAGCCTTCTGATCATCTTCATGGCTCTCCTCTGGAGGAGAACATTGTACTTTACCTGCAGTCCTTTCTCAATGCCTGCACAGATTTTGGTTCCTCCACTAGCAGTTGTAGGCAAATACTGAGCAAGTCTTTGACGTGTTGCATCACTGGTTATTTGTACCAAAGAACTTTTTTCATATGCAGTAGATGAAAATGTGACAATTCCAACCCTGGAGCCGATTTCAATAATTTGGATTAGAAACACCTCTGCAGCAGTACGGAGATTTGTGATGCGGTTATACTGTTTGTGAATAAAAAACAACATCTTCAGAATGTGGTCCCTTCTGAAAAGCTTTGCCTATGCGTAAAATATAGGAAAATCTTGATGTTCACTGTAATTAGAAATTAAAAACGATGTGATAGGGTAAGATATGTATGCTCAGTTCTAAAACACAGGATGTGTGTGTCATGTTCTGGCACCATGATAATGCAGCATAGTGCAGCTTACAAGAGAGATGTTATCAGGAAAGGTCCATCTTCTGACATTACAGCTTTATTCCTAATCAAGATTTTTGTCACTTTCATGACATGGTGGCAATGCAAAAGAGCAACATTTATAATGCCTGAGGAGTAGCTTAGCCCAGAGACTAAGTAGTTTGGAAATACAAATGACATTAATTAAGGTAGAAGAATGAATATGTTAAATGCAAATATTTGAAGAGATTACTCAAAAAAAAAAAAAAAAAAAACTACCAACAACAACAAAAAAAAAAAAAAAAAAAATCAAGTTATATTTGGAAACATTTCTCTCAAATCTTTGCTGAAGATCAGTCTCAAGCTCTGGGCTAGAACAGCATGTCTCAAAATAGATCTGTTGGTGGAGCACTTTAGGAGAATTCTAGTATTATTATGACCTTTATGCCATACCTATAGAATTGGAGCACATACTGCTTTACGCTTCTTCATCTATGTTTTTATTTAAAACACAAATGACAAATATTTAATAATCTCTCTCAATGTGATAGAGCCTTTTGAGTTATTTTCTTGTGATGAGCAATCTTATTTTTAGGCTTGAATTCCTGTGACAAATTAAACTCCGAAACTGTCATATTTTCAGTGAAAGAGTAATGGTCATTGGCTCACTACTAAACTTTGGAAGAACTTTGGAGAAAGTTATGGATGAAGAAATGCATTATGCCATCAAAAGAAGAATATACAGATTGATTTATGAAAGCTCTTTGAGTGTGCTTACAAGTTTGAAGTCTATTAGCAAATCATGAGATACCTACCTGAGCTTATAATTATTCCACCTTTTTACAGATAATCACATTGCTTACACCTTTATAAGTGCATTAGGATTTGTACACAAATAAGCACATATACAGGGATCTTTACTAAACTTTGCAGTAATAAACAAGCTCAACATCTTCTGCCTCAGGAAACTGTGAAAGAATAAATCTATGCAAAATTTTATCTCGGGGAGGGGGAGGAAAGGAAATATAGCCTCAGCCTTGTTAAGATACAGCATTATGGCAGCCTTGTTAAGATACAGCATTATGACAGTTCACACTCTTCATTCCAAAGAGCAAAATTGTGATGAGGAAAGAAAATCTAATTTGCTGATACATTGCAACCTAAATATTTAATTTAAAGTTTTACAATGATTCATAATGACAATACAGTGTAAAGCGCTACCTAAGATACATTTTCTTCTTATCTTCTTTTCTTCTTTCTTAAAAGAAATATAAAGGCACTGTCATTCTAGGTATGGAATAGAGGTGGGAAACTTATTAAATGGAGATTTTACAAGAAAAAATGACCAAGTCTGGCCAACAACTCTCAGTATTTTGAAATGATTTCTAATAGGGATTGTTAAAAAAAATCATTGATGAGAATGACAGTAATCCTTTTTATTTTTTTTCTAAAATAAAATAGTTAATAACTGAATTGACTAAAAATAATTTTACTTTTGTAACTTTTTTTGCTTCTTATAATTTTTGCACAAACTTGCTTGTAAAATGTTTATTCTTACCGATGCCATGCTCCCAGAAACATCCAGTACTAATGAGACTGCTCTGTCTTGAGTCTGCAGCAGCTGGAAGGTGGTCTCAAAGGGGGGTGCAAGGCCATTAACAAGAGATGAGTTGCGAAAGTCATCAGATTCCATGATTATTTCCCATGTGCTTTTGTAGTTGCACATCTTATTCTGCATATTTGGAGCCTCATGATTGTGAGTATTTTCATCACAGAATTCAACCACCTAAAATATCGGATTGAAATTTGTAAGAGTTATTAACCCAAAAGTTTGAGTATAAGAAAGCTTTTCAGAAAACATGAAGTTGGTGGTGGGAGACAGACACATAAAGACTTCTCCAGTGACCTTTCTGTGCGCCATGGTGCCTGGCCAAACAGGATCTTAATAGACAAGAAGAAAGATAAGACCGCTCTGCAATGAAGTGTAAAAAAGAATTCTTTAACAGTTATCTTATGGCCAAGGTATTTGGCAAGAATGCTTCACTCATATGCCCACTGATCTGATTTTCCAAAAGAGAAGAAAGAAAGGTGCTGAGATTTCAGTGAATCTCACCCTTATTGACATGAAACATCCATCAGATCAGTTCCAATAGCTGCTTTGTACAGCAGTTGTCCTTTGGAACTGAGCCTATTAGGAATGACAGAATCATCCATATTCATTGAAATAGACAGAAATTAATCAAAGAAGCATAACTGATCATTTATTGACTATTGTTGCTAAATTCTCACTCCAGAAAGATTTAATAATACTTACAGAAGGTAAGTATTGCATATACATAATAGAATTTTTGCTGTTTTGATTTAGATCCGGTACAAATACACATCCAGCTTCGTATAGCTGACCATCATATTGGCATTCTCTTGTCACACACTGGTTTCCATTGCAGTTTTGGAATACAGGTTTACCAGTGACACCAGCTGAACACCTAGGGGAACAGAAAGTGGGCAGGGCTGGTAATCTACACATAATCCATAAATGGTTATTTTTCAAAATTTTGCCTGCCTGAAGACAAATTGCCATTGGCACAGCATGGTCCTAGACACCACACAAGTACACAGGTAGACGATCTCTATTCCTGGAAGAGTCCTTAAACTAATCTAGAAGAGTTTATAATCATAAAATACTTGTGGGCTTCTGCTGATGAGTTGATAAATTTCTTGTGATATTTGTAGGCTATGCACAAACGTTTTTCTGGTAATAGTTGCAGTGCAATAGACTGTGTCGATATGTCTGGACTAGAAAAGAAGGAAAGCTTGAACTAATTCTTTATGTCCATGCAGTTTATGTCTTCCTTTGTAGAAGCTGTTTAAAATCACAGAGGTTTCACTAGGGAATTTCTGTGTTGTCTTTTTAATAAAGTTATCTTTGGTATATAACCAATTGTGACTAATGTCTGCAGTTGCACATGGAGCAAAAGATTATCCAGCCTGAGCTATAGAACAACGCTGTTACAAAACAGCACTGAAGGCAGCTGTTGCTTTCTGGGTCACAGAGCAGGCAACACACCATGCTGAGTAAGCATCTTTTAATGATATGAACAGATCACAGAGACTCTACAAAGTAATAACTTAGCACACATTACAAGAGTATTGAAAACATTTTTTAAATCTTTGAAAGAGTGCAATGTCAAAGCAGAAAAATGAAATGTGATACCTTGTTGGTTCAACACGTGCATTTTCAGAAACATAAAAAGGTGTGTTGCTATTATATTCGTCGAACACGCCCCACCGAAGGTGAGCCCACTCATGGACAAAAACTCTACCTGTTGAAAAGCAATAAAATGTGCACATTCAAACTAAAACAGTTTAAAACATATCAGGCATTTTTCTTTTAAATTTTAAGGAGATAAAATAATTCTTACCTCAGGTATTAGTAAAAGATTGTGAAATAGTTAAGCAAGAGGGATAATAATTTTTCCTCAAGGCAAAAGTCATAGAATCACAGGATACAGATTAGAAGAGATTTAAAGACCATCTGGTTCCAACCCCTGCCATATCAAGGACACTACCCAGTAGATCAGACTGCTGAGGGCTCCATCCAGCCTGGTCTTGAACACTTCTAGGAATGGAGCATCCACAGCTTCTCTGGGCAGCCTGTGCCAGTGCCTCACCACCCCTTGAGTAAAGAATTTCTCACTGTACTGAATCTAAACCTACCCTCTTTCTGTTTAAAGCCTTGTGCTATGACTACACTCCCTGATGAAGAGTCCCACTCCATCATTCCTGTAGGCCCCTTTAGGTATAGGAAGGAAGTAATGTTGTCTTCCCAGCATCTTCTCAGGCTGAACAACCCCAGCTCCCTCAGCCTTGCTCCAACTGAGAGGTGCTCCAGCCCTCTGATCATCCTTGTGGGCTATTCTGGACTTACCCCAGGAGCTCCACATCTTTCTTGTCTTGGGGGTCCTAAGCCTGGATGCAGTACTGCAAGTGGAGGCTCACAAGGGCAGAGTAGAAGGAGAGAATCACTTCCTCAGCTTGCTGGCTACATTTCCTTTGATGCAGCCCAGGATACATTTGGCTTTCTGAACTGCAAGGGTACACTGCTGGCTCATATTCAGTTTTTTGTCCACCAGTGCCCCCAAGTCCTTCTTCTCAGGGCTGTTCTCAATTCATTCATTGCCCAGCTTGTATGCTCAGATTGGAGGTGCAGGAATTTGCAATTGGTCTTGTTAAACTTCATGAGGTTCATGTGGGCCCAGCTTTCACTCCTGTCAAAGTCCTTCTGGATGTCATCCTTTGCCTCCAGTGTTGAGTCAACCACACCACTCAGCTTGGTATCATCTGCAAACTTGCTGAGGGTGCACTCAATCCTACTGTCTATGTCACTAAAGATGTTAAATGATACCAGACCCAATTAAAACTCTGAAGGACACCAGTCAT
This sequence comes from Pavo muticus, assembly GCA_016647715.1. Lineage (NCBI taxonomy): Eukaryota > Metazoa > Chordata > Aves > Galliformes > Phasianidae > Pavo > Pavo muticus. The sequence continues at coordinate 607,288 of JACDJE010000308.1, forward strand.
CACTGGTCTCCACCTGGACAGGGAGCCATTGACTACAACACTTGGAATATGACCAACAGACAAATCCATATTCATTCAGTGATCTGCCTGGCAAATTCACATCTTTTCATTTTAAAAATAAGAATGTCATGTGGGACAATATCTAATGCTTTGTACAAGTCCAGGTAGATGATGTCAGTCACCTAATAGGAAGGCATCAATTTAGTAAGCAAGTCTGGAACTGTTTTTCATATCAGTCTTATAGAAATGCAGGTATTACAGAGACACTTTTTTCCAAACTGGCAAACATCAGATGAGGAAAATCGTTTTTTTGTGAAGTCTCTGTCCCACAGGGCAGCAAACCTCTATATTTTTGATACAATAATACAAAATCAGGTATATGGACACTGGACATTTTGCTCACTAAGTGCTCATAAAAGGATGGCTACTGCTAAAGGCAGTAGTTAAATGCAGAAGATTAACCTTTTCTTAAGGTTTTTAAAGAATTTAACAACTTCTGGATCCACTGCTTGAATATTTAGCTTGAGATATCTTACAGGTATTTACTACTTCCAAAAAAGTGTCTCTCTTCCAAGTTTTTTCAGTACAGCAAAACTGAATTTAAAAAATATTGGCCATTTCATATTAATAATAAAGCAGGCAATTAAGTTAAATTGTAGCATTACCTCTTTCTCCATAAACTTTAACCAAGCTGCTATCTAACAGGAAGTTGGGTGTGAAATGGATGTATCGTCCTTTCATTGCACATCCTCCATACTGTAAGGTATAGGGATCATCTCCGTATTTCAAATAAGGGTCTGCTATGATGACATCTGCCTGCAACAGTAAGACCAAAGGCATATGTAATGTTGGTGTAGAGAAAGTTTAGCTGATTCTTTTTCAATAAATGAAGTCCTGCAATTATTTTCTTCCTGTCAGCATTCCCACTAACTCTTCTTCTGAGTAAGAACTTCCAGAATTTGTCATAACTTTTTCAGTTGTTCATAACGTAGCCTTATCAGTCTTGATTTTTCTTGTGGTTCTAATCACAAACAGTTCTCTAAATCATACCTTGTTATATGATTCTGTTTTTAATCTTGAATAGGTGTTGTTTTTCTTCCATGTTTTAGGAAGTATAATTTTTACAGACTTGAAGAAAAATCGATGTTTTGTAGCTTCAAACAAATAATTAGAAGCGTCTTTGATCATTGTCTGGGGAGTGAAAGAAAACACATTAATATCTACATTAATATTTAAAGTTTGACTGTTCATGCAATGAATACTTCAGCCTAATCAGAAAATAGCAGTAGGATAAAGCAGAACTGAGTACATAATACAAAACTAAGAAAGGACTACAGTCTTTACTAAGAAAAGAAGGAATACTAAGAAAAGAAGGAATGAAGAAACCACAAAAACTAAGTTGTAGTTCTTGGATTCTCTCAGCAGTTCTCTAATCCTTCTCTTAATCAGAGGCTGTGATAAAATTTACACTCTAGCCTTCATGTGAGATAAAAATTACTGAATTCAAGAATTTTACCTTTAAATTAATACTGGCTTGACAGCATTTGCAAATATCCGTGTTATACACACACAAAAATTAAGACAAAAGAAATTTCTTGTAGACATTCACTTTGCCAGGACTGAGGGTGGTGGTCGGTGATAACCCCATGACAAGCTGAGCAGTAATGAGACGTGATACTTCAGCTGTCCCCACACCAACCCTTGTCTGCTCTGCAGGCAGAACAGTGTACTTAAATGGTTCAAAGGATCTGAGGGAAGAATATCAGAGCAAGTTCTCGTAATACTGACAGCAGTACTAATTTATCAGATGATAGATATCTTACACCAACAGTAACCATTACTTGCACACTTCTATCCTAAAAAAAACATTTGGTGACCTGTCAGTGAAAATTGAATGATCCAAACTCCATTTATTGCTAAATAACGGGACAGTCAATGACTGAGAGTAACAAGTGAGCTATCACATCTGCTTTTGCTTCATTTAAACCTGTACTTACTAGGTGAAAGAAGTCTGGAAATTTTATAAACTTTATGCCTAACAAAAGGATGGTATCCTTCATACTTGATTTTAGAGCTGACATGGGATGGCTATAATCCTACATCAGGGTATAGAAGGCATTAGTCATACTGCAAAATCTGGAGTGTTTGTCAGAATATGTATCCTATTCAGCAGTTTTTTTAGTTTTTTTTTTAAATTTGACTTTGTTGAAACAATTTTGTTGCTTTGGAACCTGGCCAGCATCCTGTTCCTGGGAAATTGATCCACTGAAGCATCTATGTGTATTGCAATGGAAGTTAAGGCCGGAAACACCACTAAATGTAACATTTTTTTTCTTCTTCCTTTACAATTTTAAACAGAACAGTAGGAAGACTGCTAGCTAATAACACATTATAGTACAACCAATGACTATTAAAAAATTCATAGGACATTCTTTCAGGTAAAGATAATTTGGAAAGCTACTTTAAAGAATTTCAGCCTGTCTTCAAACAGAAATATCTCTGTACACAGCACCGTCTTAAGAAATTAGTGCCCTTTGAAACAGCAAAATATGGCAAAGCAAATTAGAAATGACTAGTTTGGTAACTCTGGGTTTTGTTCATTATTAATTCAAAACCTACTAGCATGAATGTGACTCATGCTACTTTTGAAGTTGAAAAAGTCAAGGCATTCCTAACTACTGAGAATCAGTTCATGGACATGTGCATGTTCTTACCATTGTGTTCAGGATGATGTTGGCATCTTCTGGCACGCTGGGATTAATTGCAACAACCAAATCCTCATAGCCATTCTCGTTTAGCCACACCATGGAGCCTTTTGCCACATGCAGGAGCTGAAAAGACAGCAAAAATATCAAACCCCTAAACACCCCCATTATTTGTCCCTGTCCCCACACCTGTGGTTAGAAAAGGAGTAGGTTATCAGTCTTATTTATACAACTGTTTTTGGAGCCAAGAGAGGCGTAACAGTTTGTAAGAAGACTTTGATCTCCATAAGTACAGTGAAAAATGATTGGTTAAGTTGGTTGCATTCTTCAGGAAGAAATGCTTGTATCTCATTGTCATCACAAAAATACAATTTACTTCCTTATGCCTTTGCAGGTCATCTATAATCTTTTATTTATTTTACGTCAAATTCAGTCAGGATCATTTTCTGAGTCAACAGAAATAATCAAACAAACAATGCTCTTTGGGATTTCCTGACAGATAACTCTAGTAGTGTAATAATAGCATAACATGGAATTGAAACAATAGAAAAAACAAGATTAGATCATCACACGAGTAAAATTGATGATAAACTGTAGTGAACGGTTGGTATGTAATATCCCCCCTTTTAAATGTCTGGCATTCTTTGTCTTTAGAATAATAATCACACTGGGAACAAAATGTGTTTTTTTTCTGGAGTTGGAGCAGTTTTCCAACCATGCCAGATAGCTCTGTGTGGCCATTCTAACCCTCCTCGCAATTTCCCACTTCATATTCTATTAGAAACTTATCCACAAGCAGCCTTATATTTTATTCATTTTTTTGATAGAATATTCAATAGCATCATGCCTATCACTGATTTGCAATGATTTGAGAAATGTCTGTGAGGTGATGATTCTCTACCAGCTACTTTTTGAGTCATCAGCTGGGTAGTTGCCATACGTAAAGGAAGTGCTTAGATTATCCAACACACTGCTACACTGAAATCACACAGACATTTCATGGCCTAGATATATCTTTAGTTAAATTCATAACTGTATAAGAATAAAGAAGAAAAATAGAACCAACATGGTTGTGCTTGATAATATTTTCATCTTTTAATTCTTTGCTGATTGATTTCTATATCTGCCTTTCAATTATTTTGGTGGAATAGATGGTTAGATTTCTCAGTAATTTTGCAGGTCTTCCCCTCTCTCTTTCATAGAAACATTATTTCTTTCCAGCTGTATTGTAAGAGCCCTCAGGAGGTATGAGAGTGAACTGCTGCCCAAGTTTTTACACAAATCTTTAAAATTAATTTGCGAATTGTATTCAGGCACGTGAATCTAAAAATACCCACGCCTGAAGATTTCTAGGTAGAAATATTGAATATTGGATAGAATAACTAGATTGAATTTGCTAGAATAATTTACTGGGTTTTTTCCTTCTTAAACCAGCAGTACTTATACTGTATCTGGTTCAGTATATTCACTTAATCAGCATGTTGTCCTCTCTGGTTGTTATTTTCACTTCCTCTCCAGACCAAGGAGGCATATCAGCAAAACTGATTTAGTTTTCTGTTTGTCTTTAGTGGTCACTGAAGCCTTAGGAAATGCTAACGAACAACTCCTTTTTAAAGGTCTTCTACATGTCACTGGTTAGCAAAGTTTTCTGACTTAACTCTTAGAGCGGTGAGATATTATCTATCACACAGGGAAGTCAGCACTGACTGTGCTGAGGGGTCAAGTGGGTTAAGTGTATGTGTTTGGCTGTGCCATGCAGACAGAGCTGCATTTGCGTGCGTGACTCAGACAGACTTTGAGACCTTTTATTTACTGTGATCTTTGGGTTCAGTTTGACCCTTGGATTTACTGTATCAGGCTGTAACGTTTTCTTGTGGAATGCTTTCAATCCAGTTGTTTTCTTTATTATTCCTGCAATAACAGAGGAATTTGAAGGTCTTTTACAGGACACCTGTTTTGTTCTACTACATGCAGCTCCAAAGGTCAACAAACTTGTCCAGACTGGAACATGAGAGAGTGCGATAGCATTGCAAAGCTACTCCCATATTGAAAATGTTTGTACTGTGAGGGGCATCCCAGGATCAGACTCCACATTTTTAGCCTCCTCGTCATTTCCTCATACCTGGGCTGGGATTTTTCCAGTTAACAAATGTTTCAGCTGAAGTGGTGTGAGAAAGTTTAATCATTGTCCCTGGCAAAAAATCAAACCGAGAGGAAGCTGGCAACTTCCAACAAAGTCTTCTAAAGAAAAGGCCTGTGAAGCAAATGTTGTTGGCTCTGTGGAAATAAGGATGTTAGGTTTATTGCAGCAACTATAAACTGTAAAATGGGTACAGTTCCTTCCAGTAGATAAGGTTAAGTGCTTAAAAGCAACAGTGAAGCAGCAGGAAGCATGAAAGCAAAGTGCTGGCCAGATCTAGAAGGTTCAGCATGGCCCAGTCTCCCATTTGGCCACCAACAGAGCACCTTCTATCAGGATTAGCCATGCAGGTCTATGCAAAATCAGCTTAATCGTGTAAAGCTCCCATTTCCCACTTGTGATGTGTGATGTGCCTGTCTAGAGCTATTCCTAATCAAGCTAGAATACTTTTCACACCTTCAGGAAGAACACACTTGGCTGAATAAATTACCTTCTCAGCTTTCACTATTGGCCTGTAATCAGTTGCCCATTTTATTTAGTCCCACAGAAAGCATATGGTATTAATTTGATCTTCCCCAAGGGAAGATTTTTGTCTATTTTCCACTGGAAAATTTATTTTTCACTAGCTCAAGTGAGATAGGAATTGTAGCACTTTTCTTTAATGTCATACTATAAGAGTAGAAAGAATACTGTCCAGCTAGAGGACAGAAAGGAAAAGAGTCATGCATTGGGACAGAATCATCACACGTTAATACAAAGTCAAAAGGTGAAATTGCTGTTCAGCTGACACTTCTTCCCTTTAAGGTGAGATAACACAACAATCGTTCTTTCTCAGTCTTTGTTTTACACTCTTTACATTTTATGAGTGCCTTTTACATATTTACTTAATTGTTGTCTTTATTACAACTGTCTTTCATCAAAACCCTGAATGCACCTATTAACTCAAATGCCCTGGCCATCCCATAAACACCTTTATCTGCAGTCATCCCACAGCCTCTCCCCCCACAGCCTCCACAGCCCTGAACTGTGGAATGCCAAGATCAAGTCTGCTTTGTGCACCTGCGAAACCTAGGATCAAGATGCTGGAAAATAGCCAAATTGTTATTCCTGCTCCCAGTATGTCGTCCCATCTCTTCCTAACTTTCTAACTCTTTATTAGACCTTCCAACTGGCTTCATTTGGGTTCTATTTCTTATTTGAAACACCAGGTTGCTTCAGATCGCTTCCTAAACTTAACAATCTGGTTGAGCTTGTTTACTTCCTGAAGAAAATTGTTCCTGACACATTTAGTTGTAAACACCATCAACTCTTTCAGTAAGTCCAAACCAAGTAATAACATGGGATGGCAGACAAGGAAACACATAGTTGGACATGACCTAGTAAGTGTAGTCATGTACCTTTTTATAATCTTCACAGCAGTAATTACTGCACTCAAGGAACAGTCCATAAAGGAAGGCAGAACTCTTCAAATATTTCTTCACTTGATGACTCCTTCTGCCTGATACCACAAAGACCAAAAAAAGCTGACATGACAATAGTCATGCATCATCACCACTGTGAGAGATATCTGTTAAAATATCCTGATAAGACACCATGCACTTGCTTACAGACAGGATGTAATGGAGAAATACTGTTCTGTAATCTCTTAGGACTACCGTGGCAGCTTGAAATTGTCACTCCCTCTGCAGCTCTGTTCTGCTGCCATGTACAGAAGAATAAAATTGATATTCAAAACTAAAAAGCATTTCAGTTTCAGATTTTTCTTTCATCATGGAGCAAGCAGTTAACACTTGTGGTCATTGCTCCATTGTCAAAACCCATCCTATGGCAGTATAGTAATTGAAATCAGCCATTTTCTGGTTACGTGAAGCCAAAAAAGTATTTATTTCTGTCATTTTGGTGCGCTTATCCCATACTTTCTGTTCCTGCTTAGGTGATATCTTTGATGGTGGAGGTTTTGTTTGTTCACCTATTTGTTTCCGTTTACTCATTGGATTTTGATCATTACAAAAATTGTGCTTGTTTTATCCTTGTCTTTTAACTTGATCCAAGGGAAAAGTTTCTTCCATTTTTTTCAGTGATGATCCTCTCTCCTTTCCTGGTTCCATCAGCAAGAAGTTGAAATGATCTCAAAGGGCAGTACACAAAATCACAGAAGCAACCTGTAACATTTGACTCTCTTCCAAGGGCAAGGTTTCACAAAGGAATGTGAACCAGTTTAACGCTGGCCATTTTCCATATCTTGTGCTGGAAACACAGAAGAGGTTTCAGCTGACTCAGAAAAGTGATCAGGTTACCCAGGTCACTTGGCGGCGGCTGAAGGAAGGTGGTGGCCGTGCAGCTGGGCGGCCTGCAGAGCCGGCCCTGTCCTCCTGGTGCAGCACTATCTTCTGTCAGACCAGGACCCACAGAAACACCACCCTGTGTCACCCTCACCACTTCTCTTCCTGTTCTTTTATTCCATCTTACCTACCGCCTATCCTACTTTCATTGGATAACACAGCAGTTTTTCTCCTTCACCTCCTACATTAGGAAAGGAAATATTTAAATCTCCAAAAGCCTGTCCCTGGATTTAGGCTTGACTATAAGTAAAAAGGATTGGGAATGGGAAGGAATGCTGTTTAGCTCCAGTGACTTCCTGCTTATACCCTTTATATGACCCTGTCTCTTTCACAGAGAGAAATCTGCCCTTAGTTTTCACTCTGGATAGATTTTAACAAGGATCCCTCCTGTGCCAAAATTCCCTTCCCTGTCTTTCTCTTTCCATGGGCTTGTGTGCTTTTCTCTTTACAATGTATATTATCACCAAAAAGCTAAAGCACTAAACAGAAACTTCCTTCTACACCTCAGCAGGGTGTGCTGAGTTATTTCCAACTGCGGCTGCTACAAAATTGGCTCCTCTCTGGGTTCAGTAGCAGCATCTGTCACCCCACATAGGTGCAATGAGGAGGTGGTGGCAATGACATGTAAATGCCATATTTTAGCCATGCGATGCAAACTCTTTAGGTCTGCACCTGCTCTGAAATGCTCTATACACTGCACCTACACTGTATTCTTTAAGATCCTCCTAGCAACAGAGAACCTGGTTGACTCGTATGTAATTCAGTATCCAATTCATTTCAAAGAAACAATGCAAATCTAACACAACATAGTCTAGAGTTTCTTCAGTTCTTCTCTCTCTGAAGTAGTAGAGTGCAAACTGACTCAGAGTCTGGCCATAAAATATTGCCCTGTCTTATCTTTACACACGGTTTTAGAGTCAGATAATCATTATATTTGCAATCTCATTACGGGGAAAAAAGCAACCCCCACATCACATGCATGTGTATGTGCACATACACAAACTTCCACATATATTTACATATAGACTGATATAGACAAAAATAAAAGAATAACCTTAATGTCTCTATAGGAGCAGAAAAAGTTCCTTGAAGGACACAGTAACTAACTCAAAGCAACCCAATGTTTTGCTAATGAGCACTTTTTAGCCTTCTAAACCCAAGGAGAGCAGTAACAACAGGGAAGAAAAGTTCTAATGAGATTTTTGATAGCAGAGATCCATCTCTAGGGTAGAAAGCCATTTTCTGTATTTGCTTGTTTAAGGATAGAAGTGTTTAGTAGCAGAAACATATTGGAACCATTGCAGACTGTACAGTTTTTCCCCAGACATGACATGGCAGAGAGCTGAAAGCAGAGTACCCCAGCTGGTTTCCTTCCTTCTGCTCTGGTTTCCAGTAAACATTATTTTGCCTTCAGTTGGGTCAGGACAAAGATTATTTCTGCCTTGTTGTGGAAGTTTCTCCCCTGCCCTGCGATCACAGTTTCCTCCTCCCTGGGAATTCCCCACCATGCCTAGAAGCTGAATGGCGTATGCGTTTACAGAAACATAAGCACAACTCACACTGCTTAGTTTTGCTTGTCATCTGTTTTTTAAAAAGGAACACTATCTTCAGTATTTCTCTCAATTTAATAAAACTTTTCCACCACACAGTAAGAATAGGCCATGACACTGCACAGTGTTAAGACTGTACAAAGATATTGCATTTCTGCAGTACAAGCTATCAGCCTATGACCTGATTTACTGTCATTCAATCTTCTGTGATAAAATTCAAAGATAACATGATACAGCTGTTAAATCACTGTGTCTTCATGATATCTGGAATCTGATTACTCTGTTTATTGTAGGATATTTACTTTTACAAGTCTAAGCAGTAAAATATTTTAAAGTACCCAGAGCTCTGACAAGCTTACACTTTATGTTGAAGCAGCTTAGCTCCATTTTTTGAAAGAGTCTTTTTCTTCTTTTTCTTTACTAAAAAAAAGCCTTGTACTTACTGTTAGACACACTGCTGTTAATAATAGAAAGAATAGTAACAATATTGTTGAAACACCGAACTTCAAATTAGAAGTGGGATATGCCATTGGAGGAATAAACATTACTGCTTGTGCAATATTAGATAGCTCAGAGCGAAGAAAAACTTCATCCACAGCACGTATTGCAACATAGATCACAGTTATGTTCCCTGTTGTAAAAGCTTCTGGTTTAAACACAAATATTTCTGTGCAGCCAGCATGCTGAGGTGATAGAGTGGAAGTATTCACAAAAGTAGTGTTATAGAAGCTGTCCCTTAGTTCCAGAGGAGTCTCACTTGTTCTGATTTCATAACTTGTGGCTGAAAATACAAATATTAAAAGATATTGTCATCTGTATGTTAGCTATCATTCCAACTTCATATCTGTTTCAAAATACTCCCATTTCAAAACATTTTTAAAATACTGCTTACCTAGTACCATCCTCACAAGCCAGTTCAGCACTGGAATAATTAACACAGAATTTCACAGAGCATTAATAGAGCCCTGGAACCACAGTAGCTTTTAATGAAATTTCAATTGCTGTCAGTGAGGCGAAACTCCACTACAGATCTTTCATCTTGGGCAGGAGGCAGGCTAGCAAGCCAACAAACGTACCTTGGCCTTTGTCAAAATCATCTCCTGGTGCAGTCCATGATAGAATGACTTTATCATCTTCCATTCTGGCATCAAGGTCAATAATTTTACATGGTGGAAAAACATCAATATAAGGTCCTATTGGAACTGCAGATACTGTGAAAAAGTCTCCCACAGCTGTTCTAGAGAAACCTCCTCTTCTGACCTGAACGTTATTTTTAATAGCTGGGGGTCTTGATGGGTTCATCTTGAGTTTACCTACAAGATTAAAAAATGCTCATTAATCTTAACTGTTTGCATATTATTGTACTCCACAAACTACCTGAACTTCATCTATACTGTTTTAAATATGAAAATACCATTCAATTCATTTAAGACCATTTCAAAGGCATTGTCTATTTCTTTGTAGTTTCAAGAGCACTAGTAAGAAAGGTAATATGAAATTGAAGTAACTGTTGCTTTTTATAGTATAGACAAGAGAGTTTAATCTCCTAATATTTTAACCATTCTTTATTTAAGATGACTAAATAGAGTCCTCTACTGACTAAACCTATGGATATTTTCTTCACAGACAAAAACTAAATCCTATTTACCTATATTATGTAGATACTGTCCCATTATAGTTGTTTGAAGTCTGCTTTCAGTATTTTTCTGGGGTATGCAGACTATTTTTGTGTTAAACCCTTCACAGGTAAATCTCTCTTAGCTGGGCTATCGTCGTAATGCCTACTCTTAGTATCTGCAAAAGGATGTGATATCTTCGGGTCATGGAATGAAGCTTTATTTTTTTCTCTGCATTACTTCATCTTACCATTTTCTACATAACCTGGTATATACATGGCATGACTCCATGGCATTGCAGTTTGTGGCACGGTAGTCCTGTTAGCTTGGACATGAACTTTTAGGCTGTATCTGCCATTCCCAGAGAAAGAAAACAAGTACTTGGAATAGATGCCATCATTCTTAATAATGTCAGAACCTAGATAGAAGAGTGACATAAATTGACTTCAAACAATAACGGATGTCTGTTTTTGTGCTTTCTAGATTCATACGTAGAAAGTAGAATTTAAGAATAGGTAAATTCTTCTCTGATAGACAATCTGTGCAGCTCTTCTGCATTTGGTTGCATGTTAAAATGATCTGAAGTTAAGATGCTTCCTTGTATTGAATGTTAGCTGAAGAAAAAGCTAACTCTGGAAAATCATCTAATTTTGCAAGTTGTCACACGGGCCCTCAAGCTGTGCTCTGGGAAAGTGCCCAGGAATTCAGGGGAAACAGAGGACCTGCACTTCTGAAGTGCTCAGTGTGCATTCCCAGAAAGTATTCTCATTTAGATGCTTACCCCCAAGGTGATGCAAACCAGACAGTATTCATTACTACAGTCTTCTGATTGTTTCCAGTTGTGAAATTTAATACAGAAACAACCATTTATCTAAGTAGCTCCAAAAGCTACAAAAATTATTTCATAATTACCCACTCTGTACAAAAAACCTTTCCACCAACATGATGGACTGTGCAGTTAAGACTATGTTGCCTTGCAGCAAGTTTAATCAACCATAATAATTTCTGCAAAGCAAATGTGTGAGTTACTAAACATTACTAAATTCTAATACCTCTGGGATATTCACACCTTTTCTTGACAACTGTTAAGAGGCAGTAGAGCATAGGGCTTGCAACTTCTGCCTGGAAATGCTTGCACTTCACCTAGCTAACAGCTTTCTAAGTTACTGAGATTTAAAGACCACATCTTCCAATGTGCTGAACATCATCAATTCAATCAGCTGGAATGACAACTGATAACTAATGAACACAGCACAATTCTGCTTATTGGAATGTGTCTGTGCATTTAATTCATGCATATAAAACCTGTTCTGAACAAAAGCTTATCTAGAAATAACTTCAACAAGGTCAGCGACACTTGAGTGTGTTAGCACAGAATGTTAGAAACTCTGCCTCAGAGCATTGTATCCTAAAGTATTCAGTGAAAACAGCACTTAGGGAAGTCTTTTAATAATTTTATAGATACTTCTGAATTTATAGTCTTATTATAGAGTCTTGTTACCTGCTCCATTGTCCAGAAGTTCCAAGGAAACTGTATCTCCATTCTCTGAACTGACAATGGCAGTCACACTTGCCCCAAGAATAGGGGAAAAGCCTTGATTAATCTGTACATAGACAACCATTGCACTGGGATAGTAAGTTGTATCTTTACTCATATAGGTTTTCACAGACACAGCAGGTAGAGTAGAATTTGCTGCTCGAGAAGTTACTGTCATTGTCAGAACTTGAGGAGCCAGGTGAACATTTATCAATGTGTACGTCCAGTCTCCTCTCTGAAAAAAAAACAACCAAATGTTTTCAAATGAAATAACAATCTTTTGGACAATTTAATTTGTCCATATTTAAATTCTGTCAGCCTACTTAAGACTAAGTAGAACCCTACAAGTAGCCGTGTTTTGTCAGTGGAAGCACTCATAATTACAAATCAGAGTAAAGAAGTTCTTTCCAATTATCCTCTGACTCTTGGCAGCCAATCCATGTGAGACCACAAACATCAATTTCAATTTACTTGTGGAGTATTCAGGAGATTAAGAATAAAACTCTAGGGAAAAAAAGTCTTCAGAACTTTTACGATGGAAAGAAGTTTCTATGTACAATACAGTAAATTTAAATGGACTTACTATGTTAAATAAATGTTATCTATTGCTTAGAACAGAAACGAGAGAAAATTCATTTACTGGCTGCTGATAGTATTCAGAAATTTGCAGTTAAGTTGTAAATCAAGCATAAACTGTAATAAAGACAGTACAGACAAAACCTTCAGGTAGCTTCTTGAGCACAGCAGATACTTCTGTTTGGGACACAGCAGCCATCACATGGTGTAGATGAGCAATTCTATCTGAAGCCTTTAAATAATTTTAATTAAACTAACATTAATGAAATGGAAGAAATGTAGAGTCAGGATGTTCCTCCCCTTGCTAAACGACAAAAAGAGAATGAGTTGTACCTCTGCAGTTCCTGGAATCTGGAGGCGAGCTACATGGAATACTGAATCTAATTCAAAGTCCTTGATGGTGTAACTTCTTCCGATGGGATCAACCAGGATGATTTCTGGTGGTTCAGCAGCTTGCCATGTGGCTATAAAGAAGGTTTCTCGTCCCACAGTGCCGTCAATAGTCACTGTCCTCCTGAGTTGCCTGTACCCTGCAACACTTTCACCAGCACTTTCAATCTATCAGAAAGAACAAAATTATTCTATCAGTTCTGGAAATCACACATTCTTACAAAGAAGAACTTGGTCTACCGTTTTAACTATCAGATCTCATAGACTTGAAAAGTTATGAAGATGTACACTAATATTAGCCTTTGATAACTGGGGACTTTATTCTCTCCTTCAATTATATAATAGCACAATTTACGGACAGCTCCACAGAACCATAGGAGCGACAGAAAAATTAGGCCTTCTATTAATGCTACATTTTTACTGGATGGAATTCTAGAAATGCAGAGGTACGTGGGATATTACTACTTTCCCAGCTGAAACTGCTGATATTAAAGAGCATGATCCTGAATAAGACTGTTTTATGGATTTAAAGTTCCAGCTATATGCTCCTCCATGAGGAAAAGCAATAAATAATATTCCTGATGCAGACAGAAATTCATCCTCATGATGTTCTTGGATGATCAAATTTCCAGATGACATTCTGTGCCTTGCTTGAAGTGGTAATTATCTCTGCAAACTGCAGAGAAAAAGCTTGATATATTCTAGCATGCAGTAGAAATGAAGGAAACTTTTACAGTTTTCCAGGTAATACAAAATAAGTCAGACTATATTTTCTCATCACTTTGCACAACCTGCAAGCAGATGATTATACATCAGGCTGGTGAAGTTGTAACCTGGAAAGAGGGAGCAGGACACCTAGGTACATTTGATACATTTTGATCTTATCTAGAAAAACAGTAAGCAGAATAATTAACTGTGCCTATAAGACAAACCTGAACAGATTGATGGAATGTATCTCCACTTCTGGACATAATTCCAGTGAAAACATCCAGTAAGTCACTGAAGTCCAGCCTTTCTGGGACAAAAAACTTAAATCCTCCTGAAACAGCATGATTTATTGCAGATTTAGCTTTTAGCTATTAGATATTATATAAGACACAAGAGCTACGTCTGATTCGCAAAATGTACCACGTGTTACTGCAGAACTGCAGTGGTGCCAGGGAGGGAGGACAGCCATCTCACTTCCCTGTGGACTCTCACGACCTTCTTCATCAGAGCTTTCCCAACATCTTCAGATTGGAGTCATGGTTTGTTCGTATACTTACCTGTCTCTTTGGAGAAGTGTTCGATTTCCTTAGCAGCTGAGGATCCAACAGTAATGGTATGGATGACTGATCCACCATTAACCACTTCAGAAAAACACCTGCCTGTACTATTGTCCTGTCCACCTGTCACCAGTATAATTTCAGATCCATACAGATGTCCTTCTTTCTTCCTAATGACCTGGTGGTAGAAGAACAAACTTTAGCAGAAGCAATAAGTATCACATAGTCTACGCTGTAATTAATTTTGACACTGTCTTTAAAGACATTCTATCATAATGAATACCCTCTAAGTTTCATATAGCAGTAAGGTATAGAAATAACATGGATCAAAACAAGAATATGGTACATGCATACTTGACAGTGAGATTTGCAGTGAACAACTCCTGTATCCCTTTCTCTCAGGTATATTTACGCAGACATTAATCCTCCCAGCAGAAGGCTGAGACTAAAGACTTCAGCATGCAGGAAGTCAATTAAAATCAGACATGAAAAAATATCACTGCTCCCAGATTTCCCAGCAAAATTCAGAGAGGCAGTGACCCACCCTGGTGGTAGGATGAGTACATTTCACATAATTCATTTGCTGAGCTGTTGTAGTACTCAGCAGGCTGAGGTACACTGAGGCAGGGAAAAGTTGCCCTTAATATACTGGTCTTAAAGATGCAATAATAAAACCATGTTAATGAATTCATATTGCCTAGCAAGGCCAAAAAGGAATGTGATTTTAGACAAATCTAAGTTGAATTTAGCGAGCCAAATCCCACTTAATCAAAGACAGCAGAAATGCAGTGTATGTCAGCTTCAGTTTTAGAAATAATTTAGAAAGCAAAATGGAAAAATAGTGAAGATAAAACTTACATAACTCATAACATTTGTAACTACTAAAGTTGTGAAGTTAATATATAACATGATGGTTTATAATACAGGTATCATTAAACCTATTGCAACAATCACAAAAGTTCTTATCAAAAGAGTTTGGCTGTTGTATTTTTAATTATTACAAGATGATAAATAATAGGTTCACAGGAAAACTGGGAGAGTTCTTTTCAGAAACCATGCTATAATCAGTACATTTGATGTAGCCTTGACACAGATATACTTACTACTGAAAAAACAAACCATCTACACACAAGAGCTGCAAACAGAAGCAGTGTATGTGATGCTTCACCTCACATGCCAGCCTCAGGCCTGCGCAAACATTTGCCCTCTTTCCCCCTGGAGCTGTAGGGAGGTATGAAGCGAGCTGTTTCCGCACTTCATCGCTGACTATCTGGTGCACGTGAGTTTTGATCTCTCCTTTGTCACTGAATGTGACAATACCGACATAAGTGTTTTCTTCCACAATTTGCAGTAAATACAATTCTGCTGCTTGATGCAATCTATTGATCCAGTTACCCTACACATAAAAGGAGTGAAAAGCAAAGAATTTCGTTAAGCATGTGAAATAACAGTGAATGCTGCAAATTACAAAGTGATAGCTAAAAATTGTTGGCAGAAAATATCACATAGGGAAGGAACATAAAATATTCATTTTTGCAAGTTCCAGTGTTAATTTAGAATACAAAACCCCATGATGCTATTCAGTTTGATTCACTGAAGATCAGACTTAAACTTATCCAATACTTAGCCCACTCAGTGTTGAACACTGTTCCTCAGTGAAGAAGGCCTTTAGACGCATCTCTTCTGGATTTTTTTTGTTCCTCACAGCTTTCCCCCTACCCTTATGGCTCATGTCAATCTTTCTCATGCTTTGTGCTACCCAGCACACAAAGTCCTCTATTCCACTCAAAACCTTGCCACTGACAGGCACCTGGCCAGTATCCTGCGTCACTGTCCTGGCCTCATTCATGTTAATCGTGGCTCCTCTGCCTCAAAGGTTTAAGAAAATCCCAAACACTCTCACTGTCAAGTGGATTCCTTACATCTCTAATCAGGTTTCTCCATCTCTGCATGGAGACTATTTCTAGATGAATAAAGTTCTGAAAACGTAAGACAAAAAAAGTACAATGTACAATGAAGTATATCTGATAAAGAATTTACCCCAGCCATAGTCTTGGAAACATCAAGAACTAAACAGATGACTCTGTCTCTCTTCTGCAGCAGTGAGAAGGAGGGAGGAGTAACAAGGCTGCTGCTGGTCAATGGAAGATCATTTTCAAAATCTGTAGAGTTTTTAATTACTTCCCATGTGCTTCTGTAGTCACACATTCGATTCTGCAGATTGGGTGCTTCTCTGTTATGGTTATGCTCGCTACAGAATTCAGCCACCTAAAATGTTCAAAACAGGTAGATAAAAATCAGAAGTAAGCAATAACAGAGTAATAAATAAATTTAAGATGGAAAATTGTAACTGGTGATTTTTGAATACACATAGTTGAGACACCACCTCACAGTAAACTTCATTCTACATTAATAGCAGCATACACTACAGCTCATTTACTTACATAAAAGTAGAACCAAATGTAGCATAGGAGGATATATCAAATTTTGTAACAGTACATTTTATTAAAAGAAATCTGTTCTTACATGTTTGTACTTACAGATGATAAACTTTGCATATACATTATTGATGATACTGCAGTCTGATTTCTCTCAGGAATAAATGCACATCCTTCCTTAAAAAGCCCTGTTAGCTTATTAATGACACAACTACCATCAGTGCAGGAGTTTTTTTCACAGACATAGATGCCAGTAAGATCAGAGGAACATCTAAGGATAAAAAAGAATACATTTCCACTTAAAACCCGACCTGAATATAGTGCTGATATTAATGATGCTTGCAGTGTACTCTTCAGCCCACCTGCATAGAAGTTAACATTGCAAAAAGATACGAATATTCATTGCAAACTGACAAAAAGAAGAATCATTGATTTTTTCCTTCTTCAACACTTCAGCCTCTTGACTAAGCAGAATTACAATTACAAAGCCTACAATTGCAAAAGCAATCTTATTCATCCAGAAATCACATCTTCCAAATGCTTCCGTACCCTGGGAAACAGCTGTAAATGGCCTCCTGGTGTACCATAGACTTGGTGAGTTCCAGGTCAAATGTGCTGTAATAAAGCTTTGTTTCTCAAGGTCCATTTGGCTTTATAGACAGTGAGGAAAAGCAGGTCATGAGCCAGGCACTCCTGCAATGGTGAATGCAGAGAGGTGAAGATGTGCAGATTTAACAAAGACGAAAAAATGGATTGAAGAAGAGAAGCTCAGCAGGAAAGCCCCAGATTTGCAGTGTGCTCAGAGAAAGGAGAAATGCTTAAGCAGACCATGGGAAGGAAGATATCTGAACAAGCACCATTTCCTCTCCAGCAGTAGAGTCCAGAAGTGATGAAGACTCCAGTGTGAGTCCAGAAAAATGTAACACCCACCACTTCTGCCAAGCCATCAACCACAGAAAAGAGTAAAGGTGAACATACAGAAAATAGTGATTTACTCATAGAGAAAGAAGAATATTTAATGATGGATAAAATAAGGGCTAAAAGAAACTGAGCTCAAAAGCTTTCAGAAAAACACCAGGGAGCTTTCTAAAACATACTAGAAAGAGCTTGTAGGAGAAGCAAATGCTGAATTACCTTGTAACTTTAACCTGATTCTGTCCAGTGACATAGAATGGTCTGTCATTGTCATACTCATCAAATACCCCCCAACGAAGGTGGGCCCACTCATGCACAAAGGTTCTGCCTGCAGAAAGGACAGAAGGGCAAACACAGGGTGACCAGAGTTGGCTGTTACATCACTGCCTGAAGAGTTGATCAGCGATACTACACCGGGGACTTTAATCACATGATCACACTACAGGCAGTTTTAATATCAAGCAATTCACTTCTGTGCCTAAGTGTGACTAACTTTAAATAACATCATTTGGAAATCTTAGCTTTTATGTTAATGAAAATTGGCTTATCATCATCAGCTTTCAATATTCCATTTTTGTTCCACACTAAGGGCAAACTGGAGAAGTAAACAATTTAGGGAATTTACCCCGTGAGCCATAGATGTCTGTCACATAATCATTTGCTAAGAAGTTAGGTGTGAAATGGATATATTTTCCCATTTTTCCACACGCTTCGTATTGCAGGGTGTATGGGTCATCACCATGTTTCCAATAAGGAGCTGCCACTATGACATCTGCCTAAAATCATAAAAAGTACAAAAAATTACAAAAAGGAACTTGATTAAGGGAAGAAATGCTTTGTTGTTTATTTAAACTGTCCAGCGCAGTACCGCCCAGCTCCTTACTGAGCTCCTAACTTCTGCCACAGCAAGATGAATAGAAAAGATTATGGACAGATTTCCCAGCAGCATAATGAAAGCTTGAAGTGGCATACAAGTGTACTTATTCCCTTATTAAAGCTCTTTACATATTAGATTCATTTCTTTTAAAAAATAACTAGAACCTGTGACTACAGTAATAAAATGGAGAGCCATGTGCAAGGACAGCTTCTATGCTTGCACATATACACATTTTTCCTTTTTCTCCCAGACTTCAAATGCAAGGAACTTTATTCTCATGTTAGATTTTACTAGGTATTGAGAATGCTATTCGAAGAATTAGTCAGAAGCATCATTGTCAACATTTTTCTGCAGGTTTTTTTTTCCCAGACTTAGAAAGAAAGGTTCTTTTTGGGTGCGATTGCAGAACTGGTTGCATGTACTAATAGTTGGGATGACTTCAGACAGGAGGAAGGTTTAATACAATAGGCTGAAACAGAATTCCAACTACAGAGGATATAAAGAAAAGCAGGCAAAGGAGAGAGGAAGAAGAAGGTGTGAATTGGGACCTGAAAATCAGAGGGTTTGGTAGTAAGCATCTGTCTGCTCACGACAGACTGGAAAACAGATATTGGGTATGTCCTTGTTATCTTTACTAAGCCTCTGACATTTACAAATGAAAGAAGGTGGCAAGCAGGAACACAACTAAAACATACGTTAATATTATAATATTATATATTTATTATATATTATTTGAGGGCTGCTTGGAAAGTAATGCCTCCTGTTTTATTATGTCAGCCCACAATGTCAGAGGTGGATGCTGGTGGGATGGCAGTAGAAGCTGAGTCCTCCCATCAGTATCCCATTTTGTTGCTGCGTGACAGGTGGCAGCAGAGGGGCAGTCTGACAGAATAGAGTCTGATATGGAAGTGTGGATGAAGCAAAGGTGTGTCACTGAATTCCTCCGTGCAGAAAAAATTGAATCCATTGACATTCATTGACACTTGCTGAATGTTCATGGAGACCAAACAGTAAGTGTGACCACAGTGAGGTGGTGAGTGGTGCATTTCAGCAGTGGCAACAGTGACAGTGGTCACTTCTACTGGTGTAGATTTTTATGAGATTTTTATGAGATTTTTATGAGCATGAACATTTTTATTTGTTCATCACTGGTGAAAATGCACAGCTAACGGTGGTGACTGTATTGAAAAATAGTGTTTTGTAGCTGAGAATTTGCTCTATCAAACAGTGTTATGGTGCTCTTAGTAGCTGTTGTGGTTTCCACAGAAATACGTAGGAGCCATTGCTTTTGGAGCGACCTATGTACATTTATTTTTTTTATATATGGTACATATATTATTTTATTGTATATGTCATATGTTATATATTATATTACCTACTGAGATAATATATTGGAATGTCTGCTGCAAATATCTCATACTTGTGGAGCTGGTCACTAAGTACCAGCGGCCATGCAAGTAGCTAAAACACAGATTCATGTGCATCCCATTTCCTGGATTGCAGCTGCGCAAGGTTTTGAATAAATGGAGTCTATGCTTCTTTTTCTATTTCTATAGCAACAAAGTGACTTTGCTTTTCTGGATTTCCTTGGCTTTCTTGCCAGACCACTCCTAATGAGCCTGAAACTCCACCCAGACAAGTTTTACTGCTATCTTCAGCACAAATGTCAGCCACGGTGCAATTAGAAAACTATGACCTAATTTACTAGATGATCATTAAGGCCTCCTCCAACCCAAGCCGTTCTGTAGAAGGATGATGGTTTAATAATGCAAAAGGGGAAAAAGCAAGCAGTCATCACTGGAACTCACAAGCAAACATTCCCAACTTGTCATAAATGTGAAAATGAGTAGAGAAATTAAATAAGAATGTTCAGATCAAATATATTCAAACCAGGATTCTAAAATGATTCAAGAGCCTGTAAAGCTTCTTGCAGTCCAGCACTCTCTTGTTTCTCATTTAAAACCAACAGGATGGTACAACTCTATGTTGTTACTGATGCTCATTATTTACGTACTTACTAGTGGTGATTCACGGATCATTCTGTCTGTTCTTAAGAGCATTCTCATGTGAATGGTGTTCATATCACTGTTTAAAAGTTATTGTACATTTGGGTATACAGATAAATGTTCAAAGTAACTTTTAGTTGCACCACATTTCCTGTAGCTGGTGTTGAGTCTTACCTTTTCATAGGTCTCGTGTTTTGGTTTCCCATAACTTTTCTCTTTCCACGTCGGAGGTATCAGAATCTTCACGCTTCTGAAATAGACCCTGCCTTTTGTAGCATTGAACAGATAAGAGGAAGCTTCGGTGATCATCTCCTGGCAAACATGCAATGAAATGACGGGATTAGCAGTATGTTCATTCCACTATCGATCTCGACTACAGCATTTGTTGTACAGTTTAGTGGCGGCTAGAAAGACGCGTCGGGCCCGGTTCCCCAACCGGGGCTGGGAAGCACCGCGGCTGCCGGGCAGCGCGAAGCCGCTGAGGCTGCCCCTTCCTGGGCTCGCCGCCTTACGCCTTACCTGGAGGCGGGCGACGAGCCGGCCGTCCTCCGGCACGCGGGGATGCACGGCGGCCAGCACCTCCTCGTAGCCGCCGTCCCGCAGCACCGCCGCCGCCTCCCCTGCCGCCGCCAGCGCCAGGGCCAGCAGCGCAGCCCCCGCCGCCGCTCCGCCGCTCATGCCGCCCCTCGTGCCGCCGCCCGCCTTCCCCGGCACAAGAGCTGCGGGCGTAGGAGGACGAGGCGGGCGCCTGCCGCATTCCCTCCTCCCTTGCCTGCCCTGCAGCCCCCCCCTGGGCGGGCGGCGGTGCCCGGCGCCTTCCCGGCGGTGTGCCCGACACAGGAGCAGTGCTGAAATCCGAGAGCCGAAGCCCGCCAGCAGCCCACAGTGAGAACCCATGGGCTTTTAGGGCTTAAGCAGAAGTTCCTTCTTTGCATGAACAACCTGGGGATGGCATCCCTACTGTTACAGCCCTACAGTTACACCAGGAGAGTGGCTTGACATTAGTGACATGTAACACCCACCGAGGCTCCCACTCACAGTTTCGATGGGCCACATTGCTCCCTTCCAGGCAGCTCCCATTTGTCAGCAAACGCTATTTGTATCCAGCCCCACTGCCCAATCCACACATGTATGGAGGGGTCTCTGCCTCCGCTTGCTGCAAGGCAGAACTTCCAGGGCTGCAGGATTTCCAGGGCTACTTGTGGCCACATTGATAAAATAGGGAATTTAGCCAGGAGCCTGCCTCTCTACTCCCCTCATGAGAAAGCAAGGGACTTCAGCCACCCCTCACACACCTTAGCCACATGCTCTTCCTCATCTTTGTAGCCCTCCTTTGGATGCTAACGTCTTTATGTTCTTTTTGTGGCACCCAAACCTGCACACAGTGCTGGAGGTGAGGCTGCACAGCGCAAT
This sequence comes from Pavo muticus, assembly GCA_016647715.1. Classification (NCBI taxonomy): domain Eukaryota; kingdom Metazoa; phylum Chordata; class Aves; order Galliformes; family Phasianidae; genus Pavo; species Pavo muticus. Next base: position 629,058 of record JACDJE010000308.1, read on the forward strand.
GCAGAGTGAGACAAGCCCTCCCCTCGCTTGCTGGCAGTGCTGGGCCTGATGCACCCCACAGTGCAGTTGGCCCTTTTGGCTGCCAGCACACACTGCTGCTCGGATTCAAATTGCTGTCAGCCAGAACCCCCAGATTCCTTTCTGCGGGGGCTGCTCTCTAGCCTGATGCACTGCACAGGGAGAACATCTAAATTGAGAAGTGAATGCAAGTATATTCATGGATTGATTAGTAAAGAGAAATGAGAGCTGCTATTGCTTCCTTAGAAGGACTAGAAAGTCTCCTGCAAACAGCTGAGATGTCTGACTGAGCTGGAAGTGACTCACGTGGAAATGAGCTGTGGCACAGCTGGATTTACAGTAACAAAGAGGACTAGGAACTCTGACCTAGGCAGGTCAGTGCATGCAATAAAGGCAGTTCTGCAATGCTGCAGCTGCTATAACTTGCATCTAGGGTGAGATGTTCCTAAATGACTCTGAGCCGAAGCCTAACAAGCTTAGCACTGAAATGGTGAACACCCAGACCTGCCACCATGTAAAACGTTGTTCAGGAGGAAGCGCTGCCTTTTACTGCCCTGTACCTTCTTCTATCCATTCAGGTACAGAAACAGTACAGAAACACCTGCTGCTGCTCTAGCAGCAGTGAAGATGATCTACTTTTTCTGTGAAGTCCTCTATATAGAGATGAAGGTCCTTGGGTGGGAGCCTACAGCATCAGAACTCCTTTGGCCCAGGGCTAATGACCCCAAGCACTACCAAGGAAAGGACTCTCCTGTGAGGTCAGGATGAGAGCTGGAGCTGTTCAGCCTGGAGAAGAGAAGGCTCCAGGGAGACCTGAGAGTAGCCTTTCAGTATCTAAAGGGGGACTGTAAGAAAGAAGACTCTCTATCACAGGCTGTTGTGACAGGACAAGGAGAAATGATTTCTAACTAAAAGAGGGGAGATTTAGACTGGATATAAGGAAGAAGCTTTTTGCAATAAGGGTGGTGAGGCACTGGCACAGGTTGCCCAGAGAGGTGGTGGGTGCTCCGTTTCTGGAGACACTCAAGGTCAGGCTGAATGGGACTCTGAGCACTCGATTGAGCTGTAGGTGCTCCTGTTCATTGCAGGGGAGTTGGACTAGATGACCTTTTAGGGAATATTCCAACTTAAATAATCCTATGATTGTGTGACTTTGGGTCAGGAGCTGGCATGCCGCAGCAGAAACCACCATGTCTATTTTGTGGGAAGAAATGTTGTCATCTCTCCTGGACATATATTGCTGTGTAAGGCAGTAAGTGACCAAGACTGGCTGAGAGAAAGGAAGATCAAGTCCTTCCTGTCTCCCAGGGAAGATAGCATTACAACTCATGGCACATAGAGGTGTGCGAAAGGAACAATTTTACAGACAGGCAGTAGCAAATCAAAAGAGAAAGAAAAAAGGACACATCTGCTGATGGTGCAGGGGAAGGATTACACAGGAGAACTGTTCTGTTTTGTATTTCCGGGAGTATTAATGAAACCTTCAGCTAGAATCTGAGAGCATATGACTAAGCAAATTACTTAATGAGAAAGTTATTTTATCACCGTTCTTTATATATTTATTGTTCTGTGAGCAGTAGCTTTAGGTTTGGGAACTGTTACAGTCCTGTTTACCGATATGACCACAGAACCTTGGGTTTCATGATATCTCCATGCATTTTGTAATGTATCTTTGCAAATGATGCAAGTTGGTCATGGGCAGGAGTGTACTAATCAATCCAGGAAGAAGACTGGAGAGCTGAAAGCATGTTTCTTTCTTAATGTAACCTCTTGACCTCCTGGATAAACCTTGTTGGGTTTTTTTGTTTTTTGGGATTTTTTTTGTTTTGTCTCTTCCTTGTCCTCTCCTCACATTGAGTTCTAACAGGTAACTGAATTTATCTCTAAAGCTTGCTAGCCCTTCCTCTGAAAAACGAAAAAATGTAGCTCCTTCAGGAGCACCAGCACAGCACTGCAAGCATATTATATGCAGTTATAAAGAAGCCAGTTCCACAACTAAGAAGTGAAAATAGAGTCTTTTTGTGATAAGCAGCTATTGCCAAAATTAAACAATGAACAAAGAATGGCTTTGGATTCTCGAGTTTCTGACATAGAAATGAGAAGTTCCATTATAACTTTAAATCAGATAAAGCCATGAGCTGAGACAAACACTCAGCAGTTTCTGCAGTATTTGAAGAAGTCACTTTCCAGCACCTCTTTTATTAAGTCTTTCAGTTATCTGGCAGTTGAATTGTTCATTATATTTCCTTTAATTATTTCCCACTTGGAGCATTGTACAACCTTAGCGTCTTAAACCAGTTCTGTATTTCTCTCTTTGTTTATGAGGTACAGAGCACAGTGCTGATTACCATGGTAATTAACCCTTACCATAGTTTTTGTTTTATTACATAAGCAATCACCTTATTTCTAGAAAATTGCAATCATGTACTGTTTTAAAAATAAGTCTACCTTATAGCAACTTCTGGGAAGTTAAAATTCCAAAGTCTGTTTGAGCAGAATATGAGACACCAAGAGCATAGCTAACAAACCAGATCGCCAATGCAAAGGTCTGATGGAGATCATTAATTTACTGCTAAAGCTATGGTTCCCATAAAGAACAGGCTTCTCCATGTGCAAAGACAAAATCTCCCCTGCAATACAAGTATAAACATGCCATTAATCCAGAATGAATCATGGAGTGATTTCATCTTTAGTAGAATTATAAATGTTGGGATTTAGCCTTTGATTTTTTTTGTGTATATGAACTTTCTTTTCTCTTCAGAAATCTGTGCCTCATCTTGTTCAGAACAGCATTTGTGGAGGGAGAGAGAAATGAAGCAATCCGTCCCCAGCCACGCTCCTCTTGACGCAGCCTCTTACACAGCTCTGGATGCGTGCCCTGAGTGCCGCTTCTGCATCGGGACTCCCTTGCTTGTTTTTCTGAATCTGTACCACTACGTTGCCCAGCACATGACAAAGAAATGGCATTTAGCACTGATGAAGCCTGTGGTGACATGAGTGCCATGGGTACCCGGCATCAGCTTGCAGAATTTGGGGTCCCCTGGTGTGCAGCAGTTCTGAGCAGAGCAAGACTCCTGCTGTAACCGGGGTTCCCAGGGGAGCACGGGGTTGTGTGTAGGACTCTGAAAAGGCGTTTCTGTGGGAGACGACCAAAATGTCACCCTTGTAGGAGGCAGCTACCTGCGTGCTCTCTGGGTGCTGCACCTCGGTTTACATCTGTTAATCTTGTACAAACAGTACAGATTTACCTAAGGAGCAGAAAAGCTAGGAGCATTATTTTATCTTTGTGCAACAAAAAAGACTCGGAGAAGTCCGTTTTAATAAATAACGTCAACCTCAGAAAAACATACTTTAATGGAAACATCCAGAAAGAAAGCAAGCAGGAGCAGCAAGCGTGCAGATCTCCGGGGCTCCCCAGGCGCCCTGTCCGTGCTGGGACAGCCGCCTCCCGGCGGCGCGGCGGCGCGAGGTACTGAGCGCTCCGAGGTGCGCGCGCCGCAGCGGAGCAACCGTTGCCGACGCCCGGTTGCCGCGGCAACGGCTGCAGCGGTCCGGGACGCCGGTGAGGGCCGCTCCCGCTGAGGGGCGGTGGGGTGGGCGTCTCGGGAGCGGGCAAGGGGAGCGGGGCCGGGGCGTGAGGGGGCCGTGTGGGGTGACGGTGCGGAGAGCGGGGCCCTGCACCTTTGTGCGGCGTGCGGGCGTGGAACTGCAGCCGCGAGCTTCGCCTTTTCCTTCGGCTGCGATCCGCTTGCTGCTGCTTGGGGTGATTGTTGTGAGCACTGTGGTTAGTGAGCAAACAGCCTTACGCGGCATGAATACCTGCGCAAAATTTCGCTTGTGTTGTGTTACATCTCTGATGGGGCTGCGTTCTCCTCGGTACACTGTGTTTTGCAGTGGGATCCAGCTGCGCCCTGGGGTAACCTCACAGATAGCGACGGATGGGCACCAGCGGGTGCTGAGCCGTACGGAGCGCTGTGCAGCACTGGCAGAATGCCGTTACCGCCCCCGCCGCCCACAGCCTTACCGCTGCGTAACCGCACCGCTCCCGCACATGGCTCTGCTGCTCAGGAAAAGCTTTTTCTTGCTGATACTAACGAGGCAAGTTTGTTCTCTTCTGTTAAGCTTGAAAAATGGCACACTGAAACGATGTGAAAATCTTATTTCTTCTTTTCTGCGTATATAGACGAACTAGGATAAATTATATTTCACACTGAGGCTTCCAAGGCGCCATTTTCAATGAAAGCGATTAAATTCAACAACCCAGCTTTGGTTATATAACTAAGAAAAAGTTACAGGGACCTGGACTGTGTTACTCAAACTGGGGCCTGCTAGGAAATGTAAGCATGTAGTAAAACGGGAAGCATAAGTACGCATTAAAATAAATAACATTAACAACAGTTAACTACACTATTGGAGTGTAGTTATTTGCCTTACAGCAAGAGTTTGAGATAGAAAGCCCTACATACCGATTCTGTGGGGGAATCTCCCAGAATTCTGGTACACATTTTCTCAAATATGTGACAAGAGGAATGTGTATGGAAGAATATAAACTTTATGCCCACTGAACCCATTTGGAGAGGATGCATCACTTGGTATGGAAGCAGGAGTAGTTGGTGCTGGCCAAGTATGGCAGACACAAGGCAGCTTCCTGGTGCTTGGCAAGGGAGCATGGCAGTGGGGTGTGTTTGCCAGCCTGCACCACCTGGAGCTGGACTTCATGCCACAGGCAGCACATTTCCCTGTGCAACTCCAAGGCAAGCAGCTGATCCCAACCAGGAAAAGAGAAAAGCTGCTGCTGCCTCCAAATGGGGTGAACTGCTGTGACACATGGTATCTCCAAGTTCACCGCAGGTAGTTTGCCTTTGCCTCACAAACGAGGTGTGAGCTGTCAGTAAGAGGGTGCATCCTGCGGTATCACAGGGTTGTACACTTGTTGGAAGTCATAAATGGAAGTGAGATTTCTTTGATGCTTAGCACTTCTGAATTGTCTGAAGAGCTGACTTGTTTTATGCTGGTATGCCTTGAACGGGGAAGGTGCATACCCTAACAGCGAATGATACTAAATGCTACATAATCATGAATATGTTTCAGAGAAAAAGGTGTGTGGTACCTGTTGCATCTCGAGAAGAGGGAAAACTCTGTTCACTGATTCTGCCGTATAAAAATGATTGTCATAGAACTACAAAAGCTATCCAAGATGGAAAATATTTTACCGAGCTAAGCAAAGAATCTGACGATCCAGAACAACAAGTAAGAAAACAAGTAAAACAAAGCATAGTACCACTGTGAATATAAATTTATGATGCAAGTCTTTAATATTTAGTCTTCTCATTTTTTTATTAGAACTAGTTGAAATATATATATTCTTTTATGTCCTACGCATGAAATTGTTCCTGCAAAGTTCGAAGGAGTTCAGAGGGTCATATAAGTCAAAATAGGAGATAGATCACAATGAATTCATATTTAACAGCAGTTAAATATGAGCAGTAGTGTGATATGGAAACCTTGTGGAGTAGAGAACCAAGATTTCTTTTAAATGTGATTTTTCATTTCTGACTTCCTTGGTTCTCTACTGGATGCCATAGCCTTTACTTCCTGCAGGCTAACAGATGGGCGTTTATTCTGAACATTCTTTAATTTTAGAGACACTTTTTTTGATCTTTAGGTTTTCATAGAGCTGACAGCCTTATGGAATGAGGCTTTCTATTGACAATTACAGAGGGAGTAACTTCATAGGCTGTGGGGAAGATAATTATGTGAGAACCGGACAATGGCATCATTAATTCAGGTCCATTCATTTCTCAATTCTCGGAAGGCTTCTTAACAATTTCCTTTATGCCAATCAATTACCGTGGGGGCAGAAAATCACCATTCCTGTTTGTAATTTACTTATTTTGTGGTAGCAAATCCACACCATTGTAACCAAGGACAAATTAAACTCTAACTGAATACATTGTTTATAAGCTGGCAGCGACTGTGCAGGAGGAAACTTGGAAAAAGATGTGGGGGCCACATCCTGATAAACATGGGATCAAGATTACAGAACTGTCCCCACTGCTTAAAGAAAGCTCACCAAAAAATCACCTACCACAAAACTTGAAAAAAAGCGTAGAGAAAAGATGTGCTTCAGACAAAGAGAAAAGGTAAAATTTCATAGTACAAGGAATGTTTTAATAAGCTACCTTTTCATTTATTTTTAAATAAGTATTTGAGAATAGCGATGCAGAGAAGCCAAAGCGTAAGACCCACAGCCCATCAACTTTACTATGCATCTTCTAAAATCTTCTAAAAAAACAGTTGTAAAATTACATGTTATTAACTAGGCACGAGTCTTGTTTATCTGCATACTTATTAGCAAAAGTCAAATTGTATTTATTATTTTGTATGTGGTCAGGGAGAAAGAAAATGCCTCTCATGAAAATGGTGCTTCACAGGAGATTTCTGAAGCAGAAAAGGCAATTAATTCAGCAGAGAACTTGTTGCCAACTTTTAAAGACATACTTGGTAGAATGACAAATGTAAGTACATTGTAGTCAAAACTTTGTACACATACTAAATACTGAATTCAAAATTAGTTATTACTGTTTAAATTTATTGTCTCTATCAATGACTGTGGATGTTTTTTTAAATCTAGAAAGTCTTAAATTTCTGATCTCTGCAAATTCTTGTCCCACTTCTAAATCCCACTTGCAGAGAATGCACAAAAGAGCAGAGAGGTGTGAATTTTCCTATTTTAACCTTTAACAGACACATACAGAAACCTTATTTAGATATGTTCCTTAAAGCCTGCTTGCCATTGTTTTTAAGGGAAAAAAAAGATTCACATGTCACAAGTCAATGCTGCCTGACTATAATTTGGGGGGAGGTTTTCATGTTTTTTAAATAATTTATCAATTTAAACTGTCATCCCAAAGTTTCATAGGAACTTTTCTCCAAGAGCATTAACACAAAAATTTTCCATATTTATATTATATGCAGATGAGGATAAGATGACTTCTTTGCAAGGAGTTCTGGGAAACCTTTTGATTCCAAAGTTTCCACTTTCTTTTTGTCGTTGTTGGGGATTATTTATTTATTTATTTATCTATCTATTCATTTTATCATAGCATGATGGCATTTGGGCTATTTATCAGAAAGAAATACTAAAGATACCTTATTTCTGTTAGATTGGAAGAGGAACCTCTGTGTTTTGCATACTGTTTAAAGATTACTACAGCAACATTTTTTCTTTTGTTATTTTACTTTTCAACGTTCAAAACGTATTTATTTTTACTGTCTGTATTTGAAAGCAATATCTAAATATTAGTAACAAATGTTTGAGGGAGCGTTGTGGATCACGTATAATTTCTTGGTTACAATGTTTTAACAGGTTTGTAAACTTTCTACATCAGAAATGATAGTTATTGATACACAAGAGGATTTGCTGGTAAAAGAATTAAAAACACTCAAAACCACCAAAAGATTGTTATGGCTTTTACTTCAAACAAGAGAACAGAAACACGTAAGATGATCCAAAGCAATCACTAGCCTCCTGTGGGAGCCAGGGATCACGTGTCTGTGAACTGTGGGACAGGTTCTGAGTACCTGGACAATGAAGGGAGAGAGGATAGTCCCACAGGGAAATGCTTTAAAATAATGGGAATGCAGAGAGATTAAGGAGATGGATACACATGGGGAGCTAGGTGGGCTGTGACAAGGTGCAGGAGCTAGTTAGGCACAGGTAGTTCCAGCTGGAAGAGAGATACTTATTTTAAAAGGATTGAAAACAGCTGCTCCTATTCCTGGTACGGAGTGCAATATGTTTTGGAGAGCAAGCACAGCTTATAGTAGTATGTGCTAAAGCACTGAGCCTAGAACACAACTTGACTGAAGGATTTGCTCTGCTCTCATTCTGGGGCTAATAATTTCACTGCTGCTCCGTATGTGATCTGGGATGCCTTATGGTGCTGATTGTCATTCAGAGTTTAGATTATGCCTAATGGTATAAAATGCTGAGTTGCCCTGTCTCCTTGGAGGCATTAGATTTGTTCTCTCAGCAGTGGTAGTAAAACACTTTGGATGTACAAACTGGAAGTCCTAATGTTTGTTTTGTTTTATTTATTTAAATTTAGACCTCCTCCAAAACTTATGTTTTAAAATGTCATTGGCAATGTTATAACTATGTATATGCTCTTAGATTTATAGTAACAGTTACCATAGATTGATTTTTCTGTTCTCTTAGGCTGTTTTATGTTTCACTCTTCAAACTTTCATATCTAACTGAAGTTACTGAAAGCCTTTAACAGTTAATATTAGTCTGTGAAGTATTACAGTTTGTATGAATACTTTTACTATTTTTGATTATGTGTTCAAATAACATTTAAGCACATAACGTTTTCAGACTGCTTTTTGCTGAAAGAAATAAATTGGCATGTAGAATGACCCTAGTTTGTTTTCCTCCACTGAGAAGTTTTATGCACCAAGTAAATTGAATCTTTAAAGTTTAAGCTACCAACTCTAAATAGCACTACAAGAGTGCAAGTTTTAATATTTATATGTACCAAACTGAAAATGAACTAAATAGTATGCCAAATTCAAAGCTAAACACTAAATCACTTGTAAACTGAAGTAATTTGTTAATGTTTCCTGCTTTTGTCTTGCAGATAGACAGCAAAAACATTGATGTTTTGATACAGAAGTTAAGTGAAAATGAAACCCACAACACTGTGAGTAAACTAAAATATCTGTTACTTTTTTATTCTACGTGGTACACTTGAAAAGGACTATGCCATGGCATACAATTTCACACCAGAGCAGCACAGGGAGTATACTGCTTACTGATACAACTGAACTGTCTCTACCAGTTGATTATTGCATATTTTAGAAGTGATGCATGTTGGACTTTGGTATCACTTCTGTTACAGAGTAGAATGCATCATACATAGTTTTGTATGTAGATTAGACTCTGAGTAATTATTGCAGTTACTGTAAATGAAATACATATTTCTATAAGAGAGTCCTAGTTTTTTTCAACTAGGACTTGTCATTTATTTCAATATCAATGGGGAGATAATGATCATAGCATCATTAAAATTGGAAAGACCTCTAAGATTATCTAGTCCAACATCACTAGTAAACAAAAAGCTTAGAATACAATCTCTTGTATTTCAAAGCCGTTCTTTATTTCATCAAACAATACCCGGTATAGACTGAACTAATAAATAAAGCTAAAACAGTGGAGCAGAGAGCTAAAATAAAGAGCTATATACTTAAAAAATGTGCTCATTGAGTTTTGTTCATAAATATTTATTAGGTCTATGTTTATGTTGTATTAACTTGTTTTCTAAGATCTCTGAACAGGTGCTGTGCTCTGTTCATCATTGTTTTCCTATCGTTTTTCCTACTGCCTATCCTATTTTTTTAAAAGCAGAATTTTGTCTTTTTTAGAGCAATGTAACAAGTATTTAGAACAATTGGACCTATGTATGAAACTGTGAAATACGCTTCAAACTAAGTCTTAGTGACATGACTCAAGAGCCTATTATGATCTATACAGTTAAAGTAAACATTTATTCATCAGTACATATTTAAGGCTATAGTTTCTGCCATTTTAGAAATGATGGCACTATTTGTGATGTATCATCACAAAATGGAATCTCAGTCATTTTTAACTGAAGTCTTTGTCGGTGTGTATTATGATATTAGGCATGAAAATAGTTTATTTTTTCCTCCTTCTATGAAGAGTCTCAGGAGAAAGATAGTAGAAAGAGAGGAACACAATGAAGAACTTTCATCCAGGATTCAGCTTAAAAAAGTGAGTGACCAGCTATTTTGGAATAAATGTTTTCTCCCAGTATACTTTGACTTGGACTTTGAGTGCTCTTCTTACTGGTATCTGTAGTAAACACTTGCACTAGTACATTAACATTAACTCTGGTCTATACTAGTAATATGATTTCTTTCTGGTTTTGTTATTATTTTATTTAAAGCAAGCCAAAAGAATTAAGTTGCAAAAAAATTTCATAGATCAGCTGACTTAAGTTCTGGTGGGAAGTTGTCTTTCCCTTACAATTTATGTATGCCTCTAAAATTGAATGATTTAAATGTATCAGTAATTCTTACAGCAGTTGGTGATTTTTCGGGTCTAATGAAAATTAGCTCACATCTAATTATTTAGTGCAGAGCTCATCAGTTTGGCTTAATTTTGGTGGACCTGTTATTTATGTACCTTCATTTAGCCTGGATTTCTGTGTTATTGCATCCAGGCCCAGTTCATCTTACAAAATTGAATTGAATATGAGATAACAATTGTACAGATATTCTTTAAATTTTGTGATTTTTTTGTTATCTTTCTATAGTAAAGTCGTATTGATGACACTGATAACATTAGTAAGAAGCTACTGCTTATGAGTATACTTGTAGACTGTTTTATCTTCTTTACCTTTTGAGGGAGTTAAAATGACAGTTGAAAATTCTACAGCAAAGTAGAAAGAATGAAGTTTACATCATATGACGTTATCTCCATAGACTAGTAAATTTGTGTTAATTTCCCTTTCTTAGGTCCGTGTACTGAAGGAAGACTATCTGTCAAGACCGGTAAACACAATTGAAGCTCATCTGCAGTGTCAGATTCAAAGAAAAGAAGTGGAAAATGACGAATTAAAGCTGAAAATACAGGTCAACATATTTTATGTGCTTTAAATTTAAAGGCAAATTAACAAAGCCCTTCGGTGGGTTTATTTCAGAACTGAGAGTTAAATCTTTTTTAGGTATAGATTTGATCAAATTGAATAAAAGACGCATTATTTCATATATCACTTAAAACTTTATAAGAAAAATCTGAAAATTTTTTTAAAATAGCATTTATATTTTGCAGTCTATCTTCGGTGTCTTAATTGCAGGTTATTTTCTTCTAGTTATTTCAGCTTGTACTTACTAGTAGTCCTGCAAAAGAAATTTAAGCAGACATAGAAGTGTTTGTATTCACCTACTTTTACTATCTGAAAGACCGATATCTTTCCTATTGAATGTATGGAAACTGCTTTAGGAAGAGAGAGAGAAGTCCCAGAATGAGTTTTCCATTGTAAGTTGTTTGAGATGAGTGTGACAGACCAGCACCTGTTTCTTCTTATAAACTATGGAGGAATCAATAATCCTCTTAGTACCGACTGATACACTTGTGACTAATTCCGAACCTCACCGTGTTTAAGGCAGGTGAAATCCTTTCCACTTC
>JACDJE010000308.1:640662-697205 GCA_016647715.1 Pavo muticus
AAAAAAAAAAAAAAAAAATTGAGGTAGCTTATGGAATTTAATTCACCGTTTAAATTTGCCTTGGTCACTGAATAATGCCCAAAGCGCTCATTCTTATGTGATTCTGACCCCCTGTGGTTGTAGCAGGAGATAACAGTTGTTTACTGAAATCAATAGTTAAGGAAAACTACATAGACTCAAATTTTTCAGTTTCTCTATTCATCGAAGTAATTTTTCCTGCGAGTCATGTGTCTTATATGAAAACTATTTCCTGCATATACTTATATGCGGAGAGACATAGACCTGTTGGACTGTATCCAGAGAAGGGCCACAGTAATGATCGCAGGGGTGGAACGCCTCTGCTATGAGGACAGGCTGAGAGAGCTGGGGCTGCTCAGCCTGGAAGAGAGAAGGCACTGAGGTGACTGATAGCAGCCTTTCAATATCTAAAGGAGAGCTACAGGAAAGAAGGGGACACACTCTTTAGCAGTGTCTGTGGTGATAGAATGAGGGGAAATGGCTTTAAGCTCAAGGAGGGTAGCTTTTGGTTGGATATGAGGAAAAAGTCTTTTACAGTTAGGGTGGTGAGGCACTGGAACAGATTACCTAGTGTTGCGGTGGATGTCCCATCCCTGGAGACTTCCAAGATGAACCTGGATGAGGCCCTGGGCATCTGATCTAGCTGTGGTGTCTTTGTTCACTGCAGGGGACTTGGTCTAAATCCTAGTAAGCCGAGACCATCTTTCATATGGCAAACTACATAAATTTTCCATTGACTGTGGAAGTTTTGGAGTCATTAGCAGCACCTGTACTGGCAGATCATCTCATGCATAATATATGCATTTTATAGCAACTGGTAGAAAATAATATGAATAAATCTGACAGATTAACATAGTTAGCTAGGTAAATGGTGTGTTGTTATGGTCTTCATTCACGTAGAACATAAGTTAAATGTTAGACCCAGAATCAATTATAAAAAAAAAAAAAAAACATTGCATGTTTCTAATCATTCTTACAGTTAGGATATTTATCAGTGACTTGGGGAAAAAAAATTTACATTACTGGTGTATATACGTTGCTGTAGCTTGGCAGAAGAATAGCAAGCGAGATGAATGGAACTTGCAATTTTCTTTATGATAAGTTATTGGCAGCCACTAGCTTGTGCATGTTTTTGGCAAGATATAGAACCTTTAAAAATAATTGTATCTGAAATTCTTGAAGCAGAATCCAGTGCGGATTTTACTGTGTATGTACACAGCATATGTATACAATATACACAAAGTGTAAGAAACTCAAAAAAAAAAAAGTTTGTTTACTTGACAAGTCTATTTCATTTTTAGAATGGTACCATTTTATGCATGAGAAAAGGTTAGATCTTGCAAGAAAATGCTAAATTGTCATTTGATAACAGTCCATAACACAGTGCATGTGTTAAGAAAAATACCTTGGTCTTTCCTTTCTTCTTGACTTAAAATACTCGAATCCAAAATCTAAATTTCATGTTAAAATTTCATTTTGAGTTTTATTGATCTTCAGTCCTAGTCATGTGCTTGCTCACTATAGATTCAGAGCATAGACTACATCAATTTATGTCACTGGTAACATTAGGTGATATTCCTCTATATGGAACACCAGGCACTGGTGTAACCGCTCCCATTTCGCATCTCAGAAATGGGTTTAATGTTTGTGCCATGTTGTCTACAGAAATTTTACATTCATTTCAAAGAACATGTGGTGATGTTTAGACTGTCTTTCCCCCTGCTCCTGCTTGTTTCTGTTTCTATGCCTCCTCAACCTCTTATCTTGCTTATCTTTGTAACAGATTTCCCAACACGTAATTTCTCTTGCCTAGTATTGTACAAATGTTGACTAACTCCTTGTGTTAACCAGAAGACTTCAGATACAGAGATATTAATGGAAACAGGCTATAAAAGCAATTACTATTCTTCATTATGATATCTCACAGACAGATTCATAAGGTGTAGGATTTGAAAAGAGTTGATATTTAATTATGCTGCAGACTCTAGAGAAGAAAATAGCAGAGTGGAAACTTCAAATTGGTGAATACAAGCGTCAGATGTTGGCCTTGAGGGAAACAAGCAAGCAAAAGAAGGCTGATCTGAGAAGAGAAATCAGGTCCCAGAAACGAAAAACTGAATGCTTTGAAGAAGCTGTGGAAAATTTAACCTCCAGAGTAAAAGAACGTGTGAGTGATTACATTGATCTATGTTGTCCTGCATTAAATTGAGTAATTGGGAAACTTTCACCTTTGTAAAATAGGAAAGTTTGTTGTTGCATTGTTTGCATCTCTTATTTTTGTTCCTCAGTTAAGGAAAATCTTGCTATAAGAGACATGCAAACCATTCTTGTATTCACCATTTTTGTTTTGTTAAAGTTCAATGAATGTCTTCAGGCAGTTGTACGCTTCATAGTAAATAAGTGGAGTCTGATTAGCTTCATTTTTACATCTGATCTTTCTCTCAGACCTTTGTGGCGATACAATGACTAAGCTCAAAAGTATGGTATACTGTCAGATAAGAACTGGGGTTGAACTCTTTGTTTCCTTATTAGATTATGGTGTCTCATATGGATGCTTAGCTTTCTAGTTCCAAGCTGCTTGCTTTGAGCTTTTTTAATATCCGAGCACATAACTTTAATTCAAATTGCTGGGTGGCTGCTACCTTGCCTTTCACCTGTGCCCAGTGTGTAATTTTTGAAAAAGATCAGGTGGATCAGGACTGTGCTGAGATCTGTCAACTTATTTAGGTTTAGTAAGAGTGTTTTCACAATTTCTCTGAATTCCCATTGTTTAGGATTTGCCTGTATTAAGGATATTTTTCCAGTTAGTACATCTGGAGATGGTTAACAATTTGTTTTCTTTGATCTTTGTAAGAAGTTACATTTAGCAGTATAGAGGAGTAGCATTTGCTTATCTCCTGAGCTGGTAGTGTTTTGTAGTCATACTGTTGCTTCCTTTCCATTGAAGACCTCATTTACTTTCAAGATAGTATGTTGGTTAATGCTGGAATTTATGTAACCTTGCATTTCTTATCTATTTTTTAATTCTTAAAATGCTTGTACAGAATTTTACTTTGGTATTAGCTTTTACAGTTTATACGTAGAAGAGATGTATTGGAGGCATTTTTGTTTTAAGAAGTATTTCATCTTAAATAATGGTACATTCTGAAGTTGATGTATAGTACCTGCGTTTAACTGTGTCTATACTTTGAAAGTAAGTTTGTATTACATTTTAATTTTTTTAAATGTGGGTAGTTTATTTGTTCTCTTTTTGAGATAATAAGACAAAATTTACATTGGTTTGTACTAGAGAGTTCCAATAAATAGCTCTTGTGTTTAGAAGATTTTGTAGAACTAGATGGTAATCCTTATGGCATCCTTATGATACATGATTTGTAATTAATGTATTCTGTAGGAAGTGAAATTGTCTGAGATACTGTCAGCTTCCGATGTCTGGAAAAAACAGCATGATAGAACGGTAGAAGAAAAGATAACGTTAGCAGTTCAGACAGAAGACCTAAAGAAGTAAGTTAAACTAGTGGAGATCTAATTTATTTTCTGCAGTCACAGAAATTCAGTATTTAGTAGCTTATTAGTATTGACAATGTAAGCAGTTTTATGTACTCGTATTAAAATTCTGAGCAGAATTTAGCAGCTGGAAACTAGAACAAGTTTAAGAATTCTAGTTTCATTTCACAAGTTGTTTTGTTGTTTGTTTCTTTTTAAATAACTCCCCTCTAGAAGCGAGGAACTTGTTACTTCCCCTACATAGTTTCTTTCAGCTGGAGCTTGCTAGAGATTATTGTGCTGTTTCACAGAATCATTTATTTAGTGATTCATCAATTTGAGTTTTAACCCTTGCATCTGCTGCAACATAAAAATTTCTTATTTAGGCTTCCAGGCTCTACTGCAGGATAATGACAGCAAAATTATTTTGATTCCACTAGTATCTCACCCTACTAGTGGACAGAGTTCCTCACAGATGCACATTTAAACAGTTTACTCTGAAAAAGCAAGACAAAACTGCCCAATCTTACTTAAGCAGTGAAATGTAGCTGTAGATGCCATCTTCTTTGTCAGACAATGACAAATGTCTTTTAACTTTTAACGTATCTTCTAATATGGGCTCTAATTCAAAAAAGCAAAAGAAACCAGTAAGAGCTTTTATGCTCGGACTAATGCAGAATGCTTATTTTATAAAGATCTTGATTCATTCTCAAATACGTAACTCAAATTAAATTGGCTTGACTGTTTGATTTTTGTTTCAGAAAATCTGTTATTTCTGAAAGTATTTTCAGCATCTTTTAAAATTTCACAGGAGTGCAGGTAAATGAGGTGAGGCTGAAAATCTGCGTAGGCAGCTATTGTCTATTGTATATGCATAGGCATCTAGGAAAGAAGAGGAAAACATCTGATACTTTCTTCAAGCGCTCTTTTTACTTGCTGTTTTTTGCCATTTGTATTTGAACTACAATATAATACAAGTCTATATTGAAATGTACCATTCAATCAAGACCTGTGGTACTAGATAGCAAATGACTACCTAAAGAGTGAAATAACTCTCATTGTTTGACTTCATTAACGTAGAAAAAAATGGTGAGGGACAAATGACAATTCATTGCTTTTAATAATGGAAAGTACTATTCCTAAAGTAGCCATGGAGTGCACTTACTAGGACATTGTCTGATAGACTCCTTTAAATTCGGTATCATTCCTTTTTTTTTTTTTTACAGTAGATACATGCATATTTGCCTTGGAAGTACACTTGTGTGTTCTAGGTAATACATTTATTTACAACTGAGTTAGGTCTACTTCCTTGGTGGATCACATGGATCACATCTCTTTTGGAAAAAAATCATGTTTCAACAGATACTGCTTTCTTTAGATGTTTAAATGTGCTCTCCCATGTATTTATTTATTTTTCTTGTAAGAAATAAGAGCAGTGAAGTTCCAATCCTAAGGAACAATTCAATTTGCATAGCGAGAGTTCTGGAAACATTATATGTTACGTGGAATTTCTTGCTATCCAACAAGGCAGATCACAAGCCTTACAGAAGACCTGAAAAGAAAGGAGGAATTCAGAAGAAAAACTAGTGAGGAAATTCTTGGAAAGCTAAATTCTGTTAACTCTGAAAATGACAAGATTTATCTTGAAAATGAAAAGTTAAAGGTGAGATTCCTATAAATCACTGAGGAATGGCTTTGCATTTCTGATGCATTTACGAATTAACCACTTTAATTTGCTTTTGTCCTTCTGTCTAGAGATCCCAAACCTGTAGAATAAATGTTGTCACCCTTTTTATTCACAGTAAGTGGAATGAGATGTTAAAAATTTTTCAGTGGAAATCTATGCCAAAGCTAGAAACAGGATTTTCTAGTCATTCTATTTAACTAGGATGTCATTTGTTTTACAGTCAGTGGATATAAAATTGCTTACCTGGAAATTATTCTCTTTAATATAAAATTTTCACAAACATAAGGATTGAATTTATCTTGATTACTGACAAAATTTTTTAAAGAATTTCCAGGTTTTGTGCTGTATTTATCTTCCAAAGTAAATATTCTTACAAGCTGATAAATGAGCTGTGGACTGTCATTTTTGATGGATAGGAAAACTAATTGTTACTGCTTTTTATGTCTTCAGGTCACTTGGTAGTAATATATTGTAGATTGGATTCTTTTAATCATATAATAGGATCATAGAATGGCCTGGGTTGAAAGGGTCCACAATGATCATCTAGTTCCAATCCCCCTGCTATGGGCAGGGTTGCCAGCCACTCAGCAGGCTGCCCAGAGCCACATCCAGCCTGGCCTTGAATGCCTCCAGGGATGGGGCATCCACAACCTCCTTGGGCAACCTGTTAATGTCTTTTGTTGTTGGTTTTTTTTTCTCCCCATGTTTTAATCAAGGCTTCCCTTGCTGCTTTGGAAGTCAGTATTGTTTCTCTTGAAAATGACCTGCTATGTCTGCAAGAAAAGACCAAGCTACAGGAAAACATTGTTGAACACTGTAAAAATCAGGTGAATAGCATACTGAAATGTTCAAACGTAAGTTTTAAATCTATAAACAGTTTTGAGTAAATCATGAAGATTTTATTTGTAGCAAAGCATATTTGTTGTCATGGTGATTATAATAGTTGTGTAACACTGAGAATGATAGAAGCAATGCTAATAGATCTATTTTTCTAGATTAGAAAAAAAGGGTAAAAATATGTTGTTTTAGGTACATGAATTACAAGCAGAAGTAGAAGTACTGAAATCCAGGTATAAAACAGTCTTCAGTGAAAACAAAAGTATAAGAGAAAGCAAATGCTTAGAAGTCTATGAGGTAAGTTTTGCAGTAATATAGCATGCTCCCAAACAGTTCTGTAGGACATTGATCCTACAGATGTTACTGCAAACCACTTAATAGAATTAACAAGGTACTGGCTCTTTTTATTTTTCCATGTTAAATCTGAATTTAAATGCATGGAGTGCTTTACTAACTTTTACTTTTGAGATGGTGTTTTTTGGATACTACGCAACTGCAAATAGCTAGGAAGAAAACGATTCGAAGACAAATGACTAAGGGGTTGGGCTGCTATTTTAGAATTCATTCCATCACTTTAAAAAAAAATATATGGTTTTGTTGATGATTTTTAAACTAGATCTCCCAGCAGAGCATCTCTGAAAGCTGTGTAGGAAATAAAAACCACTGCAAGACTGTTCAGTGGTGTAAGTTTGATCTATGTAGCAGTCAAAAGTGAGATCCAATACAGAGACAAGTTTTAAGTTTTTTCAGCAGGGGGAGCTGAATGCTGGAACATGGTTAGCACTTTCTTAAGCATCAGAAAATATCATAGAAAAGTAGCAGGAAAATGACTTTCCTTGGTTTCACTGCTCATAACATTGCAGATATTTTTAAGCAACAGGGCTGAAGCAGGGTCAGGTTTTCAATTGTCTGCTGTGGTTTTAGAGAATAGAATTAGTTCTCCACAAAAACAGCACCTCAGATGTTAGTTTTATTTTATACTCTCATTATTTTTCCTTGATTCATCTACAGAATGGAGAAAAATATTTTCTGATCCCATAAATAATATTCGTGCAGCATTGCATGCAGCTTTAGGTGGCATTAGTTGTTGTCTTCTTTTCAAATACTGCAAAACTTGTTTGGCTAAAATTTTTCCTGTAAGCTGCTCTTTGCATGCAATTTTCTACAATCTATTATGATAAAAATCAAAATTTGGATGTTGCTAACACTTGCATAATTTTGTAAATGTTCATTATCAGTGTTACTGAGTCTCCAACCACATGTCATGAAAGAAAATTCTCCAATGAATTTGTCACATTGGGTTTTCTGATGAAACAGATGACACTATGCAACTTGTGTAGAATTTTAGATTTACTAGTTGCGTGGAAAGCTGTTAGGTATCGTAACAGTTAATTTATGGCCTTAGACTTACATTCTTCTACTGTGATGATACTGTGCAGGTGAGGGACAAAACAGAGCCTAAGTTGAAGGTGTTAGAACATGTTTGTGGTTTACTGAAAGTGGCTGAAGGAAAACTGCGAGGATTTCAAGAAAATCTTGTGTACTGGGAAAGGATCAACACACAGAAATGCAAAACCCCCAGGGAGCTGCAGGTTCAGGTGCTTTGTATGTACAGGTTTTTAAAGACAAATGAGGAAATTATGTAGAGGAAAGCTTCCTGAATATTTTTCCTATTAGTGCTTGTGATAGCTAAGCTGTTTCCTTTGTTTGCTTCATAAATCAGAAGCTGAGAAAGTATTGCCAAGTGTATTTACATTAATTGAGCATGGGAGAAGAAATTCTAGTTATTTATGTTTACTTTTCTATTTTGTATCCTTATTTTAATATATTCTCTGTCCTTTAGAATAGCTATGCCCCGGTAAGTCTTTCAGAATTCTTCTCCAGAAAAAAATGTGCAAATCTAATTACTGTTTGTATCTTGTGGAATAATTTAGTACTACATTTGTTTTGTTTTTTAATTACTAATTCATAAACTAGACAATATCTGCTCAGAAAAATAGCTATAAATTATATTTTTATGATTACTTCAGCATTTTAATGATTGCATTTTAAAGGTGGATAAAAAGAAATGAAATACCTGCTTTAATAAAATATTTTCTGTTTTTAGCAGCATGTTAACACTACTGCTTTTATTTTCCCCTAAGGCCTGAATCTAAATGTTTCTCAGCATTCTTTAGCTGTGGCATCCATTTCTGTGGTTTGGGCTTTTTTCCTCTCTTGTTTTGTTTTATTGTGCTCTGGGTTGGAAGAGAATAATTTGCTAGCACAAATGACTCAGGTGTTTGAATCAGTAGGGTGGGAAAAAAATTTAATCTTCCTGTGTGTGGAAGACATGCTGACTTCAGCTGAAACACAGTGAGTCTCTATGTGCCTCTACATGCTTTATTCTTTATTCTTTAAAATGTGGATCTTGATTTTCTTTTCCAATTTCCTGTCATTATCATCATTATAGCATCAAATTTTGCTTGTCTCTGTCATTATAAATACTTGTTTCAGAAGCTTATAAATCCATCTTTGCCTAGTGAATTACTTAAGCAATAATTAGTTTTGAGATGCACATATAAAGTTATGTCTGTATTTTTTAGTTTTACTACATGTTTTTATGAGTAAATAAAAAAAAAAGTCCTCCTAAGTATAGTGAAATAATTGGGGAATATAACCACTAGTCTGGCAAACAACAGTTAAATTTTGGCAGTAAATCTTGATTATGTCCTTTAGATATTCTAATCATATGATTAGATTTTAGGAAAATTCCTTTTGAAGAAATTGGACCATGTACAGACGCCCTTTTCTGGGCTCATCTGGATCAAGACATCAGCTTACTGCCCCTCTGCTGAAAGTTTATTTTACTATCAGTCTGTTAATAGAACAGCCTGTAATTATATAAGCAAACTCAGGCATGTTAGCTCAAGTTACTGAATGGAACTGCTTGATGTAGTCCAGTAAATGATGGAGATTGTCCTTAAATCATGGTGCCAGCAGAATGGAGATGTGGCCATTTACTGCTGATCTCAAGCTGACGGATGGCAACGAGCAATAATCTCATTGGTACTGTTCCAAGACTTAAAAGTAAACATGTAAAAGTGTGTCAATCTGGATGCTGGGTAGGGGTAAGACAGTTTGGCTTCTTGTTTTTTCAGTCTCTTCTTATGAACTCAGTTGCCTTTTTTGATTATACATACTACTGTCAGAAATTCTTTGTCAGTACAACCCTGTTCTTCCATGATAATTGTGTATGTATATATACATATGTACATATATGTGCTGTATCATTTTTATGGTTTCTGTGATTGCAGTGTTGAGGGAACTTATTCTTGCTGCAACCTAAAGCTTAAGTTCACGAAGAGATAGACATGGCCAACTCTTAATACACAAGGCTATGTGAGGAGTATATGGGTTTTGTTAGGACTTCACTTTGTTACACAGCACATCTTCAATCTTAAGCGTTCACATAGATTTTTATTATTTTTTTCAAAAACCTGAGTATAAGATGTATACTTGAACTCAAAATTAGATTGCTTGACTGGATTTTATTAGGCATACTTAATTTACTTTGTAATATCTTTCACATAAGTCCTTCAACTAGAAAGGAATTGTTATTTGTACAGGAGGAAGATGGTGTAAATTCTGTGGCTAATTCTTCCTTAGAAGAAGAGAACAGTAACATTCAGAAGAAATATGAACATCTTAAGAGGTAATTCTTAAGGAAACAATGGACTGTGACTGATTTGTGCTATTACATTGTACTGAAATATAACACGTTAAACTCTTTTGCATAAAGGATTCTAGAAAAGATGGAATTTCAAAATGAAGAACTTGCTTATCTGATCAAAAAAGATGATGAGAGTCTTCAGCACAGTAAACTGCAGCTTGAAGAGAAAATTGCAGAGTATAATAGTTTAACCAAACAACTGGAATCTGCTTTGGAGGAAGGAAGAAAAATGGTACTGATGGTTTAATACAACTCTTAGCTTTGATCGCAATTTTCTACTTGAAAATGACATTAAAAAAAATAAGCATGCTTGAGAAGAAAGATGGGGAAAGATTATTTGTTTACAGGGAACAATGCTAGAAGTTTCTTGGAATTCTATTGAAATGTGAATTGCACCACTCAGTAGCTTTGTAGAATTAAAAGC
This sequence comes from Pavo muticus, assembly GCA_016647715.1. Lineage (NCBI taxonomy): Eukaryota > Metazoa > Chordata > Aves > Galliformes > Phasianidae > Pavo > Pavo muticus. The sequence goes on from JACDJE010000308.1 coordinate 650,827, forward strand.
CTATTGAAATTAATGACAAAGTTCAGTGGACCAACATTTCATCATCATTTTTGTGACAAATCAAAATGCTTTAACCAACATAACGTTGGTTAGGTTAAATCCCACACAATGGAGCTTATGGGCAAAGGCTTAATTCTTCCTTTTTCTTATTTTGTTTGGAATAGCTGGTCCACAAGAAGTTTAGTGCTGAAATCTGTATAATCTTACAGCAAGAATTTGCATGCTTTTAATATTAAGCAAAGATTTATTATTAACACAAAGGATGCAAACACTAATTCAAACGGAGAAGAAAATGAAGGAATTTAGATTTCAGTGGATTGTATTGTTTGATATTAAAATAGGTGTGTGGTTGTGATTTCCATCTCAGATAATCATGTTTGGAAAAAATAAGTATTACTTTTCTCAATGCTATGTGAGAGTATAGATTTGGTTTTGAAAAAAAGAAAGAGTTGGAGTACACGTATAAATTTGTTGCAAAAACTGCTCCCTCTTGTAAATATTATATTTTTTTTCAAACTGAAACTCCATTCAGATTCAGGCAGAAGTTTCCAGGTTTATATAGTTTTTGTGTATGGGAAATAGCTGAAACATTAGATGATGGAATGGGGAAATATCCTTATTAATGCTAAGGTACAAGAAAATAATTTGATTTGGGGTTTAAATATAAGTAAACATACATGATTTCTCTCTCATGCTAATTTAGGTAGCTGAAGAATTTGAAAAAATGTCGTACTTAGAACAAGCCCTTCAGACGAAAATGCTCATTCTTGAAAATGAAGTGAGAGAGAGGCAGGAGGAGAGAAAGGAACTTCTCTGTGCATTTCACCATGTGCGTAAATAATACAGTTTATGACTTAAGAAATGATCACATCACCATTTCCATAAAGTTTCTTTTACTGAAAACCAAACTTTTAATACAGTTGGTAAGCGTGCTGGGGAACAGCAAATTATTTCAACTTGACAATATATTTTGTATATTGACATTTTTAACAGATTTAACAAATGCCCGGTTTATCTTACTAAATAACTGGGAAAACTTTGAGCTTATATTTCTTATTCAGACCAGTTTTCCAGCAAAATAAAAATCATAAAGTAGGTGTGAAACTGTAATTTCCTTCTCAGATAAATTGTTTTCATTAAGCATAACTATATCTGAGCAAATATGTTTCATAACCACATAATGATATCTTTCTTTTTCCTTTCTTTCTGTCTGTCCTCCTGTCTGTCTTCCTTTCTTTTTTCCAAACTTGATAAAAAAATCTTACCATACAGGAATTTATGCAAAGCTTTCAGTTGTATACTGATGTTGCGGTAGTCGGTAACAGAAGGGGTGTTCTGTTCTTTCAAAGAGACAAGATGTTAAATATCCAGGCTTTGATACGTAGATACTTGCCTTCTTAAACTGTGATTCTGCTAAATGGGTAATACTCTCTGAAAGCCAAAAAACAAAAAAGGATGGAAGGGGGTGCTACATCCAATCTGTTCTTTTAACTAATCTAGAAAATCTCAACACATTTTCTATTAATAGAGTGACTTTAACCAAAGTTTTGATAGAGTTTTGTCCAGCAATCAGTGACAATAAGCTACAAAGCTATTTACAATAAATAAAAGAGACAATACAAGACCTTATAACTCTTAGATCCTCAAAAACAAGATTGTGTACTCTGACTTGAAACATTCAAGACTGAAATCGCAGGCCAGCATAAATGCAAATTCTCTTGAGGGTTCAAATAATGCATCAGAGACACTGTTCTGCATTTGGTATGCTTTAATTTTTATCTCCGTCAAGTATAATTCAACTAATGATTGCATTTACCTAAGATAAAAACATTAAAACAAAGTCAGACATTGGCTAGTAATTTATACTATTTCAAATATTTTTTTTCATAGTAATTTCTTACTATGCTACTGTTAAATAAAAAATTAAGGAAATTTTCTTGTCTTTTGTCCCTTCTTGTCTCACCTGCTGAACAGGAGTATGAAATTTAGTTGTTCTCAGCAAGTAAATTACCGTAATATCTTTTTATGTCAAGAAAAAATTGAGTATCATTCTATAATGAGGTGTATTAAGATTAAACAGTCAAATAATCTGTTTCCTTGGGGAGGTTAGCCTCTACAATCCCAGGTTTTTTTTGGATTATAAACCTACTGAAGCATGTTCAGTTTGGTTTTGACTGGGCATAAGCAAGGCTTCTATATCCTGAGGTCCTTTTGAGTATCTCAAGTTTGTAAAGCCTCTGAAAACTTTAATGGATAAATAAGGCCTCTAAAATATAGGTACTAACTCTATTACATTGTTGTTTGATTTGCATTTTATTTCTAAGTTGTGTTGCCTTTCTTTTTTTTTTCCTTTAGAATGAAAAGCACCATGAGGTATGCTTGAAAGAGCTGGAAAACAGCATACAAAGGTCAGAAAACAAGAACCAGAGCATCCAAAATTATGTGCAGTTTTTGAAAACCTCATACATAACAATGTTTGGCTGAATTCTGTAACTTCGTTTATCTTAATATTAAAGAAATGGTAAAATGGTACAAGATTTGGCTCTAATTCCTGTTAGAGGTAATGCTATTGAGATCTTAGGGAATTTTGTGGGATTGAGCGCTACAATTTTAGTTCTATTCTGAGAAAATTTCTGCTATGGATCTAGAAACACAGATTAATTATGATTGTATATCCTACTGGCTGATCACATACAGAATATTTACCTGATATTACTGATGGAAATAATTGTATTATTCATGGAAGTGAGTAATGTGAAAGGGCAGACTGCATGATAGTAGTGAAAAGTGTGTAAGTGTAGGATATGCACACAAAGCTGTAAATTGGTCTGTATGTGACCATTTTTCAGGTCATATGCTATAAATTCTTGTGTGTCTCCTTTTATTCCATGGTAAATACAGATACATGCTACCTGCTCAAGATGATGGCATCTGTTGTCTTAAGACAAGCAGGAATTTTGAAAGCATTAGGTTTTCTTCCTTTCTCCTCCCTACAGCTTACTGCACTGCATGAAATGGTTTCATAAAATGGTTGCAGCCACAGTTATCTCGTCCAGACTGTCTTACATCTCATTGTGAAGAGGAGTATATCTATCTTACAGTAATACACAGTAATTAGGAAAGTATTTCAAATACAGATATAATTTAATCTCTGAATGTATTGATAGTGTCAGAGTGACACAGCACTGGAACAGGCTGCCCAGAGGTGTGAAGCCTCCTTCTTTGGTGATATTCAAGACCTGCCTGGACGCCTATCTGTGTGACCTGCTGTAGGGAACCTGCTTTGGGGGGGGGGGAAGTTGGACTCAATGATCTCCAGAGGTCCCTTCCAACCCCTGCAATTCTGTGATTCTGTGACATACCCTTTCATGCTGACACAACTTCATTAAGGTATTTGTCTGTGTTTGAGTACAAAGCTGCAGTCCACTGAAGTAAGACTTATGCCTCAATTAAATACATAAATATTCAGTTGATATGGGGCTAATATAAAGTAAAAACAGAAAAGAACACAATTCTGATTCAGGAAGTAACTGTTTATATAAATATATAGAGAGAAACATACACTTATAGAACTGTGATGTGCTTTTTTTCAGAAGTAGTACCTTTACATAAATACATGTAATTTAGAGTTCATATTTTAAAAATATTTATTTTTGACTGAAAACATAACTTGGTGCACACACTCTGTTTGCTACACATAGTATTTTGTTGTTATTTATGTGTAGAATGTTGATGCTCTTTTTTCATTATTTTGCAAATGTTCATCCATACTAACAAGTACTGCTATTTGATAGTAATTTTCTTGTGTTCAAGTCTCTTTATGAAACTACAATTTATTATTTGTGACATCTGCTGATAGCAAATCTTTCTGTAACGTTTTGGCTTTTGCATTTTACTCTTCAATCATACCAGTTTGCCTGGAAGAGGGTCACCACTTTTTTACAATTCTGGTGTGACGTATTTCATTATACCATCTCATAGCTATTTGGAATAGCCTGAAGAGAAAATAAGACATCAGGTCAAAATGCTTAGTGCAGTTCTAGTTTACTTAGAAAATTCAATTTATAATAAAAAATAACTCAAAACTGTATGGTACACCTTGTCAGCACTTTGTGTACTGTTCCATGTTTCCTAACATGCCAGGATTTCAGGGTCATCAAGAGCAAGGTGCTTTGAGGTTGATAAATTCACTTTCTAGCCAGTGAAATTCAATATTCAGTCAGAGCTTGGGAGATTCAGTTAAGATTAAGTGCAAGCATGTACTGTCCTGAAGCAACAGACCTTTAATAGCTGAGCTGAACTCACAGCTCCTGCAATACTTTATTGGTGATAAATTGGAGGGTAACACATCAGTGGCTCATTGCTGTTTTAGAGAAAGAAAGTACATGGGGCAGAAGATCATTGTTTTATCGTATGTTTTGGACGTATTAACGTACGGGAACACAGAAATTAAAGCAGAAGCATAGGTCTTTGGGCTTCTTGGGGCCCTATTCCCTTAAATCCTATCTGTCTATTAGTTTAGTACTAGAGGATTAAGGTTGATTATCTTTTTCCCATCTATGGCACAAAAACTGCTATAAGTTCTGTTATCAGGTGGACACTTTTCAGTAAGAGAAGAGAAACTCAGTGACTTCTCTGTGGATACTTCTATCCTTAAGGAATATCTGCATAGAAGACGTAGCAATTATTGGATGATCAGTGGCTCTGTATGGTGCATTTTATCTGGCTAATAGTGAATGAATTCAATGCTTGGATTCTTGTTAAAAAGAAAATTAACAAGCAGCTCCGAACATCATCTACTAAAACTGAGTCCAATATTCTGCTTTGGAAAGGAGCAAGAGTAGAACTATTGTGACAGAATCACTTTGTTGGTGTCCTCTTACAGGAAAAGTGACCTGTGACCCAGCCTCCTCCACTGACAGGCTGTTCAGCCGCGTAACAACTGTGTACAACCCTCAGTATGCTGGGAGCCTTAGAGCTGGCCAGCACAAACAGAGATCAAAGCAGGGCCCCAGAGGAAGGGGTTGTGTGAGGGCACGAAGTAGACACAATGATTGCGGGCAGATTTCTTTTTGCTTTTGTTGGAAACCTTCCTGGGGATTGTTTTAAGGCTGATATAGGCTGTGCACCTTCTATAACGCCGGAGGTGTGTGAGAGTACGATGTTGATGTCCACTGATGAGGAATTTAAGCAGTCAAAAATATGAATTTACTGTAGTCACACAGGTCATCCTGCTATGCGCTTGGGTTCAGTGTATTTTCTTCTGAACTCGTGGCTTTATTTAGTAGTAAAGCTTCCAAACACTTGAAGATAGGGCAAATTTTATATTGCCATCCACATCTATCTGCAGGTTTCACTCAGGATTCTCAACGTAAAGTCATTGACTTGTGATCTTTTGCAGCTACAAACAGTCTAAGCAAGCAGTAAGTATATCATTCCCATGCAGATAATTCTGTTTGTACTAATAACAATATTATTTTTGCTTTCCAGAAAGCAACTGATATATAAACAGACCCTTTTTGTTTGGGTGTTTGACAGAATGGATCGAATATCTGATTAGTGTATCATTTTATGACTGATTAATTCACTGAAAAGTGATAGTAAAAAGGATGTTTTAAGTGTAAGACTCCCACTTATGCCAGAGTAAACATGGCATTTGTTGTGTGTAGAGCCATACCTTCACATTATTGAAAACATAAATATTTCATATGCCACTATTTCCTTTGAAAATTGAAACCAAGCCATATTGGTTAAGTTTGACATGCTTTTCAACCAATTCACTCTTTTAAAGATCTTTAACATCTAATTTCTAGAGCAGCTGTTATACATACAGCAACCATCTTCAGATCTCCTATCACCATTTTAGGCATGCTGAGCCCTTGTTCATTATCACGGTGACCACATTCCTATTCTTAGTAAAGCTGCTTCCTTGCAGAGTAGCAGCACGCACTGCTGGGGCAGAAATCCACTTACTAATTTACAACTCCACCCACTAAATGCTACTTTGAATTATAAACTACCAAAGCAAACGACATATTTTTAACAGCCTCAATTTTTACCATCATGCCTTATGAAAGTCAATGATGTTTTTGAAGTGCACAGATGCTAAGTTGTCATTCCAGGTTATTTGCAGAACATTGGCTGTTCTTTCACAATAAGGTTTTCCTCCCTCTCCACTTGAGAAAGTCAGTGCACTAATATACTGCAAAACATGTACCACCAACCCACTATTTTCTAGAGAATACAAATCTTAAGATATCCGAAGGAAGACCTCAGCATAGTATCTTTCATTTCTTGTGAAAATTCTTTGCCAGAGTACAGGCATCCTTTCCTGACTCAGTCCTGAGCTTTATTTCCAATCTGTTTCTGAATTTCTTACCATAGAGTAGGATATGTGTTTTCTGAATCATTAGTATGATGAGGCACTGGAACATGCTGCCCAGAGAAGCTGTGGATGCCCCATTCCTGGAGGCATGGGTTGGATGGGGCCATGGGAAGCCTGCACGTGGCAAGTGGGTTGGGATTAAATGATCTTTAAGGCCCCTTCCAACTCAAGCCATTCTATGATTCTACAAATCACATAAAAAGTAGTAATGACATGTAAAAATGTTTACGTACTGCTGTTTAATGATTTTTTTGTTTTTTATATTTAAATTGGGTTGTATATTAGCAGATAATTTGGGTGCGATTTGCTAGAGAAAATTTCTCCAGGGGCTTCTGGCTTCCATCTTTTTATGAAATTTTTATGAATTGAGTACAGAAAAGTGTCCTTGCTCTGGAAAGCAAGGATGGTGGCTCTGGGTAAGGTTCAGGAGGATCAGAAGATCCTGGAATTAACGCTCTGTAGGTGGCAGCTTGACCACCAACATGTTGATAGGAACAGTCTAAAAAGAGGAGACTGGCTTTCTCTGCAATTAAGTGAAAGCTGAATGATCAGGTTTATCTGGCAAGAATTTTTAACCCTGGTTTTTAAAAAATGGGTTGTTTTTCTTTTCAAATTTAAATAATTATCCTACTTTAGTTGTCCTGTTTTGCTAGGATTTTGGCTTAGGAGAAACTTTACAAAGGTATTTCTGAATAGACAGAATCTTACGGTTTCTCTACCAAGAAAAAACTTGAGTTCAGGTTCTAAAAGTAGAGAGTTGACATAACTGTTCCAATATCTACTGAAAACATTCCAAACCTTAATAATTTGATGCGTTTATACTCCAGCACTGACATATTCTATCAGGCTTGTGTGACTTGGATATTGGTATTTAAACTCTTCTTTGCATACTTGTATTTCATGGGAGCTTTCCTGACAGAAACATTCAGAGATTATATTCTTGCTGACAATTTCTCTTTCTTTATGCACATGTAATAACGGAGAAGAAATGTGGTTGCCTTCTAATGACGTGCTTCTAGTTGTTAGTGTTAAAGAGGGCAAAAGTTTATTGTAACTATTACCACTTGGGTAAATATCACTTTATAATAGTGAACCTTCATTCTGCAAATCAGACTTAACTTCCCAAAGTGTGAAGAGATAGATCTAAGAGCTGTACAGGTGAAAGAAGTATTAAAAAGTTTGTAAAAGATTGCCACATTTGATTCCAGATTTTAACGATTTAGCATCTATTTTTGTCTGGGATTATGTAACTGGAATACTTCCAGCAGAAGATAATTGTGAAGACTCATACTCGTAGAGTTCGGTGAAAGAGTAGATGGATTAGAGAAGTCCTTCCAAGGTGAATGTCCAAGCTTTATTTATATATTTATTATTCTGTATGAATGGATTGATAGGGGATGGGTGGTTATAAGTACAATATTTTACTGTATCATTAAGTTTCTCTTAGAATGAGATTATTTCTTTTACGATAGATGAGGCCTCTGATGGCATGTAAAATATTTGATCATCCTTCCTGAATTATCTTACTGTTGTACGTATTTGATTATCCATTCAGAAACTTAAGTTCTTGAATCTAAGAATATGGAATTAATTATCCTTGCTTAACATTTATCACACTGGAACATATTAATCATCCTTTGAACTAGATTGTTTCCTTACCAAGACATTATTCAGGATTAACAGAGTTATCAAAATGTTATTAGCTAAAAATCCATAGGCCACTAAAAAAGGCTTTCTGGGGCAGTACCTGTCTCAGAGATTTCCTTAAAATAAATGAGCTGCTTGGTTCATCCTGCTTCCACAACAGCTTTTGATAGTATTCTGTTTGTTATATGACGGCGCTCCTTAGCACTGCAGAGGGCATGGCTCCAGGTGTGCAGCAACAAAGGCACACATGGAGAGTTGCAGTCACATATTCATATGAAAAAGGTGGAGATATGCAACTCTTTTCAGGTACACACACAAACATAAAAAATGTTTTGGGAGCAAAGTGAATGTCTGTGATTGTAACTCTTGTGCTCTCATTTCAAAACACATTCCTTTTGTCTGGTATAGCCTATATTCATAGTTGAAATGGAACAATACTCTGATACAGAAATATCTTAGAACTGCTTGGTTTTGTTGTTTTTCTGCTACTTCCTTTTTCCTTTAAAAGTCTTCCTGGAGAAAGAAGCTCACAAATTTGTGAATGTTACTTGGAAGTCCAGCCTGGTTTCAGCTAGGACAGAGGGTTGCTTTTTTGTTTGTTTGTTTTTTCCATCGTAGTGTCTGGTATGATGCTATGTTTTGGCTTTAGGGGAAAAACAATGTTGACAACACACGGATGCGTTAGCTCTTGCTGAGTAGTGCCGTACAGAGACAAGACATTTCAACTTGTACTATTCTGTGTACAATTGCGAGGAGCTGAGGGGCACAAGGTGTTGGGGTGGGCAGTACCAGGACAACTGACCTCAACTGGCCAAAGGGATATTCCATTACATATGACATCCTGAAAAAAAAACTTTAAAAACTGTGGGGCTGCTTGGGGACTGGACGGGCATTAGTTGCGTGGGTGGTGAGCAATTTCTTTGTGCATCATTTTTTTTGTAAGTATATATTATTATCATTACTATATTATTCTCCTTTTCCTTTTCTGTCTTAGTAAATGGTTTTTATCCCAACCCAGAAGTTCTACTTTGTTGTTTGTTTCCAGTGTTGTTTCTCCCCTCCTTCTGTGAGGAGCAGAAGGAGCAAACAACCATGGTGCTGAGCTGCTGCCAGGTTAAACCACAACAAAGTTGGGCACTGCTCATTCTATACATCCTCGGATATTCTATTTTTCTTAGTTGAGAAAGGAAACAAGGCAAAAAATAAAAACAAGTTTTAATTCAGACAATGTGTTACATTAAATTAAGCAATTTCTGCTCCTTTGATTAGCACTTATACATTTTTTCAATATGCTAATTCTAACAGTAGTGGCCACGGCTTTATTAAAAATCCGTAGGAGTTTTGCCAGTGATATCAGCAAGGCCAGGACCGTGTCATAACCTTCCCTACTCATTGTACCTGCAGGAAATGTCCATAGCTAGATTCTGAGGGCTGGATTTTTGATTTATTCAGAACTATAGAGAATTGTGGACTATTTCACCCTGACCATAAACAGCCTGTTACTTCTGTAGGCAGTGATTCTGTTCCAGATCCTTAGCTTCCCACTTGAAAATATCTCTATTATGCGTTCAAAGAGTCTAGCCTGCATTTCTGTGTGTCAGGCCACTTAAATCTGTCAAGTGTGAGAAATGATTTTACCCAGTATATTTCAACCTTTGACTTTGGCAAATTCAGTGAGGTATTACACCACAAATCATGTTTCTCAAATATGTCCCTAATGATGTAAAATTCATAGAATTAGGCACCTGGTAAACATCTGGCAGTGTCAAATTATTTGATTTTAATTTTAGACCTCTTATTCCACTGTGTAAAACTTAGAATTGCCTTCTTATTTACTGTGTATATGTGCTGGCAAATACAAAATTCATGTTTGATCTGCACACCTGTTTGTGGGTGACTATTGACCGTGACTGTATTTTTGAGATTAGAAACAACAGACTTAGTGTGCACATGAACGTCTCTCAGAAGAACATGTTGCTGACAGCTGCTTTATTCACTGGGAACTAAAACATTAAAAGAAGATATATTTAGATTCCATTAGCTAAATATTCCAGGGTTTTTCTGTTCTTAGTGTAGCCTTAACTTCAGCCAAAACAAAAGATAAATTGCTCTTGACTCTTTGGAGCATCTGCTTAAGAAAGCATGTTGGATAGCCTTTCAGTTGCATTGATCTCATTAACGAAAACTCTTCTTCTTATTGAGTATATTGATTGTATAAAATAAAAGATGCAATGACTGAGCTTGGTAAAATTAGACGTAAGTTTGTTGTACTCATTGTACAGTAACACTTCATGTAAAACGCACAGGGAAGACAGTCTCATTGCTAATGCCCTAGTAAAAATTACTTCTTTATTCTTCCTGAATACTCACTGTATATAGGACTTTGCTTGTTTACCTCCATTTACTTTGAGAAGGTCACTTTCACCAGTAACATTTACCGTGCTTCAAGAACTAGCAGGTTTATGGAATCGTCTACGCAGTGTTGTATATTGTTGCATGATCAGTCTGGAGTTAGATGATTTCCTGCTCTTGTAAACTCCAGGTCAGCTCATACTGCAGTAATGAATCCTTTCAAAAGGACAATTTCCTTATCTTCTTTACAGCAGAGCTTGTGAGCTGTTGCAGCCAACTATTTGGGCCCTCAGCCTCCTGCACATATATGTGCATCCATTGGATTTTTATTTAATCTTAGCATTATTATATTTAAACAATATTCACATTGAAATTCTGTCCTGCATTAAGGACTTGCTGTATTCAATTTACGTGCCTCCAGATTTCATAGAATTATAGAATCATTAAGGTTGAAAAATGCCTCTAAGATCATCTAATCCAACCCTCCAACTACCACAGCTTTACTGGTCTTGAATTACTCTGCCAAGATTTGAGGTAAATATTTTGGGAGACAGGTGTTCTGTGGTAATAATATTTTACTGTTACTAATTTTATTGTTTACATAGAGATCTTGCTCGGTGACACTGCCCCAACCTTGGAAAAGTGCAGCAAAGCACAGGTATTACACTGGCTTTCAATTGAAGCAGAAGAAGAGAGAGAGAACGGTCGGATCAGTTCCATTGTGTACACTTTCCACAGTTCAAATAACAGAAATTGTAGGGAAAAACAGATTAAGGATTGTCAAATCTATTGCTGACCTGTGTAAGACTTGGAGCTCTCCTTAAAATGGACCATTAGTCATGCAAAACTAGAAATACAGAAGGAAAGTGCAGTAGAAAGGATAAGAATGAAACTGCCTCTTCGAGGGCTGCAGGGGCCCTGCTATGCTGGATATGACTGGCAATGCACAGAAGCAGAATTTCAGGCATCTGTGAAGATGCAGTATCAGTAAGAGAGGGCCATGGAGACTGTCAGCATCTGCAGGGCTGAGTGGCAGCTGGGCAGAGGCTGTCAGGCCCAAAGTCTAGTCCGGGCTCCTGAACTTGGTCTCAGCTGCTGCCTCTGGCACCAGAGGGTCTGTGTGGGAGGAGAAGCCTGTGCATGACAGTGTCATTCCGAAAAGTTACACTAATGTACACAAAGCAAAGTTTGCTCAGTTGTGGGCTATAAAAATAGTGGCTCTTTAGAAAGATGTTTGTGTTCATGTATGCATTATAATTCCATATTTTTAACATACTGGTGTGTACTATACAATTTCACATGGGGATTTTCTTTTGTTCTCCAGTATTTTTATTTTAAATACAGTTAAGAAAGTCATCTTGCTAGCATTGCATGGGGAAAACATTTTGTCTGTTCTTCCTCTGGTAGATTTTGCTCTAGAGAATGATTTGAGACATCAGTTACAGCACAGAAGTGAAAGGAAGCAGGAGAGTCTCCTCAGCACTGGGTGACTGAGCACTGTGCTTTGGCAAACTGAGCCCTGAATCCAGCATGCTGTCCCATGGATGCATTTCCCTTTGAAAGCTCCAGGAGCGTGCCTCAGAAACATAAGGGTTGAATCAGCTTTCCTTGTCTCTTTTTATTAGGTAACACCAAAAGAAAACATAAACGTGTTCAATCTGTGTCAAATGGGAACAATTAAATACTCTCAGTTTATTAATCACAGAGAGATTTCAACATGAGGGCCATCTCGGTGTTGCTTTTTCTTCTTTGTAGAGACAAAGTGAAATGGATCCAGAGTCAGAGGGAAGAAACAGCCTGGAGAGGGGCTTGAAGCACTGGGGCAGTTTTCTGCATCTGAGTTGCGCTACGAGCAAGCAGATACCTGCAATTGTGACTGTTCAGCTTTTGGGAGAAGTTCTCAGAACACGTGGCAGGAGTTAATTTGAGGAGAAAGATGGGTATTAGAGACCTAAAGCATGAATCAGACCTAGAGAAAGTCCAACCAGCTGAGCAGCAGGTCCTGGGCCATGAACGCTGCTCACCTCTGGCTCTGTCCTGGAACTCTGCAGTGTGTCTGGCCCTGGCTCCTGTCTGCTTTTCCAGAAGCATATGGCTGGAAATGGGTTCCTGACTAGGTGCAAGCCCCCAGTGCTCGCACGGTGCCTGTGCGATGGGTGCAGGTCCTTGAGCTTAAACGGAGCATTGCTTGCTCCCAGCAGTGGGACGTAAGGACAGGCCAGTGCTGCTCCACTCAGGTGGGATCTTCCCTGTGTTCCAGCCTGCAAGGATCCTCCTGCAGATCCCCACAGATTGAAGATCAGTACTAAGGCTTCTTAAAACAAACAAAATGGAAATAGAGTCACAGAAATATGTTTTCTTCAGAGCTGTGTTGTTTCAAGTTGCGTGTCCTGTAACAAGTGCTAGATTTCCAGAGGTGGTAATGCCAAGGTTACAGCAAAGCTGATACATGAGATAAATAAGCATAACCCCCCAGGGGTAATTGCCATTGTGTATATTCTTTTACTGCCAAACAAGGAAAAGGGACAATTCAAAGCACTCTGAGACAATTTTTTTCTTGTTTTTGTCTTTTGGTTTGCACTTAATGTTGGCCTAAGCCCACCAACGTGTTTCATTTTTGATTAGCTGTCAAGCATTGCTCTCAAGAACAATAAGAGGGAAAAATCTATTTCTTTTACAACAAAGCAAAGCCTTTCTCTGCCTGGAGAAATGAAAGCTCTGGACAACGTTCACCCACACATCTTCCCATTTTGATACAGAGGAAGCAGGATCTGCATTAAAAAAATGATGTATGAAGAGCAATAGTAAGTTCAGCAGAAATGTAAGCAGAGAAATCAAACCAAACATTGTAAGAACAGCAATTACAAATATCAGTTCTTTACTCACTGAATAAAATACCACTGCCAGGCATGGTGGCAGGAGTGGGGAAACTTTATTGGTCTTTTCACCCATGCGATCCTGCCACAGGAATGGACTGCAGCTGAGACATTCCTGAGGCTGTGAAGGTGGGAGAGGCAGTAATTTGGTGGTTCCAGGCGCACCAAACAGCTGGATTCGGCCTCGAACAACAGGCATCATTAGGTGGGATGGACACAAACAAGGAGGGATGGATGCAAAACACCTTCAGTGCAATTAGGGGAAAAGTGCTGGAGCAAAACTTGTGGCAAAAGAGAAATGCCAACTTTATATTCTTCAGGCAGAAGAGAGAACAACTGCTTTCCTCTGCCACCTCCCTCAGAGCACACAGCTGTCACCTGAACACGTGGAACTTCTCTGCCATAATGGGACCAATTCTTCCAGTAGAGCAGGGATTTTCCCAAATGGTCAGGCCAGCAGACCAGGAAAGTTACCAATAAATCTGACCAGCTGCATCCCGTTTTTCAAAGACAAAGTGGAGAAAAGAATGTGAAGGGCAGCAGCAGTGTGCACGACCCCCACGTGCGTGGAATGAAATGTGGCGCACACACGGCCGCTGCTCAGCAGAGGCGCTGGAAACTTGGAACGGCTGCGAAGGGATGAGGCTGAAGCTGCACAGAAACGTCCAATCAACACATACTGCGCAGGCATCCTGAAGAACTGCCTGAGATAGAAGCCAGAATTCCCTTCAGAGTAGACAGGAGAACCGCACAAACATTTCTGCAGAGATTGGCAGTTTGTCCCCTTCTCTTCAGACAGTTTATGACAATTAGTGGTCATTAATTTACTACTACTGCTGTGACTTCAGTGTGATTAATAACACAAGACTTGCATCTTTCTATTAAAAGACTCACGCCAGAGCATCCTGGGCTCCCAAAAGCTGGAAGCGGCCTGCAAAGGAAGTTTTTTTCAGGGTTGGATGCAAAAGGTCATCAGAAAACCAAATTAGTATTCTGTATTGCGTAGGCACTCAGTTCCCTCAGATGAGGTTGCAGCAAATCAGGCTCATCACATGCAACTTCTCCCTGCTGCCAGAGACCGGTTAAAATACAGAAGGCGCATGTTTTTCAATGATGACTTGCCATAGAAAGAAAATGAAGGGCTGTGTTATGGGGGAAGGCTCAGAGTTACTATTGTATGGAAAGTTCCTCATGCTCCACAACTAATAGAAAATGGTTTGCTTGGAAAACTGTAAATAGGAGAACATATGGCACAGATTACACCATAAGGGCTAAGCAGATCTTAAATTCTAAACATCCTCTTAGGCTTCTTCTTAGCAGTCTTCTGCTGTCTCTAGCACAAGCTGATGCTTCAGTAAATATTATTATACTGAAAGAGTTTGTTTTGTTTGGAGGTTTGATGTCAGAAAAGCAATTCCATTGCAGCAAGAGGCTGCTCAGCAGTGGCACTACCTGAACATCCTGCACACGGGGAGCAAACAGCGAGCCTGAGCCCTGTCCTGGGGGGCTTCCAGCAGTGGGCGGCTGAGCAACAGGGGTGCTCGGCTCTGGCTCTGTTGGGAAGGCAGAAGGACATCTGCACAAGATGGAGCTGCAGTTATGAGTCAGATACAGCTTCCTAGGGATGTGCAGTGCATTAGAGGAACCTTTCTCAAATCTTTTAAGCTGTTGCCAATTAACTTACACATCATCTTATACATGATGTATCTTGAATTCCCAGTGGAACTCGGTCAAATAAAGGAGCTCTGATTGTGTTTCTGGAATACCTTTGATTAACTAAGTACATCTTAGTTAATCAATCTTGGAGTGAGCAGAATCATTACCTGCACTGTGCTTTACATCTAAACACACTAGATTTTCAGTAAAATCATCACTAAAATTACAAAGCTCAGGGAATTTCTTTCCATGGTATTTTTGTAGATCATTCAGACTTAGCAACATCTGTCTAATAAGCAGCACAAAACAGCTTCTGTTGATGCTCTTACTGTTTTGAATAATTTAATCTTACCTTTAGATAATTATTTGCTTTATTAGCAATTTTATTGCGAATAACCATTTTGTGCGCGGCATTTTTGTGCTCTCATTACTGATGTGCACCTGAAACACAAGAATACATTCTCCAGAGGTGAGGCCGTCTCCATCAGCTCTTCCCAGGGAAAAGCAACTGCTTGCTCCCTGCCTGTGCCTCAGGAGCAGCTCGGAGTGCCCAGGCAGCTTCTGATGCTGCTTCTCTCTGTCTGATAGAGGTTTATGCATCCTCGTGCACATCTGGTCTGTATTTATGCACTGTAGAACATGGAAAAGTAAAAGCTAAACACATGGATTTAACCTATTTCACCTAAAGAGGTGAAAAGTGGGTGTTTAGATATTATTGGTCTGTAGCTGGCAGTTGCTTACATACTGTGTAAATCTCCAGGCACCACAGAGACCAGGTGTGGACCCACAGTGGTGGTCAGGGCCAGCAGACAGACACCAGTGGGCTCTTAGTGCCTGAAGGGCCCAGGAGAACAGCTTGGGCACAGCTTCTCAGGCACAGCACTGGTTCCAGGTTGTTCTGAATACAGTGTGGTGGTCTGGCACAGAGGGATCACCTCAGTATATTATGTTTTGGTTATGCACCACTTATGTATTGTAAGCTTGCACTCAGGTTAGTGAAGCAAACCCAGAGCTGGAGGGAAGGTGGCAGAAACTTCTTTGCCATCAGCGAGATGTGTGCAGGGTAGTGCCCGTGGGGCCAGGCAGGGAGCAAAGAGGAGACGTTCACAGCCATAAAACATAGAATCATAGAATTGTTTGAGTTGGAAGAGACCCTTAAAGGTCATCTAATCCAACTCCCCTGCACTGAGCAGGGACACCTACAGCTCAATCAGGTGCTCAAAGCCCCACTCAGCCTGACCTTGAGTGTCTCCAGGGATGGGGTATCCACCTCCTCTCTGGGCAACCTGTGCCAGTCCATCATCATCCTTATTGTAAAAAAAAACTTTGTCCTTATGTCCAGTCAATCTCCTGCTGGGGTCTGCAGACAGCATCTGGGGGCACACCTTCCCTGTCTCTCCTACACACGTCCACTTTTTGATTTCTGCAGACCCCAGGAAACCATCAGTGCCATAGCTCACATCGTACTGGGAGATGCTGTGGTGACACCCACTATTGTATGCAATTCAGAATCTACTTTGAAGTGTACCATTTATGCTGTGAAGCAAACCAGACCTGCACCTGCTTACACCACTATATTTATCGCTTTTTCTAAACGGCTGTTTCATTAGCAATCGTTTATTCTACTTTAAAAGGTGTAAACAGACAGATGGCTTCACCACATAAATCACTTTCACATGAAGATAGATGTGCTTTCTGCAGAAGTGAAATTTGTGCCTTCTTTTGCTTACCCCTAATAACAGGAATGTGTATGCAAATTTCCTATCTCCCAGCAGCTACAATAAATTACCCTGGGGCACTTGAACCCCTTCCAGCTTGATACAGAAGTTCAAAGGAAAGGTAAATATCTCTCTCTTTTCTTTTCCCCCCAAAAGGTGAGGCAGGTGCACTCTACAGCTTGAGTAAATGTTTTAACCCCATGTTAACAGATTTGATGGTGCTGTGATTTTGATTCCATACCACCTCCTCGCACATAGATTGCTATTCAATAAGCAGGCAAACATGTAAATGACGCAGGTACAAATAAGCCCCCAAATCTAGACTGGTGATTAAAGATGTTATTGCCCTCTATGTCAGAAACAACACCAGCAGCAGCCCTGGGTAAAGCTTCAGCTTAGATTTGTTGCCTCTGATTGTTACAGCCAGTCCCAGTCAGCCCCAGTCAGCCCCTTTCCCTGTATAACCCCCGGGCCTGAAGCTGTTCCTGTTGCTGCTGGGGTGAGGTGGCTGAGGTGTTCCTCTGTAAAGCCTGCTCTTGTCACTTAGGTGAATGTGGACCCTGTGCAGCTGTTTTGGGTGTCTTCTGGGAGAAGCAATGTTTAAGTAGGCTGTTGTTATCTGTTGCAGCTGGAATACTGTACTTACTGGGGTTGGTATGCTTGAACTAAGTTGATTCTTTGGTGCTTTGCAGTTTTTTTTGTCTTTCTTTTTGGGGATAAATGGATGTACTTTTTCCTGTATTATCTGATGGTTTGTTGAACCAATGCAAGTACTGTACAGGGGGAGAGGCTTTGAGCTGTTGTTTGGTTCCTCTCTACTTCTTGCTTCATTCACTAAGTTTTATGTGGGTGTTTGGAGATTCGTTCTGGGCCAGCTGTGATGTTAAAGGGATATTTTGCTATCTCAGTGCCTTGCTGCTGTATGCTACTCTTTCTGTTATCATATGTGTAAGTATAAAGAAGTAGTAATGCATAAGCCTGTAATTACAGAGCTGTGCCATTTTATTTCCTTCTTCTGTTTGTTTTTCATTATAGTGCTTCTCCTTGGTTCTCCTTGCTTAGCCTTGGTTTAAAATAAAGGAACAAAACACACTGGTTTGCAGCAAAACTTCATAAAGCAGCTGAATGTTATGCTTCCTCCACCTATATGGTGTCAATGTCTGTAGGATGTACTGTTTATTAAACTCCGTTAATAGTAGGATGTTTATGAAAGGAACTCCAAATAGAAACCTCAGATTTTGTAGTTAGTGAGCAGAAAAAAGATGGCCCGATAGATAAAATATGCCATGAACAGCATTGTTTCTAAGTATTTCCCATTAGCTCTCTTGGCACGTACCAAATGTCCACCAGACATGAGGGAAGAACTGCTGCCTGCTTCGGTGGTGTATGTGCAGCTGCATCCCCTGAGCTTCCACTGCTACTATCAGCAGTGTCACACTGTGCACACGACCTTCAGCTCTGAGTGATTTACCTCTGTGCTAATAAGGAAAGAAAGCATTTGGACTTCTGCCTGTTGAAATAGGCCCTCATTTGTCATATCCTGCATATCTTTGCCTCAACCTGCACCACAGTAAGAATTAGCTTTGATAATTTAAAGCTCTCTGTAGGTATGTCTAGCTATCTCAGCTGCTTTGGGTGCTGGATTAGTCAGACTGATGGGACCTGGAAGTGTTTATTATTTTATGAGACTTCTTTAGTTGTTTCTAAAAGCCAAAGTACTTTCGATTTTACATAGTACTGAGAAAAGCCTCTGTTGCCTCTGAAGGTGAGATGTTCCTTTTGTTTCAGAACACTGACAGGTATGTGAGGGTTAATGGGCTGTGGAGGTGTTCAGAAATAGTTTTTCTGTCCAGTGCAGTCCTACCCACTAATATGACCACAGGCTTTATTCTGCAAGATGTGCTGTCTCCTTTCATCTCAGAGATTTAAGGGCTTTGTTTTTCTGATAGCTTGTTAAGAAACATTAATGAGCTTTTGGAGCTCTCAACAGAAAGTAAACTCATTTATAACTAGAAATGTGTTATTTCTCTAGCACATGGGCCAGGTTTGAATGAAGAACTGGTATCACATCTGCATGACACCTATGGAGATGTTGCTCGTAAGTCTAAGGGTAATACTTGGATTTCTAGACCAGAAGCTGCTCCAAGAGCAACTGCTGAGTGTGTGTATGTATGGTGTGTTGCAAAGTATCAGTGTCCGATGTCACATCTGCTGTGGAGAGACAGACAGATCAATGCTGTGGCCTGTTCAGGCACATCTCTTGCTCTCTTGTGTGCCATTGCTACAGAATGGGCAATATTTGGCAGAGTGATCAAATTTGTCCTTCTGTATCTGCGGTAAGCTGAGACCCTAGCATCCATGCACGCTACAACACCCCCGGCGTTACTCAGTGAATAACACTAACTTTCACCCCTGCTCAGTGCTTGCAGCATTTGCGTCCACAGTGCTGGCAAGAAGGATGTCTCCTGAGAGAGCAGGGGAACCGGTCAGCAAAACTCATCTGCTGAATCTGAAGTAGCAATCTCTTTCCGCTCACCACAGGAAATTGGACAATGGTGAATTTACCCCTTTCTCCTTTGAATTCATCGCTCAGCAAGAAACTTTACTGTAGGAAAGCACTCCTACTGTTTTGGCATAGCAGCTGCATTGCTTTCTTGACCTGAGAGTATCATTTTGGTTACAGTAAAGTAGACGTAATCTTTGGAGACAAAAGAGCTCTAAGGGGAGGGGAGCAATCTTGAGTGTTGTGTTGAGGAGAAAGGATGCTTTGTCCTGAGAAGCAACTTGAATTGTAACATGTTTACATCCAGATGGTCTGTTTGGCCAGCAGTGCATGCTGGTGACTTGCTTCATGCGAAGCAGCTGAGGCCTGCTGTCACCTCTTCCCATGGTTGCTGTGTGGTGCAGCACAGCCCTGAGCCACCTTTTCTGGCAGAAGAGGAGGTGAGTTCAGTGCTGGGTGCTGCTGCCATGTCCGGCCAGTGCATCTACTCCTGGAGTGGGAGTAGAAGTAGGATTCACAACAAGTGGTTAACTTGCACAGCGGTCCTCTGTGAAACTCATTTTTAAGTAAAAGAAATTGCTGGAAGCTCTCAGCTTTGCTTTCTACTGGTCCTGTCAACCTGTATTGTCATCTGTGTAACGGAGTGTATGGTAACTGTTGAGTCATGGCCTGCATCACTGAGCACCTAGGGGAAAGGATTTGGTCAG
This sequence comes from Pavo muticus, assembly GCA_016647715.1. Lineage (NCBI taxonomy): Eukaryota > Metazoa > Chordata > Aves > Galliformes > Phasianidae > Pavo > Pavo muticus. The sequence goes on from JACDJE010000308.1 coordinate 670,671, forward strand.
CCCTGGGAGCACAGGTGAAGGCAATTCAGCTGTGGGACTGGAAGGGGTGGAGTTTGGTTGTACCTCTTAGACTTCATTTAAGGGCTGACTGCCACGGGGGAAGGATCTCTGGTTGGAGATCCCTCTCTTGTAAAGTTTCTATTGTAAGCCTAGATCTTCGGAGACTGGTGAGCACTTCTCCTTTTTCTTTTGTAACATTCTCCTATTGTACTGGTCCCTTTGCTGTTAGAAGGAGTAAAATGGCAAGTATCTAGAATTTCTGTTTTCTCAGAGACTTTCCAGGTCTGTAGGTGACAGAAGTAGGGCTGACACATGGTTTTTGCAGCTGCATGTGGGGACTGCCATGTGATGGATTTGCATTAAAAAGCAGAGATGTGCTGGATGCCTTCGGGGCTCAGCAGGCAGATGGGCACTGAGCAGGACCATCCTGCAGGTCACAGCCCTGCTGCACCCAAGAAACTGCACTGCTTCAGAATCCTTTGCTTGGAGAACTTCTGTGACAAAACACAAGGCAATTTGAACTAGACGTATCACAGCAAAAGCGTATATGACAGTGATCTCCTTTTTCTCCTCAGACCACTGCATGAACTCAAATAAGTCTTATAGTTGAACTTAGACTCTGCTAGTAATAGCTCTGCTGTCTATAATACAACTGTGGATGTGATGATACAGCAGTACTCATAAGCTCTGATGGTCCTATGTCAAAGCAAAAGCCACTTTTTCCTGTGTTTCAACCCTTGTCAAGGGCACCTGGGTGAAGGCAGGCTCCTGGTCCTGGGAGGGGGAGAATGTGGGGATTCTGTGCTGAGGCCCATTCCAAGCGTGAGGCTGCGGCTTGATCTGTGGGCAATGTAGTGTCCCCTCCTTCCTCCTATAAATGTTTTTTCTTGATTAATGGTCTGTATCTCCACTTTGGTTTTAATAGCCTAACTTAGAACGGTGCTATATATTTGTGTCTCTACAGCCAGCAAAACGTCCTTCATTATATATGTCTTTATATGTCTGAGGAAAATTTCAGGTTTGAAAATGAAGAGAAGAAAGGTTTCTATATTCGTAGGGGTATGCCTGTTGGAGTCCAGCTGTTTGAGTCTGGCCCTGTTCTGATGTGTGGTCCGTGGACCTACCACCACCTTCCCTGTGTGGGAGTGCTCAGATGTGATTCCTGCAGGGATCGTGTTTCTAATAGTCAAGGATATCTTGGTTGTTCTGATTTCAAGAAGTAGATAAAAGAGGGGACCCCACAGCCCCTCAAACACAAACCAGTAGAAACTCCTTGCTGTGAAAAGCACTGTCACTACAGTGCTCGTTACAAGTTTTCAGTTGTACTTTGCCATTTGAGCAGTGTTTGCCTATGCAAAATATATCACATTAAGATGTGGCTTGGTCTTGACTATTGTCTGTCAAACATCTTCTCTTTGTACTCTTCTCAAACATGCCATATTTTCTGGGCTTATTTGTAGTACCTGCTCAGATACTTTCTTCCTTTTTTTTCCATAAATAATCTGCACAAAGGCAACCAGCCACATGTTGTCATTTTCAGAGCCCATGCCAATCACCTTCCTACAAGAAATTCAGAGTTCACTCTTCTCTAGTGTGAAGAGGGAGCTTGTCAAAACTTACATGGATTTCTCCTTGTTTTTAGTGTACAAGCCACAGCCTTTTCTATTTTCCTGTCTAAAACTGCTCTGGAAAACTCATCAAGAAGATGCATTTGTTCATTTAAAAATGCTGTTGAATCAGGAAATGAAATGAAAAAGTAACTCATGCTCTATGCTTTCTGGTGTTTTTTATTTAACGTTGTGGGAGATAGTTCTTTGCTTTGTCACCAGTTGAGTTCTGTGCAAACCCCAAACAAGACGTAAATATTAAATATGCTTCATAGATGTCAACTGATTGTGTTGGATCATTTAATGCCTTTCTATTATGGACATGATATTTGAGAATATGATAAAAAGTACCTGCTGCCTAAACTGAAATGCCAGATGCAAATAAATCCTGTTCACGTACAAATTTACTGCAAAAAATGATACTGCTTCCTTCAGTTTTTCTTTCTAATGTCATTTGTTGGCTGAAGTGTTTCTTAAGACCTGGACCAGACTAATTGTTATCAGATGAGCTGAAAAAAATAAACAGATGACAATCATCAGGAACTCAGTAGCCCTATTTCTATGCTTCTCATTAATGCAAATCTAAAATATAATAATGAAAATTGGTGCAGTTAAGGAAAAAAACAAATTTGAATTGAAGACAAAATTGACTGAATGTATGTGATAGCAGCTGGATTGAGTGGCATGTGGTACTTCTAATGAAATATGTTCTTGACTACATCAATCAATGACATCTCTTGGGAGCCAACCCTGTGCTCCCAGCTGCAGCACTGGTGGCTGGAGAACATGGCTAAGGACAGCAGTGTTTGGTGGCAGGCTCCAGGTGAGGAACAGGCAAAGGTCTTAGTTGTGAACACAGAGCTCAGGCCAGAGGCTGCTGGCAGGGAAGACCTTCTGTCTCTGTAGCTTCACAAAAGGAAGCTGTAAAGCAGCCCTGTCTGCAATGTCTGAAAATCAAACTGCCATACTTCATTCTCCTTGAGAAAGCAAACAGTGTCAGGTTCAGAGTGAGAAACTCTTTTTCTTAATAAAGAGATTAATGCTCTTCTGAATAAATATGGCATTGTTAACTTCCAAGTTAGGCATATATCATCTTTCAGATTTAAGGGTGTTTGAAACTGTTTGCATAAAACTATGGAGTCTATAAACTAACCTTTCAGAGGTTTGGGGGCAAACATACTATTACAACTTTTCAATTGCATGACAAGTCTGCAAAAAAAAGAAAGTCTTAAAAGCTGTTCTAGTACAAAGTGATACCTCACAGTGGAGTTAATGCCTCTGTTAAGCAGTCTCTTAACAATAACATATGTATAACAACCCATTTCTTAGATCCTGGAAATTCCAAGTATCCTTTTTCTGGTAAATGCTAGATGTAGCTCTAAGAATTGCTGTGGATTAAACTAGTTCTGATATCTAGTGTTGTTTGGCTCCAGTTATTACCTCTGTGTGCTTTTTTCCCCTTACCAAAGGACATTCAGCTGTCAATGAAAGAGGAAGACCAAGCAATATGCTGACTAGTCTGGTTTCATGGTTTCATACAGCAGAAACAGAGGGGGAAGAACAGATGGGTGTAGCATGGAGTCTGAGCTCAGTGAAGTAGAAATAAAATGCAAGAGTGTATGGGAGCTGTTGAATCATGGCCTGAACCTCTGATTAACCACCTGAGGCAAGTTCTGAGTCAGCCATGGGAGCACAGGTGAAGGCAATCCACCTGTGTGCCCGGAAGGGGTGGAGCCAGGCTCCACCTCTCCTAGACTCCATTTAAGGGCTGACTTCCACTGAGGAAGGATTTCTTCCTGGAGATTGCTCCTTGTGGAGTTCCTTTGTGAGCCTACAACACTGGTGAGCACCTTTTCTGTATATTTAACTATTCTTACCAGCCTAACTTCTCTGTATACCTGTTAACCTTACAAAGAGTGAGGATCCTGGTGATTCTTGGAACAGGAGGTACAGTCCAGTTAAATAGTAATGCTAAATGACTCCCTGTCAGTACACACTTATTGACTTTGTTTTAAAATTGAGCATGAAGATCATCAGTGTGCAAAATATTGCTGTTTGGAATTTTTTTTCAGATACATGAGCTCAAGCATGTGTAGTAGAAAATAGTGTGGTGGTAAAAATGTCAATCCAAACAATCAAGCACTAAAGAAGCAATCACAACACAGCTAGTATTGTTTGGATGATCAGCTCTTAAGCCTTAAGGACTACAATACATTAAAAAAGGTAACAATTCCAAGTGCCAACATCCATCAAGCTTTTTGCATTTCCAGTACTTAGTAAACTGGGAAGGAAGCAGTTGTGGTAAGAAACTGTATTGCAGTGCTATGATAATAAGAAAATAAAGACGCCTGCAAGGTTTCAAAGTGCTAGGCTGCCACAATACAATTATCTGCTGTCACTGTGTCGAGCAGCTCTGGAGATGAAGACATTGAATGAGATGAAACATGACCGTGTGTGTGTTTTGTGTCCCATGGAGACCCACAGTGTTAGTGTCAGTGCTTCATTATCGTGTTTTGTTCAGGACAGAGACTGGCAGCACAGCCAGCACCTACCTCCACTTACCTTATTACTCTCCAGCTCTGGATGGGCTGCTGTGGAAAGGGCTCTGGCACACCCCTGCAAAGTGTGCTTCCCCTGCTGCCAGGTTATGTCTGAGGCCAGAAAAAGCTGCAGGCTCATGGTAGCCCTCCATGCATACAGACCCTTAGAAAAACAAAATAGTTTGAATGTAATTGTGTTGGGTTTTTCGTGGTTTCTTTTTCTGTATTATATTCTCCTGAGAAATATGAGGTTGGAGAACTGGTTAATATTCTAGACTAGGAGAGGAAAATCAACAAATGTGTGTGTATACAATATAAGTTCAGAGCTGCTGTTTTTCAGTCTGCTTTAGTCCCATATCTTAGTGTATGTGCATTTAACTGTCTTCCAAAGTGAAGATTTAATCCTTAAGGGTTCCCTTGCTACACATTATTTCTCTAAACAAGAGACAGAAGTATAATACAGTGTTACCCAAATTAGTGATTGATTCTGATATGCTACTTAAAACATGCCAAGGACATTAACTACCTCCCAGCCAAAGACTCTGCCAGAAGTAAACATTGATCGGACACAGTTATGCATTAATTTTTAAAAACATAACAGCAGGAGGCAAGGAGGTCCAGGGTTTTCCACTGCTAACAAACAGCTTCCACAGTGGGGATGAAATACGTTTTCAGTGCTTACTCTTCTTTATCTAAATAAAAGCAATATTTGTAGTGGTGGATAAATTCTGAAGAATTTATGATTTAAGGCTCTTTCAGTAAAGAGTTTGGATGTTGTCCCTAAGATGACAGAAATGCCTTCCTAGGGTCATGAGCTAAATTAATATCTGGTTTGATTGATAGTTTGGCTGTACTACACGCTAGGTCTGAATGCAGCCCACGGCTTTGTGCTCTTGCTTTATGAAGTGGCTGGCATTCATTGTGTGCTCATACAGTATGCAACATCTGAATTAACTTTGTGTTTTCAGTCATCTGGCATACTTGTAGGTTCTCCACATTTTTATTTTTTGGCTTACAACTAATAACTCTGGATATATCAGACTATCAATGTGCTCTGTAAACACTCCCTTTTCCAAATACTCTGTTGTATCATTTTCTTCATGGAAGACTGTCAAATGAATGAAACAGCTGAATGGGAGAGCCATAGAAAAGAATGGAAAATAAATCACATAGTGTCAACAAGGAAGTGGCTAGCTCTGTTAGCAAATATTTCTCTTATTATGTGTTAGTTATTTACACATTTGAAGTAATGTGTTACCTTCTGCAATGCAGAATGAAGATCTGGGTTTTTTCCTGTCTGCCTGCCATGCAGACTGGCTTCAGCACACAAGTTCCCATAGTGCAAAAGGGGAAATTCTGGTGCCTTTAGGATTCTTCCCACTACTTGGTGATGGTCTGCCAGTGGTCAGTTTCCAGTGCTGGCACTTCCTCAAAAGTATCTTCAAAATACTAAACCAATCTTTTTCCTAACAGATGCATGCCTTCATCTGTATGGATTAACAGCTTTGCCCTACACACAGTACTAGAGAGGGACATGCTTGCCTCACTATCACTAGTACATGCCACTTCCAAATAGCATGTATGAAGACTGGGAGGATGTTTCCTATCTCTAAGTTCGCTAAACCAAAGGCCTTTGAAATCTATTCCACTCTCTCAAGCATGAGAAATGGAGCTTGAGTGAAGGCTGTAGCTGGCTGTCAGAAGCACACATGAAATACTTATCCTCTCTTCAACCAAGTTTCTGGAATCTGGACTTCTTCCATGAAACCCATGTCTGCATTTGACAGTTACTGGGATTTTCACAAGGTAAACTGGACCTGATAGAAGAGATGCTGCCAAAAATGAAGGATCTGTTCATGTCACTGAAATATCCGGTTGGATTTGGAGAGAGGATTTTATTTCTTTTAAAGTTTAGCCCCCTTTTTTTTGCCCTCTGGAGTCTGCTCTGGAGGAGCGGTGTTCTAGGACTGGGGAATGCTCCAGAGGACCTGCCCAAGCTTTCACAGGAAGTCTGCTTATAATCAACCTCATACTGCCCCAGTGAACTGGGAACCCCCTCTTCCCACCACCACCAAAAAAAACCAAGCGCTAATTTATAGAGTATTAAGCTTAGGGAAAAAATTTTCCAAATGTTACTTCAAGAATAATGCAAATCATCTGAAAAAAAGTGAGGATATTTATTTAACTTTTTAATGTGCATTTCAGCTATAAAAATACATTCCAAGATAAGAGTTGCAATTTGTTGTGAAGGAATAAAATATTTTTGAAAATATGTATTAGGACAAATTTTGTTCTGATTCTCCAGCAGGCAAATAAGAGCACTGTTGTATTACATATGTAACTTTGAAATCATTGCGAGTTAGCTATTAAGGGAGAATACTTTGATTTGGGAAGGAGCAGTTAGCTTACATGTGTTGAGAAAGTGAAGTTAAACATCTGATAATCATAAATGTCCTTTTTTTTCTGTAAGCACATTCTATTGCCATAAATACTTAGGAAAAAAGTGCTCCCCAAACCATAAAATAAGGGAAGAAAAAACTACAGAATTTTTATGGATTTTTTTCCTCTTATTGGCTTTAGGGAGGTCTACTTTTTGGTCTGTGAATGTCTGTCTCAGCTGGATGGCTTCAAAAAGCTTTGTATTGCCCTGTCAGTTTCCAAAGGGAGATGAAAACCATATTGTTGTGCCTACGTTTGAAAATGGAGACTAAATTAAGGTTTGGCATCACCTGCTTCTGAGGAAACACCTAAAGTCTTCCTGTGAAGCAGATTGTGCCAGTCTGTGTCTTGCCTTTCCCCTAAAATTCTGGTAGGTTGTGAGGCTTTGAAAACATATCAGCTCCCTTGTGCTCAGATGAGACTTTGCAGCTTTCTGCAGTGCGTTCCCCGGAAGATGCAGGGTACGATGCTGACATGTCTTAAGGGGAACCTGAGCACCAGGAGAAGCTGGAGCCCTGTGAAAAATCACCCATGATCCTGCAAGGACTTCAGTTCACACCTTGCACTGTTGCAGACAAAAATTAGTGTTGGTGCTTTGAATTACGAGGTTTGGACTTTTCAACTATAAAGATGTTTATTAAAACCTTTGTGTATGTTTGGGTCAACAGGGTACAGTTACTTGCATCATCTGTTGTTCAACTATTTTGATGATTTCTAAGCCAACATTGCGTAATTCAACAACCATGAAGTTTTTATTGCTCTCCAGTAAGAATAATCCAGGCGCATCTGGCCTAACAAGTTTGTTTGATCTAAGTAGAAAGTCTCATCTTTCAGATGTAACCATCTCTTCTCTCTACTCTTTTTGATATTTTTATCAGGGCTTATCATTTTGGTCAGTTCCACTCTGAGAACAGTCTCCATTGTGACACGGCTGGAGATGGACAAGAGGGGATGAGTTGCTCTGAAATCACTCTGTGCCTGCAAGGACCTAATCCTTTGCTTTCCTGCAACAGAAGTTCTTGTTCACATATCTAATCAACTGTAAACAAGTGAAGAACAGGGTTAAAACCTTCATCTCTAAAAATAAGGTAATGAAAATACCCTATTAAAAATACCATGCTATATTGGTGGTACAGCTGCAAAGGATTTACAAAAACTAATTGTGCTACTATTATAAAAATATCAGCATTGAAGTTGGTGCCAGTGTATTTTGGTCTGGGATACCACATATTCAGCTGTCTGGTATTTTCAGAAAAAGCAATCTACTTACTCTCTTTCTATATAGAAACTTTTTCCTGTCACTATATATGCCTCATTTAGAATGCTTAATTTGGAAATTGAGTGTCCATGATGCAAAAGTACCAAGTCCTACTTCAAAATAGTTTTGGCTTGCCTCTTTGATCCAGAGGTTCCAAGAAAACAAATAAGTCACAGCTTCTTCCTTCACTGGGAGCTAAAGAGCACTGGAAAACTTTGATTATATCCAGGGAAAAATAAAGTGGGAAATAATGCAATTTCTATCAATGATGTTAATATCTTCTGAGTCTAGAATCCTTTTTTTTTTTTTTTTTAAATGAAAATCATCAACAAATATTGTCAAGTTTAAATTGCTCTATTGTTTTGCTTGATTTAGGTTTGCTATTTGATAATATTGGGATACTTAAACACAGAAGGCAATGTGTGCAAAGTTGGAGGAAACTTTGAAATACTAAAGCAATGGGAGAAAATATTGATAAGATTTTTAATGTGAGAAGTCTCCTTACTCCAAGGTAGAGATTTAATGTGGTTTCAGCTACTGACCATCGGTAGCTTACCTGTTGTCTGGTAAGAAAGTGGAGAAGTGAATCTTTCTTTGGTGAGGTGTTGGAACAGGCTGCCCTGGGAGGTGGTGGAGTTGCCATCCCTGGAGGTTTTCAAGCAAAGGATAGATGTCACATTGAGTGACATTGTCTACAGCAGTAACAGGTATGGACTGATGGTTGGACTGGATGATCTTATTGGTCTTTCCAACCTTAACAATTCTATGATTCTGCAGACTCCGCTTGCTGTGGCCAGAAGCTAATTCTGTAGAAACTGAACAAAAACATTAAGCATTGAAGAAGGAATATCTGGAAATACACTTTTCTGTTTGCAGAATGCTGCTGTGAAATCTTGCCTGAAAGGCTGGAAGCAAAAATGGACAAGAAAGACCTTCCTAGGACTAACAAACTAAGGAATGAAGCATCTGCCCCAGTTGCTGAGAGAAGTGTGGGAATGGATTTGAAAGAAGACTGGCCTCATGTGCAGCTCTTTGTGGCTCAGAAGCAAAATACTTCTTAGATAACTGTGCTGGTTCTTCCAGATGTGTGAGTAGTTTTTAGTGCTGCTGAGACTTCGCAGGCTGGCTGTGAGCATCCTGTCAGTGTGGGCACTCTCCAAAATGAGCTCTGTTTTTATTCTTTTACAGAGAGGTGTTTTAAGGGAAATGCCTGCAGATTTCTGTCCTACTGAAAGATGTCCTACAAGATGCTGGGTTTTGGCTCCTTCTTCCTATGCAGGAGGGTGACAGCAAGCACTGCCAGGAAGGTCAAATGTCCCTGGGTGGCACAAAGGAACGTTGTTTCACATAGGACAATCAGACCTTCCCACGTTTTACAGAAATAGTCTTCTTTCTCCCTTTATAGACGGAGTCAGAGCAGGTTTTGTACAGAGACAGTGGCCTGGGAGTCTTTGGAAAAGGCTCCTCCATGAGAAGGAGGCTTCTGGAGACCTGCTGGGGAAGTCCTGTCGTGTAGGGGCCCATGCTGTGACAGGAGGTTGCAGCCCCATGGTTAAACACAATTGCTGAGGTCTGTCTTTTTCTCTATCCCTCTCTGAGCACACACCTGTATAGGCTGTGATATGGTCCTGGGCATGCAGACTTCTAGTCATATTTATGGACTTCAACTACAAAGGGGATTTTCAGTTCAATGAGTATCCCAGAAAATGCCTCATGTCAAATGCATCTTTCTGCCTATAGGAGTGGGTGTCTCTGCTTCCTGCCCAGATTGCAAAACACTCCATCAATGATGGGATAAATGAAAATAAGTGGATTTTCTCTAACTCTGGTTTTTTTTTCACTAGCTTCTTTTGAGGTGGAAATTTACTGCGCTACTCTTGGCAGTTTGGCCTATTTGGTAACTGTAGTTTTCTCATCTGGTGGGCCATTCCCATGGTTCCCACGTTGTACTCATTCTTCCTATCGTATTTTCCATTCACGTATTACTTTCCTAATAACTGCTTCTCTCTTCATTTAATATTTCCTTGTGTGTTTGGCCAGGTTTCTCTGCATTCCTGGTGTGGTGTATGCCATGCCATCAATGGAACAAGGTAGCACAGCTTTACATGCTGGGTGTGGGGTTGCTCCTTCAGAGCATTTCACTTCAGTTGCACATTTCAGATTTCTCCAGCTCTGTTTTGTGGTGGATCTCTTCTATAGCTGTGACTTATTAAAATGGATGCTATCAGGTCTCATAAGCAGTTGCAATCATCCTGGTTTTGGTGAGGCACCTTTCCCAGCCAGAGTTGCTGGAGCCCTGTCGTCTGGAGCACTTACCCTGTCCTGTGGTTCACCGAGGCTCTCTTCTGTTCCTTGCTCCTGGCTGGACACATTCCCTTGTTTGCTTTAACTAAGCTTCCTAAGGAATCTCACTGGTCTATATGGTCATTTGTGGCTTGGCAGTTTTGTCACTCTGAACTGTGCTTTTTCCCTTTTTTTTTTTTTTTTTCCCCTCTATATGCCAGGATGTCTGAAGTATGGTCCTCTGAACTCAGAGCATCTCTTTCCTCTCCCAGCCCCTTCCCCACAGGCTTTTGTGTGTTGGTCTTGTAAGGCAGAAAAATCCTCGTTGCTATGACTTCCTTCAAGCATACATTTATATTTTTTCCCTAGTTTACAGGTACAAAACTAAAAGGGATAGAACTCATTTAAAAAAATCATCAAGAGTCATACTTCAGCCACTTCCAGATTTATGGCATATTTAAAACTTGAAAATGTTATTTCTCCCTAACTACTTCTATGAGGAAATAATGAGCCCAGCTAGAGATTGAAGGCAGACAATGGTCATTACAATTTCTTTCACATCCAGCAAAAACTGATGGCTTCAGAATTGGAGGCCCTCTGATTTTAGCCAATTGTTCTCAAAGACATGCTGTAATCCTTTCCATTTCTTGTATTTCTTAATCACATTTGATAGCTTGGTAACTTTCTTTAACCAGAGCAATGTGTTAAACATTTTTTTGGCTGCCACAGAGAGAAATCTAAATAAATATTTTGCTGAACTAAGTTCCAACAGTTTTGGTACATAGCCTAACACCATATATTGTGGTGTGCAGGGAAAACAGTTTGCCAAAGGGAACTCAATAGCAGCAAGTATCTTCTGCCAAAATATCTTGATGCTGGGACTGGACCAGGAAACTCACATGGGTCCTGTTCTGCTCGGGCTGAAGTCAAAGGTAAAGTTCCTACTGCCTGCAGTGGGATAAGGTTCAGACTCCAACACGGAGCATTTATGTTCCCATTTCACACATTTTCCTTCAAATTCTTACTCTTTCTCTGTATTTTTAGGCTCTGGAGATATATGTACCATTGCTCTCTCCTGTACTTATCCTAGAAGGAGAATCTCATCTGGGAATCACTTTCCTTGCCTCTTACACCACCTCAGAACAGCTCCTGCTTTGTGTCTCGTAGCGAGGCTGGAACTCAGCAGCCATAATTTGGAGTGACAGATGAGCAAGTTAGTTCATGAAGGGAGGAAAAAACTCCTGAAAAATGAGAAAATAAATATAAGAGCTTGCAATCATGTCAGAAGGGCCAGAAGTGGTGTCTTGAAATAACTAATTTTGTATTTCACTAGTCCTGGGTGTACCTGGGGAGAGAAATCAGGGACAGGCTATAGTCAAGCATGAGAGAGCAAACATGGGCTCTGGGGATGTTTACAATAGGAAATGAAACTCCAGCATCACTGTGTTGCAATGAGAACTAGCACATTTGGAGCTTGAATGTGTCTTTCAATGTCTGTAAGTATACAGATGACTATATTTAGCTCTGGAAATAAACACAAGTAGTCTGATAGCTTTAAACGTGTCAGATATAGCGCATCAGACAGTAAGAACCCTTGGAAGAAGCAAGTGTAACATTAAGACTGATGCTGACTTTTGGTGTGAAGCTTAGAAGAGACCTGGCAAGTCTAACACACAAGGTGATGGGCTACCAGGCAAGGACTGCTGGGCTATTTCCAGCAATGCTGCACATTTGTGGTCTGACCTCAGGCAAGCCATTCGATTTCCCCGTGCATTTTGATTTGCTCTCTCTGCATTAGAAGCTCTTTGCTTCTTTTGGCAGCTTCAGAGGCTCTTGGCAAGTGATGTCCCCACCCCACCTTGCCACATGCTGCAGGACAGCTCTTCAGTGTGCACTGAAACAAGGGCAAGATTCAGCCAGGGTTACTCTTGCTGCAGCATTCTCTCTGTAACAGCCCTACTGCAGATGCTGGAGCATTAAGAAGCCACCTTATGTACCTACTGAATATGTGACGTCATTTAAGTGACTGATAGATTTCATGGAATGGCACCAACCTGTTCCAAAACAGGTGTAATGTACACATTTTAGTCATTTTAATGCTAATAAGAAGTAAATAAAATGCTACACTGAAGTTGTTGTAAGCCATTCAGATGTGGTCTAAAGCAGAAAGAAACGCTGACAAAGACTTCATTGCAGTAGTGTCTAATACCTCCCTGGGCAGTTAATGAGGTTCTCTTCAGTGAACAAACATGTTTTTATGTTCTGCTGGCATTTATTTTTATGCAAGGTATGAAGACAGGAAGACAAAATGTCATCAGGTTTTTTTTTTCCTTCAGCTTTCAAAAAGTAAAAGGAAATCCCACGACAGCCACTGAAACTACATAGATTCTGGATGATTCAGAATGCAGAAAACAAACTTGAGTGTGACATGAAACAGTACAACATTCAAGTGGGTTCTCTAAGAGTCATTTTTCACCTGTAACTTCGTATTCTGTTATACCCAGGAATGTTCATGGGTTTGAATTTACCCTAGCTTTTGCATCTTTATGCCTGTTCCTATATATCTGGATGATACAGTAGGTGCCCTTTCAGCTGAGGGGAGCATCCTCAGTGATAACAATATGATATCCTTGTCTCGTGCAGCCTTCCTCTGCTCTTCAGCAATTCTCCTGTTTCCTGAATGTTTAGACTTATTTCCTGCCAAAATCTCCATCACACCTATGACTTGAAGGTCTTTGCTGTGGTCTGACACGAGATCTTTGTGAAATACCACCCAGCGAGATCTAAATACCACACTCCTAACTTGCATAAAATTTCTGCTTATGTCAATGGAAGTTTTGCTAAGTGAGGCTGCCAGCTTTGACCATGGATTTGCAGCATAGAGTACGCCGCAGTCTCTCAGAATGTTCAACACTACCCCGTGTGATCTGGGAGACAGCTTGCACAGAGATGTCTTACAGGAGAAAGTTTACCAGCCTGTTACTGGGACAGGGGAGGAGAAATGCTGATTGAGGTAAAAAGAAAGACCCCTGTCCCTTCAGGAAGAGACGGCAAAGGGTGTCATGTTTCTTTTGGCACTGCAGTGCTACCGAATTACATCTGCTCTTCAAACGTTTTCCAGAGGGAGCCTTGCTAGACACCACCACTTACCCTCAAGATGCAAAACCCTCCAGCACACACAGCCTCATTTCATCGCCCCATGACCGCGGTATAACGCAGCCCGCAGCCGGGGCTCCCAGCCGCCCCGCGACGAGCGGCACCACCTGTCCACGCTCCCCCCCGCCCCGCACCTGGGGCCGCCGCGCCGCTCCCCTCGCCCTCCCGCTGCTGCGGGGCAGCTCCGCTCCCGAAGCCGCGCGTGGCCGAGCCGGGGTCGGGGCCGTCCCGCCCCGTGGCCGCGTTTGCTGATGTAATCGCAACAGAGAGCGCTGAAACCCAACACCGCGCGGTGCGGAGCAGCGCGGCTCCGCTGCCGGGGGCTCCGCGGGGCGCGCCCCCCGCGCCCCGCNNNNGGCCCCGCCGCGCCCCCCCGCCGCACCGCCCCCGCGGGCCGTGCGCGGGCCGCCCTCGGGCTTTCGCGGAGCTCGGCGGAGAGCTCGAGGCCGGCGGGGGTTCATGGACAGTACCTGAGGCTCCGGCGACGCGGTGTTCGGCTCTGGCTTTCCCTCGGACCTCCGTTGCCCGGGCAAATGCATACAAATGCATTTGGGAGCCGAGAGGACAAGGTGAGGACGCATCTCTCCCGCGGCACCAACGTAAGCTGGGCTGAGGAGACGTGAAGGCGGGCGGCGCGGCCATTCGGGGATACCAACCCAGGGTGGGGTCTCCATGCCCCGAGCAGCCAGCTCTAACTGGGCAGGTCTCGCTGTGTCTCGGGAGTTGGCTGCTGGGTGCCGGTTCCCCGCACCGAGCCCGCTGGGGCGCTCCCTCTGCTCCGCACCGCGAGCCGTGTCGGGTGCTCTGCAGTCCTTCGGGTGCCGGTGCCGGCGGTCCCGTCCCGCAGCCGGAACGCAGCGTGCCCGTGTGGTCGCAGTACTCGGTCTCTGAAAGCACGGCGGTCTGGGAGCTGGGGCTGCTCTCAGAACAGTGAGCACCGGGTGAGATGAGGTGCCCCGCGTTTGTGTACGTTCTGCAGTAGACTTAGCCTTCTCTGGTGTATCTTCGAAATGGCATAGCTCTTCTCCTTGCAGTCTGCCTAAAAGAAGGTTAAACAAGGTGATTATGGAATTCCGATGGTTATTGTGACATTACACAGGTTACCGGCGTGAGTCTTCTTTATAAAGTGCTTGCTGTATTCGGGCAGTAGCTAGAGCGACGTTTGCAGGGACATCTCGGTGGGAAGGGGAAGGACTGTGTTGCGGCAAGCTCTGTGCTGTCTGGATCCGCTGAGCAGCGGTGAGCGGCTCCGTGTGCCTGCAGGAGGCTTCCCGGGAGCTGCGGGGTCTGAGCGCCTGCGGGACTCCTCCAGGAGTTGTGTTGGTGCAAGTTCACGGAAGGTTTTACTGATGGAGAAATACAAACTGAATTATGGAAAAGGAGGACACGTGCTATTTATCTGAGAGTAATGTGAGTCACTGAGATAGAATTACGTAGATGTAATATAACTCTGAAGCTATATGGACAGAATTTATCTTATTTACCTAATTCACTCGAGAGAAAGCAACCTGGTTGCTTGGCTGTGCTAAGAAACCAGACTATTTGCTCAAGGATCAGGTTTCCTCAGCATGTCTCAAACCAGTCTGTCCCCTGCAACCCAAGCCACCCCTCTGAAGAAGTTCTGTTGGGTCAGACTGCTGCCTGCTTTGGTACAGGGAGAAACTGAGTGCTCCCTGTCCAGACCAGAGATGGAGCAAAGATTGGGGATGTGCTCATAAAATCAGCCCTAAATTACTTTCTTTGTTTTGTTTTTTTTTTTTTTTTTTTTTTTTTGCTTTCAGAAATGCAAGCAAGTTTAACTGCTGTGGATGTGCAGTTTATCACCTCATGCCATGTGCTGTCCCAAGGGCAGCAGGGCCTTCCTCCAAACCATGCTGTTGTGGGATTCCTCTCAGGCCACTGTTCCTCAGGAGGAACTAGCAATGCACTATTCCTCTCACCTTCTCTTGTGTCTCTTCCTTTCTTTATGCTGTGAGCCTGCTGCAAAGTTCCCGGGGTTTCTCCCTCATTTGGGTGTGCTGCTGTCAGCAGGGAGAGGCTGTGCAGGCTGCATGTCCCCTCAGCCATGCCAGCCACAGGCCTCTCTGAACCAGAGGCAGCACTGGTCTGCTGCCTGGTCCTGTCATGGCAGCAGAGAGATGTCTGTCCTCTCAGGTCTTGAACAATCAGATTCTTAACTGCTTTGGGGTCTTAGATACAGGAGGTATTATCACCTTTCCCAAAAACCTCCATAGGGCTGTACCTGAGTGCATTTCTCTTGAGTGTTTTGAGAGACCAGAGGGGCTGTGGTGAGCATGAACTCTGCCATTTGTTGCCCTTTTTCCTTTATGTGGAGACTTTTCTTTTTAGTAGTTCTAGGAAAGCCTGTGTGGGAGGTACTGTGATGTGGTTAGGGCTGCCCAGCTGAGAGGAGTGCTGTGAAAAGCAGATACAGTGTCTTTAGGCTGGGAGGCGAAGTAAAACAAAACAAACAAACAAACAATAACAACAAACACAACAGAAGAAAGGGGAGCAATTATGCCAGTGCCCCTCAGTCGGGAAGCTGCTCCTGCCCTTGCTCTAGGACCTGACAAGTGAAGGAGCTGGGTATCCAGAGGCTCCTGGATATTCAAGTTGCAGTGCATGGCTTTGCCTGTGTTGAGCCCTGTGGGGAAATGTGCCATACAGAGGTGGGGGAGAGCTCCACCTCACACTGAGCATCAGTGGAGGCAGCAGAGGCAAGTGATCACGCTGCCTTGAGCTGTAGGCTGCCCCAAGCAGGCCTAGGGAGAGAAGATAATCTGAAGGTCCTGGTTTACTACAGTGTAGTGTCTCTTCCCAATGTTTAATCACTTATGTGAGATTTACAAGAGGGCTCTTGGTTGGAGTGGCGTGAGGAGGCTTTCTGCTTTGCTCTAGTGATTTAGAAGCTGAGTGCTATGAAGACAGCCACTGTGAGGAAAACCGCATTGTGCCTTAGAAGACATATATGTGGTGCTCTTATGTCCTCTGTGACAGATAAAAGCTGGGCTTTTGTGCTCAGAGGATACCTAATGCAGCACTGCGTGTGGGGCAGGTGCTGGTATTTCAGCCATTGTCACTGGTGGATGCAGAGTTGTATGCAGCAATCAAGTTTAGCATCTTCTGTGTCTGTGCCAGTCCCTCTGGGGTCAAGTTTTCTGGCCTTCTCCACAGCCAGCTAGTGGTATTCCTTCCTTCAAATCTGAGGTTCAGAAAACTGCCAGGGAATAGAGAACGTTGTTACGTGACACCACCAAGTGCTGACCAAACACAAGCCTCATATGCTGCTGAATAGTCTTCAAATGGTGGAGTTTTGCCTTGTTGTTTGTCAAGACTTGCTTTGAAGCTTATCAGTTTTATCAGTTGTATGTCATCCTGAATGGGGAAAAAAAAACCACACCACCATAAAAACTCAGTCACCTTCCACTCATAGGAAAAAGAAAGCAGCCACAAGATGTTAAGGATTATCAGAAAGATAAGCTCAATTTTAAGTGGTAGAATAGCTCAACTACATTTGGTAGTTCCTACCTCCAAACAGTTATGTAGTTGTCATCAGCTTGTGCATGTGTTTGAAACAGGAGAGAGAATACCAAGCTAGGGGCAGCTTAAGAGGTTACTGGACTGTAGGACAGGACATTGCCAAGGACTTTTGGGACAGCTTCAGGCTCATTGTGTGAAGTTAAAAGCGGAAAAGTAGCCACCAATGTGGTCGGTCATTTCTGAATTTTTCTGTAATCGTGTCCCAGTAGGGCAAGTCTCCCCAGGAGCTCTGCTAAGGCATGTGGACCAGGACTGGGCTTCTGTGCCCTGTGTGTTGCTTGCTACGTTCTTGTAGCCACAGCAGAAGTGGATCAAGCCATGTATGTGTTATACAGCGGGGAGCCTGGTGATACTAACCATGTGAGCGTGGCGCGTGAGAGCTGGCTGCTTTGTTTCTTTTAATGTTAGTAATAGTGGTCTTGACCAAGAAGGGAGCGTTTGAATGAATAGGTTATCTCTAGAAGACAGAATTCTACTTTTTCCTTTTCCATCTTTGGCCAGAAGGGCCGCATTGTGCAGCTTCATTTGAGCTTTGCACATGGTTTCATTTACAAAAAGTTTCCACTTGTTGTGGAAAAAGGTAGAAGGAAGAAAAACCTTTCCCATGTATTAGGGGACCTCCAGCTCTATGGTTGTCTCTGGTCCCTGTTTTTTCTCATAGTTGCTTGCTCATCTATTCTTGACATTAGCTGGAAAGCACTGTGTAAGCCAGACATTTGTCTTTATGTCTCTTTATATCCAGTTGCATCTGTGTAACTTACAACCCCGGGAGCATTTCAGAATTTCTTGCCTTTCTACAACATTTTCTGGGAGGTGACAGAGGCAAATGTCTGACACACAGCTTGTCCCTCTCTGACTTTGTGGAAGAGACTGTTGTTGTGTTAAGGAATTGTCTTTGCAATTTGAGCTTTGGAGATCTCTAAGTGTCCTGAATTTTGAGTTCAGTTAATTAAAATGTTTTGTGTTATTTTTCAACTGAGAATCCGTTCTGTGTCCTTGAAAATAGGAAAACAAGAAAAAAATTAAAAAAAGTTCTCATTTTGACTGATGCAGTGCAGTGTGGACTTCTTGCTAGCTGTCCACCTCTAAGCCTTTCTTTCACTGAGCTTCTAATTAGATTAAAAGAAGATAGAGTATGTGACACAGGAACTCTTTTCTTGTGAATGTACACTGAACTTAAATTCTGGTGTTCAAAGCTGAAAAAAAAAAATGTGTTGTGAGCCCTTGGGTTGTGATTGCAAACACTTGGAAGAAATATTAAGATCGCCACTAAATACTGCTTTATATAGAGATATTTGTAAATAATAGCATAATTTATTGTAATTGAAACATTACTAATATCTGTCTTTTGTATATGCTCTGTGCTGAAGGTAAAGGCCTAGAGGGTAAAGGAAGAAACTTGTCTGCCTTTACCATTTGTACCTTATGCTCCTGTACAAATGCGTGGGCTTTTCTTCCTGCACTTTCTTGATTATTTGTTTGTTTGTTTTTTAATGATGATGCTGGGATACCCTTTAATATTCTATCAGAGCATGAAGTTTTAAGTCATAATGTGATGAGATTTTATATATTTATTTATTTTTACTTTGAAGAGCATGTCTCATTTGTAATGTGACAAAAAAACCACATTAGCATACAGGAAGAAAAGTGACGCAACATTTTCATTATGGTAAATGATGTGGTATGGTGACAAGGCTGAAGGTATACTGGCACAAAAGTATCTAATAGGCATGAACTTGTTATTTGTTGTATAGTTTCTTTGCAGTAACTTATTTCCTCCCAGGAAGAAATTTACTACATAGCAGCTCTTGTACTTGAAGGCTGCTGCAAGAAAATACAAAACAGATGCAGTTACTTTATTAATAAAAGCCGTTGTAAAATATTTGTACTATGTATGAGGGCATACATGGTCCTTGTTCTCCATGTAAACACCTTCTCGGCACTGGTGGAAAAGTTGTACGGCGTGAGGGCTGGAAGGCTTTGAACCGGGGCTTGCTGAAGTCAATGGTATCCTGCCATTGACTTTGGGTGTTGAATGAAGTTTCTAATTCTTTGGAGTCCTGAAACTTTATGTATTTTCTCACACGGTCTTCTGTTTCTTCCATTTTCAGGAAGATCCTCCTTCTTTGTATTGCAATATGTACAGCTGCGGGTGTTGCGAAGGCACCCAAACAAGGTGAGAATACTTTCTTACAAAAGGATGTCGGTTTATTTTGTTACCAGATGGGAAGAGTAAATGGCTGTTGTTACTAGTGACCCTAGGTTCAGTTCCTTATGGCGACTTAAATATCAGCTACAATATAATGAGAGCAAAAGTTTAAAGTAACCAGTGTGGAAAAGATGACCTTTCACAAATTACTAGATTTTCTGTCCATGAAATTGCTTACATATTTAAGCAGACTATTCATAAAAGAGAAGTCTTGTAAGGAGAAAAGGCTTTGATTGTGTCTTCAGTGCAAGTGGGTGTCCTTGGGGGTGGCAAGCTATGACTGAGTTACCTTTGCACTTCTGAGGACAAACAAGCAAACCAGCACATATAATAAAGGCTTAGTCTAGGCTGGCATCATTAAAGAAAGAAAGTGAAATTCTGTATTCTTTTGGTTTTGCATTCAGATGCAGATGTTAGGAAGGAAATAAGGTTGTCTTGTTTTTTATCTTTTTTAATCTGCCAAATGTTACAGCTGCACCAGATGTTTATTATGAGACCATTGTGGGAATATTAGCATCCCAAAGTGGTGGAAACAAACATGCCATTTACTCTTCAGTAGCCAGGAGAGTGGCAGTATCAGTTCTCTTTCATATTCCTTCATTGTACAGATGAAGCAAGAAATAGCTTGTCCTTGGCTGATATGGTAACTGTAATCTTCGTGTAATATTCAGCTGAATGCTGGGTTTTGTGATTAAGTCAGGGTGCATTCCTGATAATGTTTTGCTAGAGCCCCGTAGCTACATCTCCAGCATCACACTGCTGCTCTCAGCAGTGTTTTTTTCCTTCTTGTTATTCCTTGTGCTTGGCAAAGGTTTTCTTGTTTTTTGTGAGGGCGAGATTGGGTGCATTTTCTCCTCCTTCCATTTTGCCTTCCATTAACTGCCCATGGTTTGCCTGTTAAGATGTTTGCTCACTTTTCCCATTCAGCCAGATGGGGATGTGCTTTTGTGATGATGGGAGTTTCCCAGATTGTCTAATTGCTGAGCCAAGTTTTGCTTGGGGGGTGGGGGGAGCTGAGGGAAGAAAAAGCTCACCTGATAAGGGCAGCACCCATAGATGTGTGTGGCCTTCCCACTCTGGGCCTGCGGGGTGGGAGGGGAGAGGCAGAGTTAGGGAGGCAGTTCGTACTTTCCCAATGGAACAGATGAGGGATGCCAGGCACAGGTCTGAAGTGATAGCTGGAGTTGTCTTCGTCTCTCCACCCCTCTTTTTTCCTGTTGCAAAGAAGTAATTTATTTGATTCTCATGTTCTACAGCTTGTGGAACTACTTTTCCAATAGCATGTCAGGAGACAGCTGTGAAAGCCTCAAAGCCAGCTGAGTCACCGGTGTTGGGATCCTCCAGATCTATGGGATTTGCTTCCCTGCTGGTGGGGATGGGATGAGGCCGGTCTCTTCAACTGTAGGTTTGGGAAGCCTAAGGGGATTTGCTATAGGAGGGGCTAGTTAGCATTAAGGAAGAGAATTTTGAAAGAACTATCACTTTAAGGCACATCTGGTACTGCTGGTTGTGGAGATAATCTCTGCAGTTGTGTTGATGCTGTGTCATTCTTAAAATGGTTGTTAGAGTCGTGGAGGGTTTAAGGAGAGAAGTTGGCACTGGTGGAAGAAATAAGCAGTCACTGTGGAGAGGTGTGGAGCCACGAGTGTTTCTGCGCCTTGCTCACCCATGCCTCTGAAACTCACCAGCTTTAGGAGGTGGAAAAATGTGACTCCTGAATAGCAAGTGAATAAGTGTACATGCCAGAAATCTCTCCTTAGGAAATCTTGTGTTTGAATCATGAACTCAAAATTGTTAGAGAAGGAAGCATAAGTGAATGAAGTCATTTTCTCGAAGTTAAAAAAAAAAAAAAAAAAAAAAAAAATCTCGAGAAAAACAAGTTCTTGGGGAAGGGAGGAAAAGGAAAGAAGTCAGAACGGCTCAAGAATATCCTTCAGTCTATGCAGTATGCACTGAGGTAGCACTGCTCCGTTCACAGTGCTTTAGGGTATGTCCAGAAACAGGTTGGTCTGTTCATTTATAAATATGTTAACACCTAAGCTGATATCAAAACTTCCTTTGCACTTTGTGTTTCAAAAGGAGTATTCTGCCAAATACGAAGACTCTAGCAAGAGTAACTAATGTTCTCTCTTTCCTGAGCTGATCAGACAGCTGGTGTGTGCTTTAGTTGAGAAGCTACACTTAATGCATTGCGGTAGGGTACTATAAATTGTGTTCAGTGAAATACGTGTAAATACACAGCCTCAGCTTTTAGGAAAAGTTCTTTGAGTTTGGCTTGAGGATATGCAGAATGTGTGTCTCTGGCTGGCTTTGCTGTGCCAATTGCCCAGCCTTGGTGTCCAGGAAAGTATCAGTTGCAACCTTGTGTTGCGACTTTACCCAACTGCAAATGCACCACCACCTAGGAAATGGGCAACCTGCTGAGTAATTGCCCTGACTTCTGGTGAAGCTGATAAATGAATGATCTTTACTTTTCTGTACCCATGTCGGTAAAGGGAAAACAAATCGTGTGTACTAGGTTTGCTGAAATGGAGAGGGCACCCCAAATATTCTGCCCTTAGACAAGTCATGAGTGTGGGGGGGAATGGAAAATGAACAACAGAGACTGAACAGAAGAGTGACGCAGAACACTACTCACCATTCTTTTTGGGATTGTTTTGTGAGATATATATATATATATATATATATATTTGTCCAAGTCTTAACTTTTGTTAAGTTTTCCTTCCCTTCACAATTCAATTATGTTGTGAATTTTACAAGTAATCCTAGAAGATGGAAAGAAAGCAACTGACACCAAAAAACCCAAATAGCTTCTCTTTGAAGAAGAGGAGCTATTACAGTTTGGGGTACTAATGGATTGGGTGAACAGTAAGTGAAGACAGATGTTGCGCAGACATGGATAAACAAAGAAACTGGCTACTGATAGGTAAAGAAAGTTGTGGTTGTCATGCTGGGAGGAAGAGCTAAGAGGGTTGCCTGCTCCCAAAACCCTGTGTACTGCCAAGAGCTTCTGAAAGCTAAAAAAAAAAAAAAAAAAAATTGGACCAGAAATGAAGTGACTGGCCAAAAAAGTCTGGAACAGCCTTTTGGCTTGATGATGAGTTAATAGGCAGTAAGTCAGCAAGGAATAATTAGCTGGTACTTAATCTTTTGCTGTTATTTTTCACACAGCATTTCTTCGTGCTGAGCCTTCTCAAAACCTGTCATAGTTTACAGGATATGGAGAAAGTGTTTAATATCTCTTCACACTCGAGTGCTTTTCCTTTTTTAAATAATTTTTAAACAATGTGATGTTTACAAATTAGAACTGCCAAAATTTGTCGTTTGAGATTTAGAAAGAGTGCTCCTTAACATCATTTTAAAATTGGCTGTTCTGTGTCAGTATGGTAGACTTGTTTTATTCTTCAGTTACAATACTTTGGGCAGAGATCACTTGACACTGTTATTTTTAAGTGTAACTATTTAATGACAAATATTTACAAATATCTGCCTAATACTTCAGATTAAAATTGTGACAATCAAGTACAAGGTTAAGTTGGAATGGCTTCCCTGATGCAGTGTATCAGCTGGCTCAGCCAGTGCACAGAAGTGCTGGAGCTGTCTCTGAAGCCACTGGGGAGTTGCTTGCCCCTGTGAGATTTTTGTATTGCCTGGAGGACTACACATGCACAGCTTTCTCCTTCATAACTACACCCAGACCTTGCAGGACCAGGGTCCTGGGAAAGTGCGGGGATTCATTAACAGAGCTGCAAAGTAGAATGCTTCTACTATAACCTGACCTCTCTCTTATCAGTTTGACAGATTAAAATACAGCCTAGTAAGTTAATTGCTCTGAGGCAGAACATCTTGAGAAATTGGCGTACGCGTGACTTTCTGCAAAGACATGCTTTCCCCGTAGTTCTGGCTGGGCTGGCTGCCAGGCCAATCTTGGCACTCCTGCAGATCTCTAACATGGCTAGAAAAGCTACAAGGTGTGTAATTAATTTTCAAGATGCACAGTGCGTTCAGGTTGATGCTTTTGGTTCCAACTTATAAACCACTCTCAAGGAAGTCTCAGACTCTCTTCATAATTTAGTACTGAAACTAAGCCAACATCTGTGTGTTCTTAAAGTTTGCTGTGAATACATTCAGTAAACAGAGAAAAGGAAGACTGGGAAAGGAAACCTTTTTTCCACTTAAATAGTGAACATCCATTTGTTTCAGTTGCTCTTGTCTCTTAAAATTGCAATGAATGTTTAGCTTCTCTTTGTTTCTCCCATTTTTGTTATGCCGTTTAGCAGGTTTATTTACTTAAGAAGAGCACTTAGGTGCATGGTTGAAAAAAAAAAACAGTAAAAAAAAAAAAGAATTATAAAGTAATACCCTCGGCTAAATGCTGTAGGAAGCGCAGACTGTTCCCCATTAGGTTTATTACATCAGTGCAATGGTTACATAATATTAAATAATATTAGTCTTTTTTAATATAGGCAGTTTTCTGTAGTTCAGGTCCAGCCAGTTAAAGAAAAAAAAATGCTTCTGTGCAGTAGTTCCTATGAAAACTGTGTGATGTTCAGCTTCCCCTTGCACAGAAAACTGAGAAGTTTAAATTGGAAAGGATCTCAAGCTTGTCTGGTCCTACCCGGTGCTGAGATCAGGGCCAATGTCGATGTTAGTCTGGGCTGCTGGCTGCTGTCCAGCTCTGCTCTGAGGATCAGCGCGAAAGGAGCTTGCATGATGCCCCTGGGCACTGCTTACTGTGTTAGTAAGTAGCTTGTCCCTTCGTGGAAACTAAACAACTCTCAAAGGTTAATATTTTTCAGATAAAGAGGAAAATCGTGGGTTTTTTTGTTTGCTTCTTGTTTTAAAGGGAAGGTAGGCAGGAATTGACAAATAAACATAGTATGTTCATTAACTCTTGTGAAAAGGTCGATGACAGCAATTGGGGACTTTTCAGTTTTATGAACTTCCAGTGGGCGTTACGTGGGCTTTTTTTTTTTTTTTCAGTATTTTTTCGTTAGGAAAGCTTTAATTAAATTTGTTGGATTTATGTGAAAGACTGATATATACGTTGTGCCTTACGTTTGTTTACCTGGATCTGAATTTGAGCTCATAAGTGAAATGAACAATATGCCTTCTTTTTACAGCAGTAGATGTTCTTCATCGGCTCGGCCTTGTGAGCAATGTCCAGCAGCCATCAGTGATGCCAGTGCCCTCGGCAGTGCCACCCTTGCCCCGGGGGGTTCGCCTGGCCGTGTCCGGAGTTGTGCTGACTGGTGACACTCGTGTCGAGGCCTCCGTCGCTCAAGTCATACCAGCAAGTCTGGGGCATCACTTTACCGTATTGGTTGGGTTGTACTCTTACACTGTAAATAATGCTTTTCTTTTCAGTATTAGGAACAAAACTAGACTGCAGTTTGGTGTCCAGTTGCAACCAAGAAAGGTAGTGGTGTACACTGGAGGGAAGCAGCCTGCATACTTCGATTATAGTGTTCATAATGAACAGTGGCATTGGTTTGCCGTTGAAATCAGAGACAAGACTGTCTCAATGTTTGCTGAGTGCGGACAGAAGTACTATAGTAGGGAAATGCTTTATGAAGTGGAGGCATTTGATTTGGATGGTTTATTTACCCTGGGAAGGATGAACTCTCACTCTGTCAGCTTTGAAGGAGTTATATGCCAGCTAGATATCATTCCCTCTGCAGAAGCCTCTGCAAACTATTGTAAATATGTGAAACAGCAGTGTCGCCAGGCCGAAACATATCGATCTCTGCTAGGAACACCGTATGCATCAGGTGTGCTGGATGTTTCTCTGAAAAAAAAGATTGGTGAGAAAAAACAGTGGGAAGATGTATCTTATAGAAGGAAAGAAGCATCAAATGGTCCTGTTACCAACATTGCTCGGATTCATTCTGTACTGGAGTACCTTGAGTCTATAAATGTCTCAACATCAGAATTTGCAGAGTCTAAACCCCTACTGCTAGAAGTGTGGCCAGAAACAGAACTCCAGGAGGAGGTCAGTCTGCCCCTTCACCAGCAGGAGCCAAGCAAAGAAAGAGGCAGCACTGAAAAAAACAAGGCTTCATATCCGAATACTTCACATACTACCATGGAAGATGCAGACAGACAAAGTGAGCTTTCTCTGATCTTCCCTGTAAAAAAGAATAAAATGAAGAGCAAGGGAGCGGACAAAGAAAAACAGCGTTTAGATGAACCAACCAAAAAGCAGCAAATCTTCAACACAACTCTGTACAGTTTGACTGCTGACCTCTCCCTGGATAATCAGCTGGATCTGGAGGAAGAAGGTCCATTTGATGCCAATAAGACTTATCGCACAGAAAACACTTATTATATTGATGTTGATAACTACAACTATGAAGATCAAGGCAAAATGTTTGAAATAGGAAGTAGCAGAGGTTTAAAGGGGGAGACTGGACATCCTGTAAGTTACCTTTATTACACTCCTTATTATAATGAAGCAACATACATTAAAAAGAGGCTTTGAAATTAATCTGGCAAAACGTGCCAGGCTGTGATTACCACTTCTCCTGTTTGTCCTGTGCAAAAGTTTGTCTGCCATAAGTGTGTGTCTGGCATATAATTTTGGCCTAAGTGGCGTATATTTTTATTTACTAGCAGAATACATAGACATTCAATTCTGGTGAAATGGTGGGCAACCCAAGCTTTTTTTAAAATCTGAAATGCAGCCAGATGTTTGTAACTGCTAATTATGGAGGCTGCTCACTTAATAAAATTATAGGGTAATTTCATACTCTCTACAAATGTAGACACTGTTCCGTGAAAAGAGCAACCAGGCTGTTTGGTAGAATGATATGGTTTTCTCAGCTGAGTGATGCTATCAAAATTTGTAATTGTTGAAGCAGACCACTTGTAGAATCTAATCCTTTCAAACCATTCCTAACCCACAGTTGCAGGATCATGCAAACCTGCATGTAAAGTAATGTTTAGAACTCATTTTTGTGGCATTTCTTCATTTAGCAGGGTAAGAGATCTCTGAAATGATTGCAAATGCACAGCAGTGCTTTTAATAGCACTAATTTGTCCTTTCTTATTGTGTGCTTGAGGGTCATAAAAATTTTCATACGTAAAACTGGGGTCAATGCACATGAAACTACATGCAAGAAAGAACAGTGGTTCCTATTTAGTCGTGGAGATATGATATTAATTCTTGGTTGAGTCTGGTTAAAATTTGTTACACTGTGGCATGAAGAATGTGGTTCTATGTGTTTTTCTCTTGTATTTGTGTGGTTATTTCTGGAAAATAATTTGATAGGAGGAGACAAGCAGCTTCTAATATATGTTTGAATATGCATATATAATTTCAGCACTAAAAAAAATATTTTCTTCAGGTAGTCAGCAACTGAAAACTTATGTAGAAGTTTAATTTTTACTCTAAACAGAATCTTGATGCTAAGAGGTTGTTAGTTGAAAAATGTGTTAAAAAGTAATTTATGTTTGTCAGGGGGTGCTCTTGTTGTTTGGTGGTTGTTTTTTTTTTTTTTTTTT
>JACDJE010000308.1:697231-850320 GCA_016647715.1 Pavo muticus
TGTGAATGTGAAGCCAGTCTTTTTCTTTTTTCATTTTTTAGCCCTTTATTTATGGGGATGTACTGATACGTATGTAGCTGTTATAGATGTGAGTTGAGGTTAATTCTCATTTTTGCAGCTTATGACATTTAACAACTGCTAATGAAAAGTTTTGAGTCATAGCATATAAATTTAAATGTACAATTTTTAAGTTATTGACTGGAATCACCATTTATGTGGCACAGAAATGGCTGCTGATGTTGGGGTTTTTGTTGTTGGGGTTTTTTTTGTGCACACTAAACAGCTGCAAGCTAATGCTCTGGTTTTGCTAGATGCAGACAGTGTGCATACAATGATTCGTACCATCTGATCTGGAGAGTTCAAAATGTATGTGAAAGATGTGTATGCTATCATTTTCTATATTTGTCTTATGGATAGGATGCAGAAGCTCGTCTCCTCTGCAAGTCAGCTACAGCATATGGTATTGCTGGGTGAGAGTTTCAATAACATGCCCAAGGTCTTAGAAGTGATGTGTTGCAGAGCTAGGAGGCTGATCCAGACCATTGTGTGCACAAGTTCAGCTGGAAGGACCAACGGCACCCACTGAGCCTATGGACAAACTAAAGCATTGTGTTGCCACAGAGATTTTTGCTGAAGCAAGAAAATGGTCTCTGTATGGCTCTTCCACAGAAGATTTCTGTAAAGAACTGTGTTTGGTGGAGGTTGTGTGGCACTGTGCCTGCTGCTGTCATTGAACTCAGACTTGCAGAGATACCCTTGGTTTCTCAGTCTACTACATCCTTGGAGAGAAGACCGTGATAATCCAGGTTTTATCTTCAAGGCTCTAACATTTTAATAAATAAGTATCCACAGAGTCTTATCAGTGGGGAGCCTAAAAAAGCAGCAGTGAGGGACTTGCAGAGTTTCCCTGCAGCAAAAAAGAAATCCTGATGAGGCATGAAGCCCCTTCTCTTTTTTTCTTCTCTCATTATGTTGTGGTTGGTTTGAACCTTCTTTCAAGATTTCAGCACAGAAATAATGTTTGTTCTATTGGAGTTGACAGGCAAGAACTAGCTTTTGTGGTTCTTAGACTCCTCAGCTTCATTTTAGCTTTTAATCATCTACCAGAACTGATTATTGCCTTGTATAATTAGGCCCCTTGAATTGCATGATCCCACAGCTGTGGAATTCACCCATTGCTACAAAGCAGGGCTCCAGAATTCAGGCCTTCATTTATGGGTAGCATATCTAATTCTTCCACTTAATTCTTCAAAATCACTATGACTAAGTAAAATACTAGCAATTGCAATAGTCAGAGTCCCCTGTAAAAATACGAAGCAAGTTTAAAGTTGAACATCATCTGACCACATCTCCCTCTGATTCAGAAGGAAAGCTGCTCCATTCACCTGATGAGCCACTCCTTTTATATTGAAGGGGGTGTTGGCACTATATAAAGTTTTTTTAAAAAATTAATCTATTTTTAACTCTTCCAGCTTTCCAATTGATACTCTTTGTCTCACAAGTCCTAAGGCTGTTTGCAGTAGCATGATATGTGATCCTGCTTGTCTAAAGAGAGGTGTTAGTCCAGACTGAAGAACAGAGTTAGGTTACTTGCTGCCAAGTCAGTCTGCCTAACTGCATGAGCTTTGATGTCCCTGAGAAATGAGCTAGGAGTTAGTTTTCTCTTTTGGAAAACTTTTCTGGATTAAGAAAACAGTCCTCCAGCAGTGATACAAAATGTATTGTTCCATAGGCTGTCCAGTTGGTGACAACAATCTGTCTAGAGATACTGTCTGGAGGAAATAGAAGTGCAGTGCCCGCATTATGAAGAATCAGATCCTGGATGGGTTGCTCTTATTACAGCCAGGAGATGCGAGAGCAAAAACTCTGAATGAGGGCAGGAGTTTAAAAATCCTAAACGCAGCACTAAATTAGCAGTAGTAAGGGTAGTGTCATCTGAGAT
The DNA here is from genome assembly GCA_016647715.1 of Pavo muticus. Classification (NCBI taxonomy): domain Eukaryota; kingdom Metazoa; phylum Chordata; class Aves; order Galliformes; family Phasianidae; genus Pavo; species Pavo muticus. The sequence continues at coordinate 699,174 of JACDJE010000308.1, forward strand.
TTTTCTCTCAGCTGATTTATCAGCTGAAGAAAATTTCTTGCTGTGGCTGTCCCTAGCCAAAGGGTATACACTGGGTAGTTAATCACCTTCACGTATCCTAACTCTGTGAGTAACTCTCACATTATTCTGCCCAGGCTGAGAAATCTCTGTCTCACTATAATTTAGATGAAATCTTAAGATGCTGTTTTATTTTTGTTACTAGAAAAAAACAGACAAAACTCCATCAAGTGACATTTATTTTAAATATTTGAGCATTTGTTTTAATTCACCTGAAACAGTTTCCCTATTTTTCTGCACAACAGTCTTGAGAAGCTTTAATCCATCACCCAAAGCTATATATATTCCTCTGATGCTGATGCCATTACTTTGGCTGTTGTAGTTCTTGACAGAGAGAGCAAGACTTCAACAGCTGTAAGGAAAGTAGGCTAATCCTACACAAGTGACTGCTTGTTATGGGGCATTTGGGAAGATAAGTGTGCTTCTCTTCTCACATCAAATGAAATGCAAATGAAAGAAGAGAAAAAGGTAGGTGGACATTCATGCTTGGTAGAATCCTGGCTGCTCTATAATTAGTATGCTTTAAAAAGAGAAACTAACTTGCTAATAGGTAGAATTCTAAGTAAAAAAATGTAATCTCCAGATGGTCCAAAACTGACAGCATTATATTTTGTGCAATAGTACAAAAATCAGAAGTAGAAATAGAGGAAGGAGGAGGGATTGGTATGGTAGTCAGATGAGGGCGATAGGGTGATGTTACAGCACACTGGAGAAAGTACCAAGCATTACAAAGATAAACTGCGTTCATTGTTAGAAGTGTCAAATATTGGAGACTGGCAATTTTTTCTACTGGTTTGACTATTCTGTGGCAGCAGTTTGAAGAAAAGTCCTCAATATTAAGTGCTGAGCCCTTTTCTTAAATTCAGAAAAACAAACCCCAAAATAACAACAATAAAAAAACAATTTGGCAGATAGAGAGGTTGCAGAAGAGTGCGTTAGCAGTGTCAGCTGTTGAAAATACAGTTCTGAGCAAAAGTTAAAGTAACACAACAAGTTTAATAATTTAAATGAGGACAAACATTACAGTCCACCAAAGGATGACTTAATAAAGGCAGTTCACAGATTTGCAGAAAGAATGGGAAGAAATAGTGGGAAATTTTAGGAGGGACATGAAGAACAGGATCAGCATCTGCCTGTATGGAAATTTTCTTCTACAGTGCTTCCTATCATGATTCTATGATTCCATTTTCTCTGGCATGGGGCAAGTTTAAAATGCTTGTTGTTGCTTTAAAAAAAAAAAATAATAATAATAATAATAAAAAGCTCAGCATCCAGTATTGAGAAGTGATTAACTACAGTTCTTCAGCTGTTATTCCCCAGAATGGATGAAAATCAAGACACAAGGCAATTGGGATACCTTTTGTGTAGGATAGAATAAGGTCACCAAAGTGTTTCCCACTGTTTATTTTCTAAGAAGTAATTTTAGGTGACTTCTATAACCTCATTCAGTGAACTAGCTTACTAGTCCCTGTGCAGAGGTGGAGCCAAATGGGCTTTCTGTAGATAAAGTAATCTTTCTACTGAAGAAAACATTTAAAATTAAATCTTGAAGATGAAGGAGGGATTGCAGATTCTTATCCCTTTCCCTTCCTCCTCTCCATCACAGTTGCCCTTCTGCTTTTCCCTGGTATGCCAGCCAGCTTTTAGCAATGCTGTTTGGTGATGGGGAGCATGATATTCAAAAAGCTCTGCCCATCCTCTCAGCTGATGGTATGCAGCACCAGCAGACAGGAGTGTGAGGATGTGGGGGTGAAAGAACAAGCTGAATCCTTCCTGCTATCATCAGCTGCCATCCTTATGTCTTGATGCCTGCTTTCCCTTGCAGTAGGAGTGTTTGCTGGGACTCATGCTGGCATTCAGCTGGGAGCTGAATTCATCTTTAAGTATAGCCCATGCCTCTTCAGTACTTAAATGGGATAGATGAAATCTAATATGAATTGGTGCAGAACTTGTTCTGACTCTCACTCATATTCGTATTAGAATATGATGAAGTAGATCGTGGGGTTTTGGAAGTGAACACATAGATAAAAGATTTCTATAGTCAAAACTGCTGTCCAGATGGTGACACTATCTAATATTCTTAGAATTGCTGTTAATCTGACATATTTGCAGAAAATACATCTGGTTATAAATTATCTATTTAGGAATGCATTCACAAAAATAAAAGAATCTGTGCTTTTTTTTTTTTTTTTTTTTAAGTGAATGATATGATTTATTTGCAAGTGAAACAGAGAATGGGCACGCTGCCAGTTATTCTCATCCTGAGCTCACAACTGGCAAAACTGAATGATCATTTGTCCATACTTACTGTCTCTTCTATTCATGTCTGTTTTTTCTGTGCAGTGCTATCTCATTTTTCATAAGTTGTCTGACTTTCATAAAATGTTTGGCATGCCTCCATATTTATTAAAAATAATTATTCTGCTCTTTGTTTTAAAATACACTGAACTTGTTTCTAATTCTTGAGATGAGCTGCTCTTCCTTTGTAAATTTTGCTTAAATGTATTTGTGTTAATCTAGATTTTTGGCTCCAATTCCTCAGGCCAAAAATGATTTCTAAACGTCTGATATTGAGCAAAATATTTTTTAAATATTTTGCTCAAAATAAAAATAAAAACACACGTGCTTATAGCTTAAGAGTCGTTTTTCAAGCAGTGAAGACTTCCACAAGCAGAAAATCATCAGATAGAAGAACTAGTGTTATTCAGACTTCTGGTGCTGTCCTTGTTGGTTTTTAGCTTCAATTGTTTTGATTTTCTATCACCAGGGTCCTCCAGGTCCTCCTGGTCTACCTGGTCCATCAGGAAAAAGAGGTCCTCGGGTGAGTAAAACAGCTATGTTCTTGTGTAGCTCTGCACAGGTCACTGATAATTAATCTGGAGTTGGCATAATTTTTTTTCAACTTTATTTGTATGCCTGTTGATTATGAAAGTGTGATTCCTAACATTTGGAAGATAGGTAAAAATATGGCAAAGTAACTTTTTCTTCTGCTGTGAACTTCCAGTGTAGTAGTTCTGTGTAGGGGTGCGTACACACAGGGCACTGTGACATTTGCGCCTACCTTTTATTGCTTGCGATATTAACTTTTTGGTATTTTCCACACTGGCCCCATCTGCTACTCCGCAGCCTAAGGTCAAGTTCATTTGGTTTTGGAATGAGGAGTGAGCAATGTGTGTCACTGTGCAGACAAGCAGGCAATGGATGCAAAGTTAACCACTGCAAGACATAAAAAATTGTTCCCAATAATCTATTTTAGGCTCTTATGTTACAACAGCTTGACAAAAGATGTGATAGGTAATGTAAGGATTTGTTGCATAGAAGATTTTGGGCTGTGGTATTTGGGGATGTAAGTGGTTATGGCTGGAACTCACTCAGCTAGCCAAATGGCAAGCGGGAAGCAAGGGAGCAGATTATACAAGAATCCCAGCAGATGTGTGGGAGTAGTGTTGAGTCAGCCTTTGAGGCACATTTAAACAAGCTGTCGCTCCACATTGCGTTCAATGTTCTATTCTTTGCTGGTTTCAAAACCTGGTGTGGCTGGCTAGGAAAATGCAGCCCTCCAAGGGGCAGGAACTAACCTGGTACTTCAGGGCAGCTGGTGACAAGGGATTGGATGAGACACATTTAAAAGTATAAAATGAAAAAAATTTCAAATCTATGTCTTCCTCACCTAATTTCTTGTTTTGTTTCCAAATTATCCTGCTAAAGAAAAGCTGATGGTTTGTACAGCACAGATTTTTATATTGCTAAACCACAAGCTATGTCAGAAAATATGTTCTATAGTGTTGTATAGGGTGCCTGGAGAGGTAAAGAAATGACCAAGGTGAATATTTACCAGCAGTTATGACACAGAGTTTAAAATTTATTCAAGAGCTGAGAAAGTATTTTAAGCAAATATTTTTTTTTAATGCCAGAGCTCTTTACTGCTCAATACTGCAAGTACAGTTAGTGCAGAGACATGATATGATAAAGAAGTGTTTTGAGCCAAAAAACATGTAAAACCCTGTTGATACAAAGTTCACTTCCCCTCTACCAGTCTGCCCTGTGACTTCTGTCTTTCATTGTATGAGCTGCCCTTTGTGGTCCGAAAATGTGACTGGAGGTGTTACAGGGAAGCAGTGGAGTGTAGAGCTGCAGTGCCTGGGCCTGCTCCAAGGTCCAAGCCTGATCCTGACAGAGGTTCATGTGGGCTGGACACTACCAGTGCCTTATTAATGATTACAGATTTCCATTAAAAATTAATTCCGATCTCTTTTTCGGTGATAGTGCTAAATCTGCATCTGACGCACAGTTCTGAGTTTCGTGTTTGTTTCTTGGCTTGTTCCAAGTTTCTCCAGAATAAACTTTCAGGAAGCTCAGAGTTAACCAGCAGGAAGGCCAAATTCTCTCAGTGCCTCCCATTTCACCAGGATGCCTTCACAGCTCTGTGTTGCCACAGTGAAGGAAAGATTAACGCTAAGTTTATCTTTTGTAAGAACACTGAGTATATGAGAGAAAGGGTTATGAGGCTGAAAAAAAATCTTATTATTTTCAGTTTGTGTGAAATTTTGGCTGTAGTGGATCCAGGAAAAGCTTTGTTGCTGACCTACTGGAGTTAGCTTTTCACCGGTTTGGTCCTTCAGTTTTTGGAAGAATAGCTACTGACAGCCACTGCAGAAATATTTTCCCTAATGCATACTTCATCATGATTGAGGATTACTCAGCGTATTGCAAGAATGGACATTTATCCTGGGTGATGTTTCAGCTACTAGGTAGAGACAGTTCTGGTTAGCTATTCTGTTCCTGGAATGGCTTCAGTTAAACTGTTCTGTCAGCAAGTCCATTTTTTACGCTGGCTATGAGAGAATCTGAAGGGTTTCTATCTATAATGATATGTTTTGAGGAGGTGGAATACTTTGCTTTACGTCCTCCCTTCAATCAGTGAACACTATTCCAGTTCCTTATTTTGTAACTAATAGTTGAATGCCTCAGTGTGATCTCTCTGCGTTAATCCAGTGCCTGCAAGTTGTGCAGCTGCAAGGCCTGTTTACAGTCACCGCATGCTGAATACCTGTTAAGATTTGGGAATACTTTACTTTTGATTGTTAGGAGGCTGTTTTCATTTCTTGAGAATCTCTTGAAAATCTCAACCAGTGCTTCTACAAGCAACAGTAACACAGTAAAATGATTCACTGAACAACTGTGAACAGTTTAGTGAATTGCTGAATAATCCCCCTCTCCTTGTTTCTATAGGGTATTCCAGGACCACATGGTAATCCAGGTTTGCCAGGATTGCCAGGTCCAAAGGTGAGTTAATTTATCCATGTTTCCATGTAAATACATGAACTTCTTAATGGCTTTTTGGAAGCCATAGAATCACTTCCTGTAATAGAAGCAATTGGTCTTCTACAGTTTATAGATGGAGACTGTTAACATAAGCACTTTTTAATTAAATATAATCAATCAAACAGAACTTAAAATCAAAACAAGATAGAGTTTATCCAGGAATAAGGAAACTCTGCAGGATGGTGACTTGGAAACAAGTAGTCTGCTTCCCAAAGGAGTTTGTGTAAATCAGCCTAGCCTCTTAGATAAACTGGAATTTAAGGAAGAATAAGCATTTAATTTCTGCAACCTTTTGCCTTGATTAAGAACAACAACAGAAAAAGGAAACTGAGTCATTCTCTATAAATTCCTCTTTTTGTTGGTGCCCAGTATTTCATATTTAAATACTCTGATATTTCAGACATTCACACTTGATGTGATACTTAAAACTGCAGCAAAAATATTAGACCTGCAAGCTCAGATAAAAACCCTTCAAATCTGTGTCACATAGTGCCCCTTTAAATAGACCTGACAGATTTGTGCAATTGCAGAATGCCTTCGACTCATATTTAGTTTGAACAATTTGATAGATAAGTTAGGAAAAAACAGCAGCAACCTTGATTTGTTTTAGCGCAATTCCTTGTGGCAGAAATCTGACCTGTCATGGCAGGTGTTAAAAACTGCTTGAGGACATAAAAAGAAATTTAATAAAGCTTTCAGTGTTAAACAATGTAAAACTGAGTAACTCTATCTGGTATATGTTCTTTAGTTAATATCTGCTTTTATAGGAACAGTTAAACTCAGAGGTCTACAATTGTTACATTATCTGTGCTGGCTGTATAATAATGTACATTGGTAGGAAAACAATTATAACCAGTTACTCCTAGGATTTGTTTTATAATGGATTTTTCCACTCAATTAGGTCATAATCCTTAATGACTCTGTAGCCATATCCATGAATTTAAGAATAGAAATGTATGTGCATATGCATGTATGTGTCTATATATATATATATACACACATATATATATATATGCACATATATAAATACTTGTATATATATATGTGCACGCATTTCAGTAGGTGGGTAGCACTCTTCTTAATTTATTATATTATAAATTATCCTTTCAATACAAGTGCCTTCTGAAACTTTATTTAAGTAGAAGCTATCCAGGTGCTCACCATGGACTGACTATGAGCATCCAGCTGACCTACACAGACTACATAAGCTGAAATTAAACACACTTTGGATCTCAAAACATAGCAGATAAATTGCAACGATGTTCTGTCACTGACTTAATGCAGCTTTGAAATCCATGCGTTTTTCCCTTTTGTGTTGAAGCATCCTTTATGCACTTGTTTGAAGCATGAAACAATGCTAGCTAATATCCTTCTCAGTGTTTCTATTGATTTTCTCAAACAGAGTACCAGATTCCACCCCTGAACATGTGCAAACAGTTCCTACCAATAGCTGAGCATCCTCAGCATTTAATTCCTGGTAAACAATTGGTAGGGGTGTTAAAGTAATTAAGAAGTATTCATAAAGCTTGGCTGCATTTCTGTCTCTCTGGAAGAAGGATTAGTTCAAGAAAATCAGTCTTGTAGATTTTGGCACTGTTCGAACTACACTATAATATTACATATATTAAATAATGAGGTGCTTTATTTTATCCTTGCATCTTGACCTGTGGTCAAGTGTTCATCCACAATTGATGCATAACAATGGCCTGGTTTTCTGTTTTTTTTTTAATTATTATTATTGTTTTAACTAGCCGAGAGCTGATCACGATTTTATTTCCACTCTTAGTTTAATGTGTCTGCATTGGAAAATGGAAGCAGAAGATAAACTGGATTTGTTCAAGGAATGTAATAATTTGACTTCCAAAATGTAAACCAGTTGCTGAAAAATACTCAGATATCTCTTACTGTGCTGAAGAACCGTGTTCTGTGTGGCCTGACACGCCAGTTTAACACTACAGGTTCTGCTTAGCGGGAGTGCTTCAGAAGAACCTTTTCTAAGTGTTGGTATAGGAATATATTAATCTCCTGGATAGGCTCCTGGGGATGCCTATGAGAATAAAAGTGGTTGCTGAATGCGTGCTTGTTGGGAGAGCTAGAAATTAGGAATGGAGATAAAAACTTAGCAATCACCATGATGTAAAATGATATCATTACATAACCTTGTTGGGATGTGCCAGTCTGTGATAAGGAAAGCTAGGCATTTGAAGCAAGTGAACAGTTATAAACAGGCCAACTATGCAAGGGAGTTGAAAATACAGTTGCATTGGAAATTAGAATAACAGCATTCTCCACTGATATCCATTTTGTGTTAGCTTGATATATGGAAACTTTATTGGTAAAGTAGAAAACAGGATTTATATTCAGTTATAATTGTGAATACATGCACACTGACGTATCTGTATCCCTAGACAATTTGCAAATGAAAACTTGCAATCAAATATTGTTGTGAAATGGAACTTAGAAAACAGATCTCCTTTCATTGTGAATTGCTGTATTTTGCCGTGACTCATTGCAAGTTTTTGTCTGATGACCTTTTTGGTAATATAGATAGTGTATATGTATTTCCCTTTTTCTTGCTACAACAGTGAAAGCATTTGTTTCCACATATATCATTTAAAAACTCTCTTCCCTGTTGATATTAATAAGCTTAATTTCTCTGTAATAGGGCCCTAAAGGGGACCCAGGATTCTCCCCAGGACAAGCAAAACGTGGAGAAAAGGTAACAATTATTGAAAAATGTTGAAGTCTTGTTTAACGGTCACACAAGTTTTAACAAGACGGTGCTTTGTGTGCGTTGTACTTCTGATGTGTTTTGACACCTCTGTGAGACTGATCAGTGGAGATACAGGTGATGTAATGAACCACAAGTAAATAGGAAATACTACTCAAATCTGAAATGTAAGTTATGTATTTTATTATGTTTGGGGAATGACAAAGTACTGACTCCTGTTTTCTTTAGTACTGTGTGTTAGTACAGACAGACAAAATGTGATAAGTGCACTCGTTATTGTGTACAATATTCCAGCTAGTCAGTTTTTATTGTAGTTACTCAGACTCCTGACACTAAGATTTGTCCTCACGTTTGAGACTTTTCTATCTAGCTCCTTCTACGCTTCTGTAGCCAAGTTAGCAGTTGTTCTTCTCTACACAAGATAGTTATATATATATAAAATATATAGATATTTTGTACAATTCTTCATAGAAATTGTGGGCTTTTAGCTTGTGACTGTTTTTAGATAACAAATCTACTGCTGCTTACGTATGGAACTTTTAAATGAAAGTGACAATACTAAACATGTAATGGCATTCTAATGTGTTCTCATTCTTAGAATGACTTGTATTTATGCAAAATTTTATTAGGAGTATTTGCTGGTAGTTCAATTATGGAATGTTTATGCTAAGTACAAAAGAGATAGAAGTCCAGAACTTGGTCTATCCATAATGAGTCAATCATTAGCTAATAACTATTGCTTACTAACTACTGATGCATATGTAAAATAAGACAACATTCTTAAATATGTATTTTTAGTGTTAAAGAACTGCTGAGCAGAACTCAGAAATATTTCAATTGATGCACTGATGAGAAACTTAATGCTGCTTTTGCAGAAATTGCAATATTATTTTAAGCTAGCCAGCTTGTACTTCTGGCAGCTTAACCAGTGTCATGAGCAGTACCTGCCGCCTTGAAACTCAAGGCATATTCTTTGGCAGGAGCCCAAACTTCCATGGATATAGTAGTGAACAGTCTAAAGCTGACCCACATATAATTATGAGCTATACCTAAATATATATAGCATGCGTCTGTAATCCACAAATATCAGATTAGGCATTTTTATAGTTCTTACTGGTTTCAGTTCTTAAATTAATCTTTCACCCAAGACAAATTTTCTCAGCTCTATTAGCAGTTGGTAGCACTTGAGGAAATACAGCCTTCTCAGGCTTCTCTTTCATTTAAGAAAAAATAACCTGTGCCTGATTTAAAAATAATAATAATCATTATCTTTTTCGTACCAAATGTTTAAGAGAGGATGTGACTTGCTACATGTTGATAGCCCTATGCTGTGGTCCAATGCAACATTGATTCTGACTGTTGTTGTACAGGGTGATCCAGGCCCAATAGGCTTTTCAGGACCACCAGGGATCAAAGGCCAGAAGGTAAGTTCCTGTTTCCTATTTCACATAGCCCTCCCTGGCTCAAAACTACAGCCACCAGCAGGAAGAAAGAACAGAAAGTGCATGAGCTTTGCTTACTGCTGGTACTGTCAAATGTATGAGGTCAGAAGTCCATCAGTGCAAAACTTTCTCTCAAAAACTAAGCAAGGCATGGCATGCCCCTGCTGGTTGTGTAGGTGTGCCTGTAAGATACAGCCATTTTAAGATTGATTGTATTCAATTTTCAATCTTTTCATTTTTCTTCCTACCTTGTGTACTTCGCAGTATACAAAAAGCTCTGTGGGATCACGTGTTCTTTTGCTGGTAGTACTTCTGCATTATTTACTTCTTTTCCAAACATGTACCGGAAATGCTAAATAAGAAGCCAAGTGAAATAAGTTCCAATTTTGGGTGCTACAGTTTTGTTAGTATGAAAAAGGTCAGATACTATATATTGCATTAATAAATGCATAAAAATTATGGCAGTCCTATGTATACAGGAAGGCAGAAGGCAAACAAGGAGTTTTGGAAAAGGAAATGGAAGGATGTCACTAGAGAAAATGATACAATCTTTAAAAAACAAACACAGAGTGAGGGAGTAAATGCAGTTTATGTGGAAGGAGAGAATATCTGGCATGTCTATTATGTTGCTCTGGTTAGGCTGTATTATAGACAAACTGGGAAAAATCAGCAAGAAATCTGGGGAAAGAGTGCTGTTATATACTGTCTTTTAATAAGACGCTTCTGTTTTGCAAGTGTAATAAAAAGAATGGAAAACAGATAAAACAGTAGAATTTAGTAGTATGTAGCATTAAAGGCAGTTGTAAAGCGTCCACCAAAAGGATGGAATAAATTGTTAGAAAGATGGGTTCTGGTATTCATGGTCTTACCTTGACATATAAAGGAGAAGAAATACTTAAAGGTTTGCTTGTTAATGAAGTAAAGATGAAATGGTATTGCAACAAAACTCATGTTCAGTGTTATAAGACATCTTCATTTGACATTGTCCTGATCTTAGTGTAAGAAAGTAAAAAATATATGGATATATCATCTACTGATTCATTTCTAGAATTGACAGAAACAGTGAATGTGTGACCAGAAAAGGAAGTTATTACTGAAGTAATGTCAGGAGGAGTGTGGAAACTTACTTGGCCAAACACATGTGGTCTCAGTTCTGTGAACTGGGCAAACGTGTAGCTGCAACAAGAATTTGCATCCCCTCTTGTGAGAACTAACCAGTAAGTCTGGACATTGATAGCTTTTGTTACTCACTTGAACTTGGGCAGTCTTGAGATTCCCCAACTATTATGCTTTCTCATTTCATCAGGTTTATGTTGAGAAAACAAAGTAGTTTTTGTTTTAAAGCTCTTTATATGGGAAGCAGATGTCACTTGTTCTGGATCATGAGACTGATATTTAGGGGCAAGGAAATGAAAATCTCATGGCCATCATGCTCTCTTCCTGCCACAATAATTCACCCCTTATCTAAGGGTAGAGACTCAGTGAAGAACTGGGATCACTTGATCACTGGAAACGTTACACTCTGTTTGCATGTTGTACACATCAGACACTAATTAGAACCACGTTTAAGTTAACTTCTGCCTGACCCGCATTGCAAGAGCAACAGATTTTGAACAGCACTGAATCTGTAAGCAATAAAAAGTATTTCATGCTTATTTTTTTTAGTGACAAATTCAGAATTAGTTGCATCACTTTTCAATATATATAATATATATATATTGATAATATATAAATATATATATAAATATATATAAACATGCTGTCAGACTGGTCCTTTTCTGTTAGTTTATTGTGATCTTGGAAATCGTTTTCAAGGGAATGTAAGTAGAAATAGCTGTGAAGTCATCTAGATACAAGAATAAACTGCAGGATAAAAACAAGTACTTCCATTTTTTGTTCTGTAGCCCAGTGTTACTGGGTAATTGCCATAGTACTGAGTAAAAAAATTATTTCTGATCAAGTTTCTCTTCCACTTAAAAAAGGAATATAAGAAAATCTTATATAAGAATTAATGGTGTCAAAAATTGTTTGATTTTTCACAGATGGCTCATGTTGACTTAAGCAGTTTCTTATAAGTAGTTGGTAGCAAATGAGTCTACTGTTCTTCCAGATTTTCTTTTAATAATGTAATACAAGTCTATGTTATTTTCATGAAAATTACTTTTTTCATACTGATTTTTGCCAGCGTCTTCCAGAAACACTTAAGTCCAGGGTTTGCTTTTTCTTCTTCAAACCCGGTATCCATTCCACACTAACTGTGGTGGTGGTGGCCATGGAGCTGCTCTGGGTGTACCGCAATGCCTGCTGCCCTCCGCTGGACAGAACTGCCTTGGTTGTGCCTGTGGATTATGTTTTGTTTAACAAGTTTTCTACTCCAAGTTTCCCTGCTTCTAGACTTTGTCCAGTGTTGTTCAGACCTTATACAAAAATACGTTGTGGAAATTTGAGGCAAATGTGTATATTATTTTCACTTCTTTGACCTGAATAACTTTTGAGAAGCTGTATGCTTCTGGTTCTTTTCTGAATAAGTGAGTTCAGTAGATCACGTTCGAAGTGTTTGTTAAAAAGATTCATTTTACAAAAAATTTTTGAAGCCCTCAGTGCAGTACAAAAGTGTGGGTAAACTGCTGCTTTGGATTATAACTATAAAATGATCTATTTCTTTCTATAAAGCTGAGACTATAGTTTTTTGTTTGTTTTTGTTGTGAGATAGTAAAACAAAAGTATGTTGACAATCAGGACTTTATGAACAGATAATTTTGATAGACCTTTTTAATTACGCAGCATTTGTCAGAGCACATATCCTTGTGTCTGCATATAAACAAGACATGTTTCTCTTTCCTGTAACACAAGCTGCAAAACCAAGCTTTGCTCTGTTCAGGGTGAGGTTTTTGTTGCTCTGGATAGGGTTCTGAATCTGTACTAGAATAAGCACAGAAAACTGCATGCTTATGAGTTGTTTAAGGGCCTGATTTTTGGGCATCCCTGAAGCACAGAAATGGTGGCTGGAAACTTAAGAGTTAGTTTGCAGAGAATGCTGTTTCCAGAGCACAAATCTTATCTCAAGCCATCTCTGACACTGTCATCTTAAAATCAGTCCTTGAAAAACTTTCCTTATAGTCCAGAGACTTTGCAAGGATGGAAATCCCCTCATTCTCTTCTCCCCACAAGAAGAGTCTGCTTTACCTCTGAAGACAGGCCGGTAGTTGCCTCTGACAGCCAGGCAACTGAGGTGGAGATTTGTTAGCACAAGAATGGTTCTCCTGTGTGCAGACATCACTTACTCTGTGTCCTTAGCTTCATTTTCAAACGCTTAAATGACTAAGTGAATTAAGACTGTGCTAACTCTGAATATGTACTCTAAAATAGGAGTTCACTGCAGTTTTCCTCAGGCAAAAGATGCTTTTGTGTAGACACATGCACACAGGTTAGACCTTCTTCATCTCATAGTTCTTGTCTTCCTTCTTTTGAGATTGTCCATGCAGCTGTCTTTTCTGCCACCACCCACTTTAAAACTAGATTGTGACAGACTTCTCTGTGAGTGATTGCATGTATAGCAGCACTTCCCTTGTACTGAAATAATTAATTATTGAGATATTTCTTCTAGAGACACCTATTTTAGTTGGTCATTTGATCAGAAGAAGAGGATGAAATTCTGAAATTGGCAAAGTTCTTGAAATACTTAATGGGGCTGTAACAAAATGTATGGCTTTCTGGGGCACAGTTAGAAATCTAAATATGTGTTACAGACATACTTTCATCTTTAGTTCTGCTTTATCAGTTTGATAAGAATACCTGTTCTTAGATTACTATAATAAATCAGAATATTTTGTAGCAACTTGTTTATCCACAATCAGATTAACTGGTTTATCCAGGATATTGATTACAGATTTTTTTATTTTTTTTTTTACTTTTTTTTTTATCAGCAATGCAGAGCTGCTTTCTGAGATGTGAGATAACATACCAAAATTATTTGACTCAAGTTACAGGACAGGATTGAAACCACAATACCTTATGGTTTTGCAAAGCGGCAATATCCCATGTGTGATTAGCAAAATGAAAGGACACACCTGCTTTGAGTTTAGAGAAAAGGAGACCTTTGGGTTTCTTAATGAATATGTCTCTTTTGGAACAAAATTCTTTAAATAATCCTATAACAGTAAAATTGCCTAACATGTCATTTTCTTCTGTTACCTAAAATTATCACTGGGCGAAGTCATTCTGTCCTTTAATCTTGTATATAATGACTAATTCCATACAGCAGCACACTTTTAGTTCAACAGCAGCTTATCCAAAATGTGGGGATACCTGGCTCTCTGAAATCAGAATTCCTTACAGTGGGTCTGTCGCATCACTTTAAAGCTCTACTGGCTAAGAACATGGTAGCCCAAGGCAGCCAGATATTCCATGTCATCCAAGACACTCCTACTATTCATTCAGCATCTTAAAAACCAACCAGTTTTGTGATAGATTTCTATGCAGAATAAGGAGTATTCTGGTCTGTCTGTCTTTTTTTTTTTTTTTTTTTTTTTTTTTAAGCTGCAGTTTTTGGGAACTTGTTTATTTCCAGTACCTCTGCAAGAAATGTGGAGAACAGATACTTGGCCTATGCCTATGCATGATCATGCACAGTTACAGGTCAGCTTGCTTGGGTCTGCTTAGGTGAGCATAAAGAACAAGAAGGTTTCTATTTCAAGTGTACTGAGGTGGATAGCATGTTCTAGGTGTATTTTTAATTCTTTTTTTTTCCTTTAAGATCTAAATTATTGTATGATTAAAGTTTGACAGCTTCATGATTCCAGCACCACAAGAAAGATTTCTGGGATGAGGAGCAGGCTATTCTCTTCACTGGTAGGAATTCTGTCTGTAAGGGCTAGAATTTATTCTAAGTGACTTTTTAAAAAAGAAATATTGTGTCCTGCAAGGTCGGCCTTCCCTAAGAAAGTCCTGGAACCATCTGGGATGATACAAACAAGTTTGGATAATGTTTTTTTTCTCGATAATGGGAAACTGGGAAGAAAAAGTCGGTTTGTTTTTCTTTTTAACTGTATTTATCACATATCTGTTTCTCTACCTGCAGGGTCATAAAGGTTTTATGGGACTGCAAGGGCCACGGGGTGAGCAGGTAAGTAATGAAAACACAGTAGACTACTCTTTGGATGAGCAATTGATGATGGAAGAATGCATAATCCAATATAAATGCTCAGTACAAGCAATCAGTGTAAATTACTAACTGCTTACGTATTCAGATTGCGTAACGATCAGTATGGAAAAATGGCCTAGATGAAACAGGAAAGACCGACTTATTTATCTTCAACTACCACACTGGCTTGGCAGAAACTGTTGTGATATTTTTTGTTAGAGCTATGGTTTAGATTCTCTCAAACAATCTACTCATTTAGTGCATTTTTAATCCTCTAGTTGTTGCAAGTGAAGTGCTTATTCAGTGCCTTTTCTCACCTCCATGTCAGTTCAAGAAGCAACATTTTTGCAACAACTAATTGCTGAATTTGTGTTAGCAAGAGCAAGGCACCTAGCAGCAGAATAAGTGGAACCATGAGTTCCCTTTTTTGGCAACAATCAGAGGGAAATGACAACAAT
The DNA here is from genome assembly GCA_016647715.1 of Pavo muticus. NCBI lineage: Eukaryota > Metazoa > Chordata > Aves > Galliformes > Phasianidae > Pavo > Pavo muticus. Next base: position 714,330 of record JACDJE010000308.1, read on the forward strand.
AACAGATGATAGACACCAGAAAGGAGATTAAAAAAAAATACATAAACATCATGCATAACTTTAATATGTTCTTTCCACAAATCTTTTCTCAGTGAGTGGTGATTTTTATTATAGACCCACAGATGTTTTATTGTGATGGCTGCAGCAAGAGGCAGTGGCAGAAAAATTCATTGTTAACTTCAGGAGAATAATGTCTCAAACTTTAAAATAGTTGGTGGGGAAAAGTAATCCACCAGTTTCCATGGAGGGAAAAAGGTGCAACTTGCATTGAAAAATAATTCTGCTCACTATTTGCGCAATCAAGCATGAGTTCCTCTGAAGACAGTTCAATTCAAGCATGTGAAAATTGGCTATGTGCAACTGTGATATCTCAGGGCTTTCATACTACTGCTGTAAATGTTTTCCTTTATTACTGTTTAGAAAATACTGACTTCTCCTTTAAGAGAGCTCTTCAGGGGGATGTGTTTAGATTTGCAAGTAGTTCTTAGTGTTGCCATTTTCAGACTTGCCTGGAGAAGATGATGAGTTAGATCAGTAGTCATCTGTAGCGCTTAACCATGCCTATAGTTTTTAGAAGTTTTTAGAGCAAAGACTCTGAATTTGTGAATCGTCAAGCTCCTTGAATAGCTGGTAGCAAAAGCAGAATTTTTAAAGGAGGCTGTAAATGCAATGATTCCACTGCATTTTGAGCTTTTTCATATACGTATTTTAAGTTCTATCAGAGCCAAAATAGGAGACCATAGATCCTTGTTCCATAGCAGAACATCTGTCAGAAGATGAATTGCTTCCAGTTGAAAACAGGCGGCAGAACATTGAAGCAAAAAATACAGCAGCCTGTTTTTCATAGAATCATAGAATCGTTGGACTTGGAAGGGACCTATGAAGGCCATCTAGCCCAACTCCCCTGCAATGAACAGGGACACTGCAGCTAGATCAGGATACCCAGGGCCTTACCCAGCTTTGCCTTTCCTTCAGGGAGAGTATCTGTATTTTTGAGTTCTGGTTTCTGTTGCTGCTGTTTCCCATAAACCAGCTGTGAAGAGCTCAGAGGGTGTCCTGATCCATTGCTATAGTAACACTGACATATGACAGTGGGTGGGAAGTTGAGGCTAGGATATTGTCCAGTTTATGGACTTGGCTTTCATGAAAGGAAGTTAAGTGAACAGACGTAGGTGGAGCTTCTCATGTCTTTGTGATGGGGCCATAGCATGTGGTATCATTTCAGGAAAGCATCTTTTTCCGAAAACAGTAAGGTGTGCAGCTGTTGATTAGTAAAACAACAACAAAATTGACTTTTGGGGTTGACTGGGAGGATGAAGGTGGAAAGAAGCTCAATACATTCATGTCTAATCCACGGCTACGCTGACCTGGTTCTGGAAGAGCGAAATAAATTTGACTTCATAAGGGCACAAGGATTCTTCTTCAATGAAGCTTTTAACACACATTTGTTAAAATATAGCTATGACCAGTGCAGTTACTTTGCTGTAAGGACCCGTCTCCTACAGTCCTCCTCAACTACTCCAATAAGTTGCATACATATTTTTATTATGAAATAAGTGGTATACTGTTCTGTTTTTTTCCACAAAGTCTTTCACTACTCTTGTAATGCTTTTTTAGGGATGTGTAACTGATGTTGATGGAGTTACTTAGATATAATGATACATACAACTCTAAACCTGACATTAAGCTTGTTTTCTCTTCTGTTTTTGTTTTTTTTTCTTCTTCCATTTCTCTGTTTAGGGAGTTCCAGGAATGGCTGGCAGTGTTGGGGCAGTTGGTTACCCTGGCAGGCAGGTGCAGTAACTATGCTAATGTCTTGGTATTTTGGTTCTTTTTATTTGTTCTATTCAAAAGTACCAGATCTAGCTCTTCTGGAACAACTAAGAATAGAATGTATTGGTTTACATCCTATGCTAGAGTCATAATACTATACCTTTCCAGTGCACACAAATCACATTGACAAAGTACTGAATGTCTTAATGCTCTAGTTCACAGAACCCCTTGCAGTTCTGTGTGTTTTAACTTCATATTTTAAATTCAGAACGAATAGAAAACTGCCTATTGCTGTATAGTTCCTCCTGATTTGCCCTAGTGTATTTACTTCACTGCTGAAACTATTTCTTCAGCCTTTTAGGCAAACAGAATATTTTCCAAGTTGGGGAAAAAATATATATTAATTGAGAAGGAGAACCAGCAAAACCATAAAAGAGCCTTTTATAAATACAAGCACTTACATAAATACTGACTTATTTTTTAATATAAGGTAACAGATACCTGAGTCCAGTAATAGAAATAAGACAAAGTAGAAATATTCATTGTTTTCCCTATATAAAGGTATGTAAGCCAAATTCAGTTAATAATTTCATGTTTTTATGTCATCTTAAAGAGTGAAATTGACCAATACTGGTTTATTGGGTTAGGTTTGTAATGACTACATATTTAAAAATTCCATTATAGTGATTTACATAGCAATGAATGATAATAGGTTTGTATTGAATCACATAAAATGCTTAGAGCATTTGGACTACATACACTATTATGACATTAGCTTGAAAATAAATTGAATTGTATCCAAATGTAAAGGCTTAATGAAAAGCCCTGTGAAATTTTATCACCATAAAGCCAGATCAATAGGTCTGGAAAAGGTTTACTCCAAGAAGAAATAATTGTAATGTAAAGGAAGCTTCAATCACTGTCTAAGATTCAGCTATGAATTAATGAGAGACCTTTCTGAACATGGTTCCAGTGCACCAGTTGATAATATCCTCATCAGTCATGATCATTCTGAAGACTGTATTATAGATGACAAATACTTTTTTTTTTTTTTTTTTTTTTCAAACAAAGCATATCTTTTTACTTAAATGAAGTACAACTCATGTCTTTGTTTTTTTTTAATAGGGCTTAGCTGGACCAGAAGGTAACCCAGGCCCTAAAGGTGCAAGGGTAAGCAAGCATATCAAGCATTTTGGCATGTGTGTCTGTTTTCACACTCAATGTATGTAATAAAGTGGTTGAGGAGTTGTACTCACTCCTGGCAGTTATATGCCCAATGAATCCCTGTATCTTTACAGAATTTGCAAGTGAGAAATCAGTGTTTATTTCAAAATAATAATATTACATTTTTTGCGGTGCTGAGTAATCTCCTGTTATTGCTCTTCCTCTCATTCGGAATGCATACGGGCAAGAAAAGTAAAGCAGTAATGAACGTGGGGATGTGAGGGCTGGGAATGAGGAGTGGACATTTTCTGCCTGAAGCATTACTTCCATGATGGAAGCCATCAAGAAGGTAGATGTATCTGGCAATTGCAATCTGCAACAGCTACTGAGGTTGATGAAGGGAAACACTCTTGTCACATAAAAATCGTATAAGACCTTGTGATGTACAGGTTGCTGAGTAGTTTGCTGTGTTCTCATGCATCTGTTAAAGCTTATTATGTTGTAGATTTGTTCTTATCCATTTTTGTTAAATGAAATTACTAAAAGCATTTACCTGCAATAGCTCCTTAAATATGAGTCTGGTTTGTTGGTTTTTTTTTGTTTTTTTTGTTTTTTTTTTTGAGGAGGGGGATGTGTTATTTTGATGTCAGTTTTCATTACACTGATGGGGAAAAACGAGTTCAGGATCAAGTGCCAACAGATATTGCACCCTCAGGGATTGTATCTTTTATGTTTCTTCACTTTATTTTTGCTCAAATTCTAAGTGCATTTTGTCTCATTCTCCTCTCAGCCAGTGAAGCATTAAGTGATCGCAGACGCTTCCTGAAAAGTTACTACTTGTCCATTGACATAAGGCAAAAATGACCAGTGGTTAGCATTATAAGTAATGTGAGGGAATAACACCTGTCAGGTCTTAAGACTAAGTTCTTTATAAGAATTCTGCAGCTTGCAACAAAAATGGCATACCCTGCTGAGATACACGATGTGCCATGGAGGTGGCACAAAAGAAAAATTTAAAATTACATTATACTCGGAGAGAGAAGGATGACAACAAGGGATTTTTGTTTTCGTAACTAATAACTGTTTCAGTCTCGGTTTGAATCTTTAAATGCATTTTCACTTGTACTTTTTTTTTTTTGCAAATCACCATTCCAACAGCATGTTTCTATCTCCACACAATTGTACAAGAGCATCTGTTTCTGACATCCTGAGAGAAAACTGGGAGAGAAATACACTATGACTGCCCTTTAAGGAGAACATTCTGCTTATGACAAGATAAACTTTCTAGTACACTTGCACATTGCAATAGTCAAAGTTATTGAAGATAAGTAACATCTCTGCTGCGTTTCAGAGAGAAGTCTAATTTCATAGGCTTTTTCATGTTTTGTGCATGATAACAAAGTCTCTACAAGCCTAACTTACTGGAACACTTTGTCCATACTTGTTAATTTACTCAGTACCTATATAATAGGGAATTATTTTTGCTGTTAGCTGGAGAGTAAATCCTGGTCATGCTGACATCAGTTGAGTTTCACTGGTGATTTCAAACAAGCCTGGATTTAATCCACGGATCTTTAATCCACAGTTGGCCAATGCTGAGGGACAAGCAGTTCTGTTGGAAAGCAATCTCGTAATCATGAATTGTTCTTATTTATTTAGGGTTTCATTGGACCTCCAGGTGTGGCAGGACAAAGAGGATCTGAAGGAGAAAGGGTAGGTTTGATGGAACATCAAGGAAGCATTAATGTTTAGGTGGTTATATATGTTAAAATGGTGAAAAATGCACAAAGTCAAACTACTTGAGTTTGTCTAAAAGCAAAACTAGTGTTTAGGAAATTACATGAATAGGTCACATCAAATTATTATTTGAATTGTTCTTAGGACCACTGAGATCCATTATTATTTTTCATTGAAGCAATTTGTCAGTTGCCTCATGATGTTCACAATAAAACTAGGTTTTGGTTGATTTTATTCTTTTTAATCGTGCTTCTTCTCAGGCTGTCTTTTCCAAAGGCAGCCATAAATACTTGAATTTAAGCTGATGAAGAAAAGAAAAAAGAAAGAAGGAAAAAAAAAAAAAGCCAACTACTTATGATGGGTAATTTCTTTCTTAGGGCATTCCAGGCTTCCGTGGAAAAAGAGGTCCTAAAGGGAGACAGGTAAAACTTCTAACACTTATTATGATTTCTACTGCCAACGTAAATATACCTGTAATACACTCCATAGCTTTACTCAGTTGAAAAATATTAACTTTATTTTTATTTTCCATTGTTTCTAATTATTACTTTGAGATACTGCAAATTCCACACAGTAATTCTAATTTGAAGTGAGGGATGCTTAACATGATGAGCCTCATAGTTGGGTACTGATATCAGCTCTCTCAGGGTTAAAAAAAAGGGCAGGAACACATAAAAATATTTGATAAAATTGGTGTTAGCTTGAAATACAGATATGATGCAAGTTTTGTGAGGTCTGATTTTGTTGTTTTTTNTTTGGGAACTTGTTTATTTCCAGTACCTCTGCAAGAAATGTGGAGAACAGATACTTGGCCTATGCCTATGCATGATCATGCACAGTTACAGGTCAGCTTGCTTGGGTCTGCTTAGGTGAGCATAAAGAACAAGAAGGTTTCTATTTCAAGTGTACTGAGGTGGATAGCATGTTCTAGGTGTATTTTTAATTCTTTTTTTTTCCTTTAAGATCTAAATTATTGTATGATTAAAGTTTGACAGCTTCATGATTCCAGCACCACAAGAAAGATTTCTGGGATGAGGAGCAGGCTATTCTCTTCACTGGTAGGAATTCTGTCTGTAAGGGCTAGAATTTATTCTAAGTGACTTTTTAAAAAAGAAATATTGTGTCCTGCAAGGTCGGCCTTCCCTAAGAAAGTCCTGGAACCATCTGGGATGATACAAACAAGTTTGGATAATGTTTTTTTTCTCGATAATGGGAAACTGGGAAGAAAAAGTCGGTTTGTTTTTCTTTTTAACTGTATTTATCACATATCTGTTTCTCTACCTGCAGGGTCATAAAGGTTTTATGGGACTGCAAGGGCCACGGGGTGAGCAGGTAAGTAATGAAAACACAGTAGACTACTCTTTGGATGAGCAATTGATGATGGAAGAATGCATAATCCAATATAAATGCTCAGTACAAGCAATCAGTGTAAATTACTAACTGCTTACGTATTCAGATTGCGTAACGATCAGTATGGAAAAATGGCCTAGATGAAACAGGAAAGACCGACTTATTTATCTTCAACTACCACACTGGCTTGGCAGAAACTGTTGTGATATTTTTTGTTAGAGCTATGGTTTAGATTCTCTCAAACAATCTACTCATTTAGTGCATTTTTAATCCTCTAGTTGTTGCAAGTGAAGTGCTTATTCAGTGCCTTTTCTCACCTCCATGTCAGTTCAAGAAGCAACATTTTTGCAACAACTAATTGCTGAATTTGTGTTAGCAAGAGCAAGGCACCTAGCAGCAGAATAAGTGGAACCATGAGTTCCCTTTTTTGGCAACAATCAGAGGGAAATGACAACAATAACAGATGATAGACACCAGAAAGGAGATTAAAAAAAAATACATAAACATCATGCATAACTTTAATATGTTCTTTCCACAAATCTTTTCTCAGTGAGTGGTGATTTTTATTATAGACCCACAGATGTTTTATTGTGATGGCTGCAGCAAGAGGCAGTGGCAGAAAAATTCATTGTTAACTTCAGGAGAATAATGTCTCAAACTTTAAAATAGTTGGTGGGGAAAAGTAATCCACCAGTTTCCATGGAGGGAAAAAGGTGCAACTTGCATTGAAAAATAATTCTGCTCACTATTTGCGCAATCAAGCATGAGTTCCTCTGAAGACAGTTCAATTCAAGCATGTGAAAATTGGCTATGTGCAACTGTGATATCTCAGGGCTTTCATACTACTGCTGTAAATGTTTTCCTTTATTACTGTTTAGAAAATACTGACTTCTCCTTTAAGAGAGCTCTTCAGGGGGATGTGTTTAGATTTGCAAGTAGTTCTTAGTGTTGCCATTTTCAGACTTGCCTGGAGAAGATGATGAGTTAGATCAGTAGTCATCTGTAGCGCTTAACCATGCCTATAGTTTTTAGAAGTTTTTAGAGCAAAGACTCTGAATTTGTGAATCGTCAAGCTCCTTGAATAGCTGGTAGCAAAAGCAGAATTTTTAAAGGAGGCTGTAAATGCAATGATTCCACTGCATTTTGAGCTTTTTCATATACGTATTTTAAGTTCTATCAGAGCCAAAATAGGAGACCATAGATCCTTGTTCCATAGCAGAACATCTGTCAGAAGATGAATTGCTTCCAGTTGAAAACAGGCGGCAGAACATTGAAGCAAAAAATACAGCAGCCTGTTTTTCATAGAATCATAGAATCATTGGACTTGGAAGGGACCTATGAAGGCCATCTAGCCCAACTCCCCTGCAATGAACAGGGACACTGCAGCTAGATCAGGATACCCAGGGCCTTACCCAGCTTTGCCTTTCCTTCAGGGAGAGTATCTGTATTTTTGAGTTCTGGTTTCTGTTGCTGCTGTTTCCCATAAACCAGCTGTGAAGAGCTCAGAGGGTGTCCTGATCCATTGCTATAGTAACACTGACATATGACAGTGGGTGGGAAGTTGAGGCTAGGATATTGTCCAGTTTATGGACTTGGCTTTCATGAAAGGAAGTTAAGTGAACAGACATAGGTGGAGCTTCTCATGTCTTTGTGATGGGGCCATAGCATGTGGTATCATTTCAGGAAAGCATCTTTTTCCGAAAACAGTAAGGTGTGCAGCTGTTGATTAGTAAAACAACAACAAAATTGACTTTTGGGGTTGACTGGGAGGATGAAGGTGGAAAGAAGCTCAATACATTCATGTCTAATCCACGGCTACGCTGACCTGGTTCTGGAAGAGCGAAATAAATTTGACTTCATAAGGGCACAAGGATTCTTCTTCAATGAAGCTTTTAACACACATTTGTTAAAATATAGCTATGACCAGTGCAGTTACTTTGCTGTAAGGACCCGTCTCCTACAGTCCTCCTCAACTACTCCAATAAGTTGCATACATATTTTTATTATGAAATAAGTGGTATACTGTTCTGTTTTTTTCCACAAAGTCTTTCACTACTCTTGTAATGCTTTTTTAGGGATGTGTAACTGATGTTGATGGAGTTACTTAGATATAATGATACATACAACTCTAAACCTGACATTAAGCTTGTTTTCTCTTCTGTTTTTGTTTTTTTTTCTTCTTCCATTTCTCTGTTTAGGGAGTTCCAGGAATGGCTGGCAGTGTTGGGGCAGTTGGTTACCCTGGCAGGCAGGTGCAGTAACTATGCTAATGTCTTGGTATTTTGGTTCTTTTTATTTGTTCTATTCAAAAGTACCAGATCTAGCTCTTCTGGAACAACTAAGAATAGAATGTATTGGTTTACATCCTATGCTAGAGTCATAATACTATACCTTTCCAGTGCACACAAATCACATTGACAAAGTACTGAATGTCTTAATGCTCTAGTTCACAGAACCCCTTGCAGTTCTGTGTGTTTTAACTTCATATTTTAAATTCAGAAAGAATAGAAAACTGCCTATTGCTGTATAGTTCCTCCTGATTTGCCCTAGTGTATTTACTTCACTGCTGAAACTATTTCTTCAGCCTTTTAGGCAAACAGAATATTTTCCAAGTTGGGGAAAAAATATATATTAATTGAGAAGGAGAACCAGCAAAACCATAAAAGAGCCTTTTATAAATACAAGCACTTACATAAATACTGACTTATTTTTTAATATAAGGTAACAGATACCTGAGTCCAGTAATAGAAATAAGACAAAGTAGAAATATTCATTGTTTTCCCTATATAAAGGTATGTAAGCCAAATTCAGTTAATAATTTCATGTTTTTATGTCATCTTAAAGAGTGAAATTGACCAATACTGGTTTATTGGGTTAGGTTTGTAATGACTACATATTTAAAAATTCCATTATAGTGATTTACATAGCAATGAATGATAATAGGTTTGTATTGAATCACATAAAATGCTTAGAGCATTTGGACTACATACACTATTATGACATTAGCTTGAAAATAAATTGAATTGTATCCAAATGTAAAGGCTTAATGAAAAGCCCTGTGAAATTTTATCACCATAAAGCCAGATCAATAGGTCTGGAAAAGGTTTACTCCAAGAAGAAATAATTGTAATGTAAAGGAAGCTTCAATCACTGTCTAAGATTCAGCTATGAATTAATGAGAGACCTTTCTGAACATGGTTCCAGTGCACCAGTTGATAATATCCTCATCAGTCATGATCATTCTGAAGACTGTATTATAGATGACAAATACTTTTTTTTTTTTTTTTTTTTTTCAAACAAAGCATATCTTTTTACTTAAATGAAGTACAACTCATGTCTTTGTTTTTTTTTAATAGGGCTTAGCTGGACCAGAAGGTAACCCAGGCCCTAAAGGTGCAAGGGTAAGCAAGCATATCAAGCATTTTGGCATGTGTGTCTGTTTTCACACTCAATGTATGTAATAAAGTGGTTGAGGAGTTGTACTCACTCCTGGCAGTTATATGCCCAATGAATCCCTGTATCTTTACAGAATTTGCAAGTGAGAAATCAGTGTTTATTTCAAAATAATAATATTACATTTTTTGCGGTGCTGAGTAATCTCCTGTTATTGCTCTTCCTCTCATTCGGAATGCATACGGGCAAGAAAAGTAAAGCAGTAATGAACGTGGGGATGTGAGGGCTGGGAATGAGGAGTGGACATTTTCTGCCTGAAGCATTACTTCCATGATGGAAGCCATCAAGAAGGTAGATGTATCTGGCAATTGCAATCTGCAACAGCTACTGAGGTTGATGAAGGGAAACACTCTTGTCACATAAAAATCGTATAAGACCTTGTGATGTACAGGTTGCTGAGTAGTTTGCTGTGTTCTCATGCATCTGTTAAAGCTTATTATGTTGTAGATTTGTTCTTATCCATTTTTGTTAAATGAAATTACTAAAAGCATTTACCTGCAATAGCTCCTTAAATATGAGTCTGGTTTGTTGGTTTTTTTTTGTTTTTTTTGTTTTTTTTTTTGAGGAGGGGGATGTGTTATTTTGATGTCAGTTTTCATTACACTGATGGGGAAAAACGAGTTCAGGATCAAGTGCCAACAGATATTGCACCCTCAGGGATTGTATCTTTTATGTTTCTTCACTTTATTTTTGCTCAAATTCTAAGTGCATTTTGTCTCATTCTCCTCTCAGCCAGTGAAGCATTAAGTGATCGCAGACGCTTCCTGAAAAGTTACTACTTGTCCATTGACATAAGGCAAAAATGACCAGTGGTTAGCATTATAAGTAATGTGAGGGAATAACACCTGTCAGGTCTTAAGACTAAGTTCTTTATAAGAATTCTGCAGCTTGCAACAAAAATGGCATACCCTGCTGAGATACACGATGTGCCATGGAGGTGGCACAAAAGAAAAATTTAAAATTACATTATACTCGGAGAGAGAAGGATGACAACAAGGGATTTTTGTTTTCGTAACTAATAACTGTTTCAGTCTCGGTTTGAATCTTTAAATGCATTTTCACTTGTACTTTTTTTTTTTTGCAAATCACCATTCCAACAGCATGTTTCTATCTCCACACAATTGTACAAGAGCATCTGTTTCTGACATCCTGAGAGAAAACTGGGAGAGAAATACACTATGACTGCCCTTTAAGGAGAACATTCTGCTTATGACAAGATAAACTTTCTAGTACACTTGCACATTGCAATAGTCAAAGTTATTGAAGATAAGTAACATCTCTGCTGCGTTTCAGAGAGAAGTCTAATTTCATAGGCTTTTTCATGTTTTGTGCATGATAACGAAGTCTCTACAAGCCTAACTTACTGGAACACTTTGTCCATACTTGTTAATTTACTCAGTACCTATATAATAGGGAATTATTTTTGCTGTTAGCTGGAGAGTAAATCCTGGTCATGCTGACATCAGTTGAGTTTCACTGGTGATTTCAAACAAGCCTGGATTTAATCCACGGATCTTTAATCCACAGTTGGCCAATGCTGAGGGACAAGCAGTTCTGTTGGAAAGCAATCTCGTAATCATGAATTGTTCTTATTTATTTAGGGTTTCATTGGACCTCCAGGTGTGGCAGGACAAAGAGGATCTGAAGGAGAAAGGGTAGGTTTGATGGAACATCAAGGAAGCATTAATGTTTAGGTGGTTATATATGTTAAAATGGTGAAAAATGCACAAAGTCAAACTACTTGAGTTTGTCTAAAAGCAAAACTAGTGTTTAGGAAATTACATGAATAGGTCACATCAAATTATTATTTGAATTGTTCTTAGGACCACTGAGATCCATTATTATTTTTCATTGAAGCAATTTGTCAGTTGCCTCATGATGTTCACAATAAAACTAGGTTTTGGTTGATTTTATTCTTTTTAATCGTGCTTCTTCTCAGGCTGTCTTTTCCAAAGGCAGCCATAAATACTTGAATTTAAGCTGATGAAGAAAAGAAAAAAGAAAGAAGGAAAAAAAAAAAAAGCCAACTACTTATGATGGGTAATTTCTTTCTTAGGGCATTCCAGGCTTCCGTGGAAAAAGAGGTCCTAAAGGGAGACAGGTAAAACTTCTAACACTTATTATGATTTCTACTGCCAACGTAAATATACCTGTAATACACTCCATAGCTTTACTCAGTTGAAAAATATTAACTTTATTTTTATTTTCCATTGTTTCTAATTATTACTTTGAGATACTGCAAATTCCACACAGTAATTCTAATTTGAAGTGAGGGATGCTTAACATGATGAGCCTCATAGTTGGGTACTGATATCAGCTCTCTCAGGGTTAAAAAAAAGGGCAGGAACACATAAAAATATTTGATAAAATTGGTGTTAGCTTGAAATACAGATATGATGCAAGTTTTGTGAGGTCTGATTTTGTTGTTTTTTTTTTTTTTTTTGAATGGAAATCTACTGCTTCTAATCTATGATATTTTTGGACAATGGTAAATTAAAGGTGTCCTCTACTTAACATACATTTCTACAGCTGAGACTAAACACCAATCTGCCAAATACACATTATCAGAGTTTACATATTTCCTGTGGTATATTTGCAATGCCAAGTCTTTTGTTTTCTGCTGCAACCTTATTATTTTAGGTCTTTGAAGCTGTCTAGGAGTTTCCAATTTTAAATTGCTTATGGTCTCTGACTGGAAACTGCGATGCCATTCTCCAGTCCTGCACTCAGCTGTGCTTAGCAGTTCAGATGACCTCCATCTACCACGTTGAGCAAGCATGCTCAGCAGGAATGGTGTGATTACCACCATGTGGCCCTAGGTGTATGTGATGAAAATTACAGAGGATTCTGTATGATTTGTTTTGTATGTTGTTTTATACCAGCCAACAAACTCACTACCCTTCAGTGGAGTTCCTTTTAGTGTAAAGAAAGGCATGCAGAGAGAAGTGCCATTAAGTTGATACTGTTCTTTCCGAAGCTTATATCAAACTGATAAAGTATAAAACCAAAGTAAGATTCTTTTTTTATTATTCAGCTAGCAGGACTGGGTGCTTCTGTCCTTGTGACAACATTTAATTTGCTTGGAGTTTGATTCAAGTGCTGTTTTGTGTATACGACTGCTGAGTGAGAGCTGTCAGTGCTGTCAATATATCATGGTAGTTGGCATGGGCTAGGTAGTTGTGCCACTGAGTCCCATGCTGCATTTAAGAAGAAAGTGAGCATGGATGGAAAGCACAGCTTGTGCTCAGTATGGAAAAAGAACAGGAGGTGACAGCAGGGTACTCCAAAAGCATTGTGTATTTCATTCTCAGTGACAGGCTTCACAGAGGCTTCTGATCACCACTGTATAGTTTTTTTTCCATCTTTGATAGCTGGTGATGTGTATGGTGTAGCAAGCAGTTATGTTTTTCATTTGCAAAAGCAGAGCTTCCATCAGTGCCAAACAGTGCTCTGATGAGGACTTAAAATTATATAAACCAACTCAAAGTGGTTTGAGAGTGATGACAGAGCACCCAACACACCTCTGCACTATCTTCGTCTGGTACTGATTCCTTTGTAATGTTGTCTTTTTCCTCAATCCTAAGGTTCGTTCTACATCCTTTCTATAAACTACTTACTTGATTAAAGACTACTCTTATTGGGACCAAGCCTTGCTTGAAGTACTTTGCTGGATTGGAAACTTAGAGAATGCCAGTTATGTTAGCCCCAGTGATAGCTGTGATGACAGTTTTTTGCCATAGTATCCCTGAGTTAACTGCTGCAGTGATTTGGGGTAGGGTGTTGTCATGAAAGGAAATTTGGCATGGAAATTGCATAGTGCCTCAAGTCAGGCTCCTGACCTTGTGTTCTAGTATGCAACTTATTTCTTTGGACAACATTTCAATAATAATGCTGGTGAAAAAATATTCTCACTGGTGGTAGAGTATGATTACATGGTGTATCTTGAGTATGATTATCACTTGTAGAAAGTGATATAAAGGATAAGAAAAGAGGAGGCTGTGATCTTTCACTGATTAAAAACATAAACAGTTGCGTTTGTTCCCTTTTAGTTTATCACCTCAAGGGCCTGACAGCTGTCATGTTTGATATCTGACAAAGGACCCTACTTTAAAATTCAAAATATTACCAGTTAGCAGGTTTAGTGACTAGTTATTCATATTTGTAATATCTTTGGTATATTTGAATTAGAACAATGTATTTGGTAAGCAATGATTGTAGAGGGAGAATTTATTTTTATATTGTGTATATGATATGCTTTAAAGAAAATACTTCATAACCAAAGCATATGTATCACATTTCTTTCCATTATATGCTTGCAATATGAAGTTTGGCTGGGTCTCCTGTAGTTTTAATGCATTTTCTGTACTGTAAGTATGATACATAGTGCTTTTACATACATAGTTTGACCACATTTAAAGGGAATGTTTTAAAGTAGTTTTCCTCTGTATGGGATTAGTTACAGGCAACAGCCAACATGACAGAACAGACCTTGTAAATTATAGCAAGAATTTAAAAGTCTAGTCCATTATAGCTGTGGAAAACCGGTTCAGTTTGTTTTATATATTAACAATATAGTTAGTCATCCTTCATATGCTTTATAGTATTGTTAGAAGGTAACACTGATGTAATGAAATACTCATTTCCTGGTAGTAGTAGTAGTAGTATATTTCAATCTTAGACTTTTCTGACTTTTCCTGTGTTGGATATTCCTTTCTTTTTCAGTAACTAGTGTAGTTTTATCAGCAGTCATTAGATGATGTGGTTGAGAATGGGATTATGATGACTGTAGGTAATCAGGCCCCTTCCTAACTTCTGTTATGTTGTTGTGTTCCATTGGAAATAAGTAAAATAGTCTGCAAAACCTTAGGAGGCACCAAGTAGGGGTAGAGCAAGGATGGTGGTATATTTCCATATCATTTTGCTTCTCAAGCAAGAAATGGAAATATTTTTTTTAAACTTTGGCAGTTGATTATGCTAGTCAGAATTCTTCTGCATTCTTGTTTGATAATCCTTGTCTTAATAATTGAGTCTCTGGAGTCAAAACTGATTGAATGAGATGCTAACATGTCTGGTTTGACTTACTGTTTCAGTCTCTAGGTGCAGACTATGACAAGTGTACATGTTGGTTAAGGATAGTGCTGTGCTACAAGGGTGAAAAATCTGATTTCTAACAAATGTATATCACACTGAGTCTGCAGCCATTAATGTTTATGGAAGAATAAGGGAAGAAGGAAGCGCAAATATTTTAATGAACATGGGAGGGTATAGGAGAAAAAATAATCTTGAATTTGAAGTACTAAATAGGAAAAGAGATTCCAAACAACAGAAATAATCATGTTTAATGTTGCTCTCAAGACATTCAGTCATCTAATTTTTCTCTACGCTTACATTTTGTAGCTTTATCTCTTTTGGTTATGATTTTAGAAAACAAAAAAGTACTATTTGATTTGTGTAGCTGAAATTTTCGGCTTTTCCAGTTCCTCCTCCTCTCTCACTAAACCCTCTTGCTGAAATCTTAATTTTTAATACATATAGGAATTTGGTATTTAGACCTTCCTTTGTGTCTAGGATACTTAAGAACAAGCATTCTCTATTATCCGTTAGGGTTTTCCAGGTGACTTTGGAGACAGAGGTCCCCCAGGGCCAGATGGGAATCCTGTAAGTATCATGTTATGTTGATTTACGTAGTAAAATGCATAACGCTCAGTATTAACTCCCCTCCCAAACAGAAAGATTTATGCTTGAAAAGCAAGCTACTGAAGTTCACAGAGAAATACTGGACTATTAATTTTATGTGGAAAGTGCAAGACAGTTTTGTAATAAGTAGTTCTTTTAAAAGAGAGAGAAAAGAACCTGCTAGCTACTGAGAGCATGCACTTCTCAGAGAATCAGATGTCTTACTGTCCTCATTGCATTACTAATGAATGTTTTTGTCTTCCTAAATTCTTGCATTAAATATGATTTTGTATTGCTAATTAAATTATTATTCTAGGGACACCTTAGCAATTGGGAGTTTGCCTGTGTGCCAAAACTGCAGCTTTCATATGTTTCTGGACTTGATTTTTGTCCTTTGAACTGCTACTGAATACAATTATGTCATTTTGGATACAAGTATGTCATTTACTGTGTTATAATCAGTATGATAACAGCTTTGTCCTTGGCAGTGTGTGCAGGCTTAAAGTGGTATTCAAACTGCAGCACAGTCAAGTTACTTTACTGGCCATTCTCAAGGGAGCTTTGCTGTCACACTGCATTTGTAGGGAAACCCTGGCAGCAGACTCAAAACTCAAGTTTCATTTCATATGAGAAACCAGTGAAAAGGATTTGGGCCAGACAAATGGCCAGTCAGTGCTGGGCAAAAGAGCAGCTGGTTTAAATCAGCTTTTATTGCTGGATGCTGCTTTGGAAACTGCAATCAGTTTGTCTTTAAAGACTGTTCTTATGTGAACCAGAGTCAGTAAATGGGCAGGGGTTCTTGCTGATGGCCTGCCTTTTCCTATTAGGAATTTATTTTAGAAATTCTGCTGCTGCAGTTACCATTCTCTGGTGCCACCATTTTGGAACACTGGGAAAAAAAAATATTTTATGTTTCTGGTCACTGAGGCAAAATTCCCCTTATGAGTATATCAGGCAATGGCAACACAGAGAGCACTCTGAGGGGCTGTGTGACTGCTGCTTGCCAATGATACGAAGAGGTGAGTTCTTCTCTCCCTCCTCATACTCCTTAGTCTCCCTCTTTTCCTGATAGGGCAGAGATGTCTTTCCACAAGATCTGAGGAGGAATAGTACTTGAATAGAAATAATCTCAGAAAAACTGGATCCAAGAGTAGACTTACCTATTACCAAGAAGCCTGTTGGAACAAAAATATTTGCAGACAAGTTCCTTCTAATTTGTCAAGACAACTGATTTTGCTGCTGTCTGAAACAGGCAGCAACACTTCTCCCACTTCTCCCCCCAGACTCTCCCTGCAGGGCTTGTTCAGGCAAGGGGCCAGAGTTGCAGCTGCAGGGGCTGCTTTGCTGATGGACTTGGCTGCTCTATTTTCTGCAATGTTGAGAATTTTGGCCTCAGTTGAGTTAAACTTGAGCACAACACAGATGATAGCAGAGTACTACTAAATTTCCTATTAAAGAAAATGAAAATATATAGTTTATATCAAGAAATAATTTGCCATCAAGAGAGTATTTTCCAAAGGTTTTTCAATGCACTGAGCTGTTGTTCCATTTATGTTTTAAAGGAATCTATGTAAACTCTCCTGCTGTTTGCTTTTTTCCACCCCAAATTTTAATTTTATTCTTTCCACTTGAAATATCAAGGTAAAAAGATTGTATATTCCTTGGTAATGCAGGAATGATTTCATGATACAAATACCGTTTGATCTAATTTTGCAGTCAGACATTTTATAGAATGAAAAGCTGTCATTTGTAGGACCCCTCTATATACATCCCAATTTACTTTCTTTTCAGATCACTAAGAGTGAGTACACATTTATTAAAATCTAAAATTTGTTGCTTTTGTAGGGAATTGTTGGTGGTGTTGGTCCTCCTGGATTTCCAGGACTAAGAGTGAGTATATGCTTATTATAATTTTGATGTGGCTTCATTAGAACTTTTGTCTTTTATATTTGTGAAATAATAAAAATAAATACAATAATCCAGATATCCTGACAGTTGTTTAAACAGATTGGATTAAATAGTGATGATTGAAATCGCAGTATAAAATTACTATAGTATTGCTGGGTATGAAGCAATACCCATGAAGGTTGATTTTTGTGTGCTTATTTCTAATCTGATGTGTCTAGATCTTTTATTTGAAATAACCACATTTTTCAAGTTTCTATTCCTAAATTTTGAAAGTGTACAATGCTTTCAGGCATCCTTTTTTAAGGATGTCCACAGCCCTCATTCATTCCCGTATGCGGCTTCCAAACTCTATGCAGAATTACTTTTTGAATGCAGTTTCATGTTTAGGTTTCTGGTGTATTTTTTAAAGAATGTTGTGCTGCCCATTGTGAATTTTCAAAATGCATTTATTTAAATGCAGTCACACCAGAGAAGATCTGTGACATGAAGATGTTGCAGAGGAAGTGGGATTGACTGTGAAACTCTTGTACCATGTAGAATTACTACATTATTCAAGTACTTCATGTGTTTACTGGTAAAGAACCTGGGTGTGATTTTCAGTGTTGGCTCAGTCAAGGCCTGATACCCTGCAGCATTCATAGTTCATAACACAAGAGCAAATAGCATGTTTATACACAAGTTAAGAAAGCCATGGTTGTGTCCAATGTAGATTGTAGTTTTCCTTTGGTCAGCTTTATTTTATAACTTGAGAACCATTCTTGATAAGTTTGTTAGTTTACATTGATGATAATCTAACTTTTTCCTTTGAAGTATGACAGCTCAGCTGTCATACCCATCTTCTTAAAGACACAATTATAACAAAAAATATTCCTATTAATAAGTCTCTTCCTACTTGATTGGGGTTGTTATGGCATTGCTATGGTGAAGGTGCACAAGCTTGGTGAAGGAATCACTGTGGCTTCCAGTCTTGATCATGCAAACATGATTTGTTGTGATCTTGTCAGCTGACATATTTGAGTCAGTTGGCCCATTCCTGAGATTAGAAGTTGCACTCTTGAGAATTTGGCTTGAATTATAGTTTGCTTTTCTTTCTTACATGGTGTTCTTTGGAATTTTATCTGAAGAATTTTGATAATTATATAAATGTTAGAGATTTTTTTTAAAAACCTATCATATATTGCTTCTGAAAAGATGCTGTTATTGATTATTTTGTCTTAAGCTTAGTTATCAATTTATCCCTTCCTAAAATTCATGAGCACAAATGTATGCAATGTCAAAGCTCTATTTGCCATATTGCTGAGTTGCAGTCATTTATATTGCAATTGAGTGTGAATACTTTTCTGCAAAATAAATTATAGTCAAGCACCAGCCGAAGTCTTAACCATTTGTAAGCTTCAAAAAAATGTAACCATAGTGACAAAAAAAAAAGTGATGGCATATTTAGGTTTTGACCAGCATGAGGTCAGTACACATTCTGCCTGCGAGCTCCATGCAAATGGCCTGCCAGCTCCCATTTATACATGGGCGCCCCTTTGCTCTGTTCTGCCTATGTAAAAGAGCACTGATTATGTGCCTTCCTGCTCTACGTAATTTGTACTCAAAAGACAAAAGGTAAAGAACAGGAACAGACATATATTTTCCTTATCACATGCAATTACTAAGCTAGTTATTTTTGTTTGTAGTTTTTGAGTTTTGCAGTGTGACTATTTGGAACAGCACTTTGCAGGGCACATGTTTGTTGGAATTAGTTTGACACACCCCATCACATGAAGTGCTGGGAACTTTACATCATCTGATGCTGCTCCATTTGACCACAAGGAATTAAGGGTCTTTGATGGAGCAGAGAGCGCCTTTGATTCCTACACCTGTGCTTGTAGCTGAGCTGTACATATCTGTGCTGAAAAACAGACATTTTAAGAGACAGAAATGATTTTGCAAATGAACTATTTTCAACAGAGTTTATTGCTTGAGATGACAAATGTATGAATAAAAATATGTACAGACAAGTACTTATGAAGTGCAAATACAGCTCAGTAAGATAGGGTCATTGTGTACTCTTCTGACAGCTTAATAGATCTTAGAGATATCTTGGAGTGTTTTTAAAGGTATTCTCTTTCATTGAGCCAAGACATGTTAGAAATGCTGCTCAGCAGAGTTAACTCTGTGGTCGCTTACAGATGCAGTAAGATTTTGCAGCTGAGGAAAATAGCGCAGCAATATTTGCTACAGATTTCTGAAATGTTTTGGAAATTTCCAAGGCATCAGAAAGTCTGACTGGAATTCTGAAATAAGATTAGAACACAGCTAAAGAGGATTTCAGTATCTAATGGCATGATTCCTGTGAGAATACTGCAAGTGTACAGGCGTGATTGGGAAAATGTGCTATTATGCACCATCTGTTGGAGACTCCGTACTACATCACGTAAGTGCTCTGATGCCCAGTGTCCCGGTCAGGAAGATGGTTGGAAGAGCTTTACTTTGTTACAGAGTTTCTTTACAAGGGACCGTGATCTTTAAACTGCAGCAGAATTTCACCAAGACCCCTGAGATTTGCATCACCACGGATGGTTTGTGTGGTGTAGCCCTATTCCCATATTGTGCCTACTCTCCAAATGGATCTGTGCACCCTGGCCGCTGTTTTCCTGTGGCCCTTGTACAGGCAATATGCCAGTTCTCAGTCTCTCAAGATTTGCCCAGCCATGAGTATTACTAAGACAACAACTTTGAGAGAATTTGCAAGCGCAGCCATCAATAGTAGCCTTTCTTTTAAAATGATCTTTTCCCTTTAAAAAAAAATTCCTAATACTAGGAAGCACTGATTTTTTTTTTCCTTTCCTACTATTCTGTCTTTTTTGACAGGTAAAAGAAACTTGCTTTTGTTTCATTTGTCACATGGAAGTAGTGGAAAAAACATGCTTCATGTGGCTGAAGTAATTTGTTTCCTGACTGCTAGCTGGTTTGATCGAAACTGAATGAAGTGTGCTACCATACAGCAAGGCTGTTGTAGGCAGAAGGCAGTTTCAAATACTTATTCAACTCTTTCCTTATCAGTGATCTAAATTCTGTATCACATCTTCACATTAGGGTGAAGATATTTGTATTTGTTTTGATATTTGTTGCTACATTCCTGCATAGCCACAGAGGTATAAGGGCTTTTTTTTTCCCCCTACTTTTTAAGAGGCAGAATATGCAGAAAGTAGGCTTCCCTCTCCGTAATATAGTTTTAGCTATTGCTGGATAAATTTTCCTGTTTCGTTCACAATCTTTCATTAATATTACTGGTGCTGTTGTGTTGATCATTTAAGATTCTTAATTTTTAAAATTCTGGTTCATTTTTTTTGTCAAGAAACTATAGATTTAAATCCCAGAAAGAAAGTATGCAGAAAAGGGTTGAAGGTACATAAGAACAGAAGAAGTTGCATGCTCATCAGATTTTGTTAGCATTGTACACTTCATATGCTGGGAGAATCAAATCTCTCTTTTAACTTATAGAAGTAACTGAGAGATGAGAAACCCCACAAGTTGTCACAACTGAAAGTAGAATCATTCCTTTAAGCCAAATTCAATGTTTACTGAGTATTGTTGCCATGTAACCTTAATGGTGATAGCCACTCACTGAACGTGTGGATGCAGTACGAGGAAGGCTTCCTTATCCTGCATTGCACAGTGCACCACTGTCTACTCTCTGATACATACCCTACAGGAAAAGAGGGACTTTTGGTTGCTGGTGTTTCTGCTGAAGTGGATGGGAACCATAAAGGGCTTATAATATGAATACTTTTCAACAAAACTGTTAGCCTGAAAAAGGTTTTGTTTTCTCTTTGTGGTACACAAAATGGTACAATTACCAGTCTCTAAGTTGCTTCACTTTGTCAAATGTTTAATATAGCCACCTTTTTTGCTGTCCCATAGGGAGACGTGGGGCCAGCAGGACCAAGCGGACCATCAGGAATTCCAGGGCCCATGGTATGTCGCTGAACATTCCTGCAGCCAGGTCTCTATGCTGCCTTCCAAATGACAGGCATACACTGGATTTTTGTTTCCTTCATTTTAATAGGGTCTTCCAGGAAATATGGGACAGCCTGGAATGAAAGGTGATAAGGTGATTTAAATATTTCCATTATCTCGGAGATGTAGTTCTTTCGAACTCCTTTCATTGAATCTTGAGTAAAATAAACTGCTTCACAAAGCTTTCGGTTCTGCTTTTGGTTTGTTATCTCTTTCAACTTAAACTTTTTAAAAATACTTCAGACCCAGACCTGATATTTTAGACAAACTTTTGGACAAAGCATTTACTATGGAACATAAAAGAGTGTCCCATGCTATTGCCCATTCAATTGTCATTCAAAGATCTCTGTTAATTTTCAGTGCTAAATGTTTAATTAATCTTTCTCCTTATCTAATTCTAAACCACAAATGTGTCTGTATAAAATGTGTCATTTAGGGTGAGCATGGCCTTGCAGGAGATCCAGGAGATCAGGGGTACCCCGGAGACAAGGTAAGCCATAGGTTTGGGTTTTTTGTTTTTTTTTTTTTTTACAGAATTGTCTGTTTTCAGCCTTTTATTTTTTTGTTTCTGAGTCTTAAAATGCTATGTCAGCTTCATAGAAAAAAAAATGCATAGTAGTAGTTACTGGATGTCACTGAATTTATTAAGAAACTCTAATTAAAACTTATTTGGGGAAAGCAGTGAACAAAGAAATGTAAAGGGCATGGGCAGAGTTCTGGCTGCTATCTGTTAAGAGATGCATCAGTTAAGAAAATACCTGTGGTGTAACCCGAGACCTGCTAAGTGTTGGAAGGGAGGTTTTCCCTTGAACCTTGAGATTCCTCTGCACCTCACCTGGGTCAGCTGTGGCTAGCAGCACATGTGCTCCAGCCTTCCTAGACCATCCCCTAGGCCATCCCATGAGAACTCCTGTTGAGAGCTGAATGTTAGCAGTCATTTCTGATCCCACAGATTTTTTTGAACTGTTTTGGATGGCAAAGTGTAGCAATCTATTGTTTTCAGTGTAACACAGTATGTTTTTGTTTGCATTTAGTGGCTTACTTTTTTTTTTTAGGGTGCTCCTGGTTCACCAGGACCTCCAGGAATCAGGGGAAAACCAGGACCCCAAGTAAGTTTAAACATAAATTTTTGCTCTCAACGTATCACTATGTGTTATTGTACTGGATACTACTTTGTATGTTACGTTCCTTCTGCATACAATCTTCTAGAAGCTACCTACATCAAGAAGTACAAAGAAGAAGGTCTAAGCTGCTTTCGTGTGTCAGACAGTATTACGGAGTTCAGTAGATGAATCTGGTTTTAATATGGAAGTACTTATTATGTTAGTCATTCCATGATACTCATTTTGCTGGGGGAATACAAGTCAGTAATGTTAGAAACAAAGCCACTGACAGCTTTGGGAGCTTTCAAGATGGACCGTTTGGGCTAGATTTGGAGAGAGCATGGGAAGTCCTCTTAATAATGGCTAGTCATTTCTTACAGGGATGGGAGCAGTCATGAATTCAAGTATTTACTGATTCGTAGCAGCTTTAAAAGTGCCTGTGTAGTACTGGCACTTCTGCTGGGATTGTAAATGTTGAGGCAGCAAAGGGTTACCTGGCTTTTTTTCTCACCTGTTCTTAGCACTGCTAACGGCCTCCTTTCTGTGTAGAACTAAAAGTCATTAGCCAATATTTTTAAAGAATAAATCACACCAGTCTCAGTTTTTGTCGCAGACTCTTAGACTTTATGACATATATATATATATATATATATGTGTGTGTGTCAGAATTTGTAATATAAACCCTGATTCGGCAAAATACTTATGGAAGTTTGCTTAACTTTCTACGGGGAAACTGGCCTCTCTGCAATTAAAAATGAATATATGCATTAAGCATTTTCCTGAGCAGTTGTGATCAGCATCTTGATTTCTGTTAAACAGAGAGACCTCAGTCTTGCAATTAACGTTATGTTGAAATTTGTAGGATGCATTTACATTAAAGTCACTTACATTAAAAACATAAAAAAGATTTTTCAAGTCAAGCTTGAGTAACACCCGGCTATGGCGGCAGCAGCAAATGTTTAAAAATGTGGAAGAAAAGACATACCTTAAAGTCACTACTACATTTGGAAAGGGTCTGGTTTTCCTGTTGAGCAAATTATAATATTAATAGTTTGCAAATAATATTTGCAATGTTAATCACAAAACTGCCATTAGCTTTCTTGGCCATAAATGACTGTTAAGCTATAGAGAAGTTTATAAGCCAGTCTCTCTAACACTTATTTCCAACTTTTGAAAAATGCATGGTTCCTTATTATGGAAACAACCACATATTTCAAGTTTTGCTTCATACAACTACATGGACCAGCCCAAAGCTTCCACTTTTATTTGTCTAAAACTAATTGGCATTTTTCTTGTGACTTCAACAAGATATGAAGAACTGCTACACTTAGTTAGATGCAAAGAGAAGAAGGCATAGATTTTCCTATTCAGTTGAAAAGTCATCTCACCACTTTCATGGATTTTTTCCTTGATAAACGTTTTAAAAATCTTAATACCAACCTTGTGATTTTTGGTTGTTGTTTTTTAGTTTTTGGTGGTGGTTTTTTTGTGTGTGTGTGTTTTTGTTGTGGTGGTGGTGGTTGTTTGTTTGCTTGTTTTTAAATAATCAATCAAATCAAAAATCAAAAATTTGTTTCCCCTTCCTTAAGGGAAAAATTGGAGATCCTGGATCCCAAGGACCACTGGGTCCCCCAGGTCCCGAGGTAGGAAATTGCTTGATAAACTGAATGTTCTAAATTACTGAGAACTATGAAGCAAATGGATTTACCTCTAAGATTGTTGACTTAGTTGAATCAGAGAATACTTTTTACTCAATTGTTTCCAATGAATGTGTTCTTCTCCATAAAGGAACAAAGATTCTAGCTCTTATTTTTTATACAAAATATTAATATATGCAATCATTGAGTAAAAAAAAGTAGCTCATTCATTGATATGATTAGGATTAATTCTTATCGGAATCAGTTTTAAGAGCTTGCACCTTGAATGGGGCTTACGTGTTTTCTCAAATAGTTGAATTCTACAGCATATTTACAAATGGGATTCTCCAAGCCTCACTGCTTATTTATCTCCTACAAAATAACTTTATTTGGAAGGAATGCAAAGAATAAACACCAGTGACATAGGAAGCATTGCCAAGCACTTGGATTTGGCTCAGCAGCTGCCTGAGAACTGGGTGTAATACTGCAGTATTACCAAAGTGTACAGAGAAACTGATTCTGTCACGGAATTGTTCATTTGGGTGCTTTTGGGCATTTATACCAAGAGATATAAGGAAAAATGCTGTGGACTGTACAGGAGACAGCATTTTCTTTTTTGCTCAGGCGTGCAAAGTTACTCCAGCCATTTTAAGGCAAATTAAATGCTTCGTGTTAAGTAATTAAAATGTGAGCATCCCAGTATTTTCCTCTGGATGTTTGTCTGCAAAATGGCTAAAGGTTTAAAGACTACAAAGTGATGTCTCTCCTCGCTTTGGTACCACAACATTGATCTGTATAAGTTCTGCCTGTCTCATGTACAGACATAAAAACACAGTCACCATATGCTGAAATAGAAAAAACAGCAGGGAGTTAGGACAGCAGTACACCAGGATCTTGAAAAACTCAGATATTCCAGAAGTTCTATAAGCTGGTATTTCTTTTTCTTTTAGAACTCTAGATAGTATCTTACTCTCTCTGTTACTTGCTCTTATAAAAATAAGCTAGCTTTTGTTGCCAGCAGCTATTCAGGCACAACTTGTTCTATGAAATACGACTAATTAAGTGCAGGTTTTCCTACAAGACAATCCTGGTGTAAAATTTCTAATCATGCTGCTTCTTCCAAAAAATAGGCAACTAACAGGTCACGCCCGACAGGCTTTGCTCTTCTCTCAGGATCTTGGCTTTTTACATGCTATGTACAGTGAAGTATGCAGTGGTCATTCCTGATGAGAAGGAAATTAGACAAATTTTTAACGGGCTTCTGTGTGTATTCAGAATACTTTATTTATAGGTAAATTTTGTTCTACAAATCACAATGAATTATCCCTCAGATAAGTGGGTTTCATATGGAGTGGAGAAGGATTAGTCATTATCTTCAAGAGATCTTTGTTCATCTGTGCATTATTTTGATCTGAAGTTCTTAACTTATTCTTTCAAGAAAATACTCATGGGATTCAGCTGCTTTGCTTCATGCAGAAGGCAGTAGCTTGCAAAGGAAAAAGATATATTTGAATAATAGCAAACAGTCAGAAAGGCATGTGTTTTCTAAGTGAATCACTGGTTACTTTGAGTTGTTCATTTCAAAAGAGAAAACAGTTTATTTTCAGTGCATGTTTTATCTTATCACATGATGTTTTGAGTTGTACAAACAATGTTATGAAAGCAGTAGTAAGAGTCTTCTGTTTCACAATGTTATGCATTTGTCATCTTGGAGACTTTTCTTTTTCAGGCAGGCTTGTCTTGGGATACTCTCATCCTAGAAAGGAAGGGATGTATAAATAAATCAAACTTGATTTGAGCTGCTTTGCCAGGGCAATGTATTTACCTGAGTTCTGAATCTGCCTAGAGTGAGGGGAAAAAAAAATGTCCTAGATTTGATTTTAAACACCAGCACTGATTTTCCTCTTGGGTTTTCCTGTTCATCCTGCAAGAAATAAATTTGAAAGTTCTTCCTTTTGGCACATGGCCTAGGTCTAGATGTGGTGGGATTTGTACGGACATGCAGATGATAGCATGGAAATTTGCTACAGTTTGCAGCATCGCCTTCCCTAGTGTCACTGCTGGTGTTTTAATGTTGGCAGATACCAGAACTGCACTGAAGTTCTTGCCTAAGCTCTTCCCATTTTGCATTGTAGACTTCCAGAATGCATCAAGACTCCATGCTTAATATGTTGATTGGTGGCCAGTGCTGCTATGAATCACCAGCCACTTTCTTGGTCATAAAGCAGCCAAGCAGGTCTGTGGAGGAGGTGTTTGGGAGGGTCAGCCTAGGGCCTTGCACACGCTATGAAATAGATTCCACTAGATACACTAAACTTTGTCTCTCAGAAGAAAATAATGCACTAGTGTCTCAGTGAGCATGGCTGAATGCATCTGCTTTGTCCAATTAGGCAAATACACAAACCAGCAGCATCACTGTGCTGATGTCTTAGCAATAACGCATTGTGAAGCTTTCCTGTAATATCTACTTTAATACAGGATTGCTAGTTTTTTCTGTTCTCTGACAAATTGCAATTGTATGCTTGTAATTTGTATGTTAGATTCCTTCCTTCATCCTTTCCAAAATCAGAGTTGAAGGTTCGCTGGGAAAAAAAAGTTTTGTCTCTGCCCTTTAAAAATGCTGACATTAAGCTTTTTTATGAAAAAAAAAAAAAAAAAAAAAAAGATTTATTGAATTGTCTTACTGAATAGCATGTCCTTTCAGAAGAAGAAAAAGCATTTATTTGAGAATGCAAAATTGCAGCTCTCACTTTCTCAGTTCAGAGAGATTGTGGTTTAAGCAGAAATCTATCTTTGGTAATTTGATAAGAAGTCGTACTAAAGCTCCATTGAAGCTTCTTGCTGAAGATCAGTAGCAGCACCCAGTCAATATTGCTTCTGAAAATTTGTTCTAAATATTCATTCAAATGAAACACAGCATGCTGTTGGATAAAATTGTTTCCAAGCAGGAGCATTTGTCAGCTGAAGAGAGATTTTTACTCTCTGTTACTCTTGCACCACAACTCACATCCCCAGCCCACTGAGAGATGCTGGGAAGCTGGAGGGTGCAATGCTGGCAAATGGCATGTGGAAACCACTTAGAATGAGTGGGATTCTGCAAATGCAAGAGAATTCCTAGTGGTAAGGGAATGTGACTTCCAAATGTTTGATATTCCACTTCTATTTAGCAGCAGAACAGGAAAACAAACAAAAGAAAAGCAACAGTGTTTGCAGTTTCTTCATCTCTGTGAGAACTGACTTCACTACAAAAACACAAACCCTAACATAGTTGTAGCCTGTTCACATTTGTATTGTTTTTAATTAAGTATTTTGTAGATAAATGAGATCAAAAAATGTTAATGTTATTTATTTCCAAAATTTATTTTATATTTAAATTGTTCAGCACCAAAAGCAACTTCCATGATGAGATTAAACTACCTTTGCTTTCAGACAAGTGATCACTAGTTATTTTCTGACACTCTCTGGTATGATTAAACTGAGTGAACTCTTAAGAGCTTTGCTGGCAAAAGGCCACCTCTGCAGCAAGATTTTGAAAATAATTTGTAGCCTGCCAACTGTCAGGGTTCTGGCTGATGGCAAGACCAGAGTCTACTCTTTAACCTCCCCTACATGTTATAATATCAAGTGAGGTTTTGTTCATAGTAGCCTGTGCAGAAAACTTACAGCTGGAAAATGTACGTTGATCTCCCAGCTCCTGTGTAGCTATGTAATGTCTGTAAATCAGTAAACTTAAATTACAGAAAGGTGTATTTCATGGTGTATTTCAGATAAGCATGACCTAACTCTTCAGTGTTTTTCAGTAGATAAGGCTGCCCAGTTTTTTATTAAAGAAAAAAAAAAAAAAAACAAAACCAAAAACCTCTTGCAAACTGCGTAGAAATTTTGAGTGATTCAGTGATGAAAATTAAATATCAGAGTGCCTTTGTCACATCTAAGTGCCACCTAGAGGCACGTAGGAGTTGTTGCGCAGCTCTGTCAGTTGCTCTATGGCAAGAAAGAAATGACCAACATGATGCTTCATGAAGTGCTGCGTCTTAGGGTTGTTCCAGTTGCTCTGAATGCTCAGCTCAGTTCTTTTTTTCAGTGTTTAGTGTGTTTGCTTTATGACTTACTGGTATTCAACAGCTAATACCAAGGTATTTGATTTTTTTTTAAGAAATTGTGATTGTATTTTAAGTTTTATGTGTTTGTGTTTGATTTAACATATAAAGCATCTAAAATATTTTTATCCTGTCAACATCTTTTTCTTAAAACTCTTACTCTATACTGTTAAGAGCAAGACATAAAAAGAAAATAGAAGAGATATCTGCAAATAGAAACAGTGATGTGCTAAATATTACTTATGATAATGTGGCAGTTCTACTCTTCTAGTTGAGGGTGAAGGGATGTATTTTTTTTTTTCCAAACTTATTACTTTTCTATGATTTTTCTTTACCTGGTAAACTTGAGTTCTTTTGTTTAGTATTTTCTCTTTTGAGGTGTTTTTTTGTCTGTGTGATTTTTAGCCAATTATAAATAATCATTAGAAATTATCATCTTCAATTGTTCTGGAAGAATAACGTATGGCTAACTATTATCCACCTAGAGAGACAATTTTTAGACCTCTTTCACAGTTAGAGAACCTAAAAAGTGGCTCTTGAATCTTTATTGATATCCTCTTATTTGATTCATTTAATTTACATACACAGGCTTTCTTTACCAACAGCTGGACTTACACCAAACAGTATTTCACAAAAGCTTATTTCAAATAACACTGCATGCCAGTGACCTTCATTTACTTCCAGCCAGACCTGGATTAGTTCCTGCTGATTTGGAGGCAAAAGGCATTTTACCATATTATTAATCTTGCAGTGATCTTGTCCTTCAAGTGAGGCCAAGGATTAAAGGACTCCAGCTGCTGTTTAAGCTTATATTAAAAAGTTTTTTAGAGTTGAATTTTTGAATACAAGACGTGGTATTGGCTATTTTGTGAGTATTTTGTGTATCAAGATAAGTCCAATGGTTTAATCATAAACACTGTTCAGTGGTTAAAAAGTCTCTGTTAAGAGAATTGAAACCCATACTGACATCTGCTAAAATGAGCTTAATGAAAGCTGTCTGAAATCTGTCAGTTATCCAAGCCCCTAGAGGGTGCTTAATGGATTTTGACATTTTGGGAATGGTAAAACAAATCTAGTTCTTTTTTCTACAATTCAAATTCGTTAAATGAATGGACAGAATCAAAACATGCATGTTGGAAACATTCCTAGGCTATAAATCATTTGTCTGTCTGATTTATTTAGGGTTTTCCAGGAGATATTGGAGTACCTGGATTAAATGGCCCTGAAGGTCCCAAGGTAAGACTATGAGAAGTTATTCACATTTACAATTAATCAGTAAAAATTGGTGAGGAAAAGGTCTGAAAGATGGAAATTAGCATTATGAGAAGAAAATCATCCTGTCAAAATGTGAATACTTTGCCTCAGGTGTTTGTATGAAGAAGTTAATCTGATGTTTACTGGTATCTGCATGGTTAGGAGAGGTAGTAACTGTGTTATACAGAGAATTCGAATGTCAAGATAAATGCAAGAAGATTTGGAGAAAGCACTGTGTAGCTAGGAAGTACTGTGTATTCACCAGTATTGAAAATGGTGCTTGTCAAAGGCACGCAGACCTTTATAGTCTCACTTGTCTAATACAGACTTTTTAACAAATTTTGAAATTAATAATAGCTAAAGATACACAGAAAAGAGATAGAAGTAATGTACCAGTTTAAATAATTAGAGTTACTTAGACTAATGTTTTAGACTAAGTTTAGCAATAATTTGTACAGAGAAGTTTAAGAGAAAGTTTGGATAAAACACGTATGGGAAGTTCTTGTTTAAAATAGGACAGATAGAAATGAGTACAGCTAATAGAAATGCAGGCGGGTCAGAAATTAACCCAAAGGGAGATATTTGTTTAGGGTGTTTATTGCTGAAAGGACTGATGACGTTTCTCACTCAGTATCCTTGGACTATCCTTAGGTAATATTTTCATCAATAAATTGCACAAGTATGCTGGAATTAAATTTGTGTATCGAAAAAAGTTGAGCACTTTCAGATGATCCTAAAAACTGCACTTTGTACGAGTTCATCCCACTCGTGTTTCTTCAGACTGACATGTGCTGGGATTAAAACAATAAATCCTACTGTAAACTTAGAGCTTTGCAGCTGGCAGTAGTAGAAAAGACACTGCCAGATCTCCTTGAAAGGAAAGCACGATAAGGCTGTTAAAACCAAAGTGAAATTCTAGAATACATAAGGGAGGGTGTCATGTTAATGATACTGTACAAAGCACAACTTTAAGTGGTACACAGAGTTCTGGAGATTTGTACTCCAGGAGGACACAATCAAATGGGAATAGATGCAGAAAAGATTACTTGAATGACTTTATTCTGAAAGACAGTTTATTTATCCTACTAAAATGAAGGGCCCTTTTGAGCTCTGTAAGCATAGCAAAGGGCAGAAATTGTGGGGAGACCAAAGAACTATGCAGAACCAAGGGCACGAACTATTCGGTTCAAGGACAAAATGCTAAAGTTGTCTGTGAATAAACAGAGATAGAAATGAGAAGATTTCTCATCAGCAAAGTTGTGAAATTCTGTGGCAGATTGCTTAAGACAACATAGTATGAGAGACTGCAAATGGTTTAAGGATATAGTTTTATTTGAACCTGGAAAATGGTAACAATCACTCCATGACAAAATTCATCATGCCTTGAGAACGGAAATCTCAAATAATGCACTTGCCAAAGCCATTACCAATCTTTTCTGAATCTCATGTCTTTCATCAGTGTCAGGAACCTTGTCCCAAAATAACCCAGAAAGAATTTAGAAGGAAGTCTGAAAAAACATTATTTGATGCAGCAAAGGGAGAAGTTAGAATACATTTCCAGAGGCAGGCATGAACTTTTTTTTCATTCTGATTTAATCGTTTGCTATCTTGTTTGTGTAATGTTAATGGCCTTCCTTATATGAATGATTATCAGACCACTGGGTGGTGATTGCTCCCATGTTTCTGAGAAAGGTGAATTATCAAGCTACTTTACAGTGTGACGAAAGATGGTATACAGGATTTAGGGGAGACAGGAGAAGAGGAATACAACAGCTCTTGATCTACAGATCAAATTTGATCCTCCAAGCAAACGCCTGAATTCTCTGAGATCTTATCTCTACTGGCCGGTTTCTGCATTAACTGATATTACATGATTCCATGCTATATTCAAAGTGTTACATAGGATATTTTTGATTGAATTGGTTTGATATTTAACACATACATTACCACTCTATTCCTTTTCCACCCAAATATCAATTAAAAACATTTCTAAAAGGTAGCCAATAATATTTATTTCAGAGTATGCATTCCAGTAGTGGAGAAATTACATGGCTGAACAGGACTTGGTGGTCTCCAGCACATTTGCTCTTAAGAAGCTTAGACAGCCTGCTCTAATCAGAAAGATTTGATGGCTTACATTTGAGATGGAAGATTACCAAACTGGAAAAATTCCTAAATGATTCCTAGTGCTATGGGAGAAAGGCTGCACACTGGAAATGTTTGGCTGTCAGGATTTGCAGCTGTCTTCTATTGACTGTTGTTTTTTAAAAAAAAATTCCTCCAACTTTTTATTTTTAGAACTGTTTCTACTGTATTGTGCTTTTTCTGCATGTTTTTGTTTATACTTCCTCAGAAGCAATACCCATTTTAAAAGCCAAGAAGGCAAGATAAATTTTCTATCTTAGTAGCTGGCAAGGGAGAACTTTGGTCTCTTGTTGGAAAGTTTAAGCTCTATAAGCATGATCAGCCATCTCTAAATACCAGTAGAACTTCTGGATTACGAATTTTCCCTAAATTACTGCAATAATCAGCAAGTCTGACCTACCGAAAATAATGTTCAAAGGCTTTATTATGTAATTTGCTCTATAGTACATTACTCAGCTTGGAAACAATATTTTAGAAGGCGTTTGATCTTGATCCATTGCTTATTTAAAAAAAAAAAGTTTTTAAGAAGTTTTGAAATAACTTAGTTTGCTTCCTATGTTATTCTTCTAAGTATTTATGCTCTGTAACTGAGAAAAGTGAGAGGAAAAGGCAGAGTATGATGACTCCAGCTGTAGTTTTTTTTCCAGTAATTTGTGTTGTATTGTGGAAGTAGTTGAGAACTTCTGTCTTCTGCTCATTTATGTTTGCTTGGATAACGCTGAATAAAAGCGGCTGTTAGGAGTTCTACCAGTTTTTTAGGAGGTGGTCATCTAAGAAGTTGTCTGTGTATGTACGTTATATATAGATACACACAAACACACACACGTGTGTGTGTGTGTGTGTATATATACATACATACCTATGAAATACAGGATACCCCCATTTGCTGACTGCCTGAATTTTTTCCAGGCACTTTGTGTCTAATGACTACCTTCAATTTCTGTTTGTTGTCTGAAACATCAAAGGGGAGATGGAAATTTCCTTTAGTCCTAATACCAGCTTTATAGTCTGAGCCTTTTTTTCCACATCCAGTTAAGTGAGGTGTAAGGGCTCATAAAGTGGCAGTGCTGCTGACATTTTCATGGTGTAATTTAATTGCACTGAAAATCATCTCTCTTAATGTGCTTTGTTATTAGAATATAACAACAATTTCTGGACTTACAACACAAGAATACGGCTTATGCAATGCTCATGTAAGCCTTCCTGTACATTGTTTGACATACCACATCAGAAGTGATGTTCTCCACCTCAGTCTTCCCTAAACTGGTGGAGACCTATGGACCTTGAAGTAGCCTATTCCATTTTCTTTTCTGTTTTAGTTGGCAAGCTGTTACTGGAGGGAATGCCTGCACCTTCAGTCTAGACTTCAGCTTCATTAGTAAGCAATTAATAAGGCTTACACTTG
Organism: Pavo muticus; assembly: GCA_016647715.1. NCBI lineage: Eukaryota > Metazoa > Chordata > Aves > Galliformes > Phasianidae > Pavo > Pavo muticus. The sequence goes on from JACDJE010000308.1 coordinate 747,043, forward strand.
GAACTTTCACACCGCCACTTTCGTGAAGGGTGGATTATTCTTCTCTGTGCTTTATCTCATATTGTTAATCTTTGCTTCCCACAACATTCATAACATGATTACACAGAGATAAAAAAAAAAAAAAAGTTGTCCTCTGCAAGGTCAAGTGCTTTACTAAGTTATTACCTATGTAATTTGGATGACCAATATTTTTGACACACTGCTAGCTATTAGTTGATTTAACAGAGTTTTGAAAATGTTGCTGTAGCAGTCATAAAGACCCAAGAGTTGGCAAGCCAAGGTTCTTCATCTCTGTAAAGATGATTATAATCATGAAAGAAAAGTAAAGGCTGAAAATCACAAGTAGTTTTGGACAGATGAGCTAGCAGTTAGAATTCACTTTCTAGTTTGTTTTCATTGCAATATTTTCATCAAATACTAAATACTATCTAAATCAAAGGTCTACAAGAGCTATATCAGTTCTGCTTTAATCTTAGCATGATGGTTGTTCTCAAAAGAAGAGAGATGGTTCTTCTGCAAGCTCCAGTATTTTATTTCCATTTCAAAAAATTAAAAATAATTTCAAAAAAATCTACATAGTCAAAGTATGTAAGATAATCAGTTTTCTGGCAGATATTACAATTCTCCTTCATATTCTCTTCGCTTCCTAATGGAAATGGACAAGAGCACTTAATGAGATATGCCTACCCGGTTTTGTGTTTGTGTCCAGACTTTTAAGATGTGACAAATTATACCATACTGGCTGTTAAGTGATGTAAGATCTCGCTGTTTTTGTTTGGTTGTTTAGGGACTTCTGGGTGACCGGGGATCTCCAGGGCCACAGGGTCCCAAAGGAATTGAGGTAAGATGGAAAAAACTATTCAATCAGCAGATTGTTTAAAAAGGAAATGTTGTAAAGAGGAGGAAGATTAGAGAAGAGAGATTAGGTATTTATGGTGTTACTGTGCAAGATTTCATTTTGCTTTTTTTTCTTCTTTTTGACTGAGATTGCAAAGAGGTGTTACGTGATTGTGTATCCTTTAAATTTATTCAGTGAAGTTTATTCAGTGGTTTCAGTAAAATCTCAAGGTCTGTGTCCTGAATCTGGCATGGTTCCCTTTGTTAAGCTGGGGAGACAGGGCGGAGTTGTGCATGGAGATAGAATGCAAACATGTATACAGGATAGTTTCATTAAATTCCCTTAAGTAAACTATAAGACCTCAATTAATTGAAGTGAAGGTAGGCAGCTTTTCTTCATAAAGGTTTATTAGGTACTCTAAATTCATCACAATACAAATAAAAACTCATGTATCTTAGGCCAAAAGTAGTTGTTATAATTCATTTAATCAATGAATCTGGAATAGACCTTTAGTTTTCTAAATAGCCTGCTTAATTCATATAGCTTGCTTAAATTATGTTCCAGTTCATTGCAGGGGAGTTGGGCTAGGTGACCTTTAAAGTTCCTTTTCATCTCTGAGGATTCTATGATTCTAAATTACGAGCTTTCACAGCAGGTACTGGGTGACTAAAATCTAGTCACCCAGTCATGGCAAAATGTTCCATTTAGTTAGAAGCCAGGAAGCTGTAGATAGTATTTCTTTATTCCTTTGGTTCGTTCTATTTGGAACTGTAAAGCTTGTGTACTACTTCTTCCAGAAGCTTCAAGCTTCTTCCTTTCCAGAAGGAAGAAAATCTTACACGTTGAGAGAATCAGAAAACTAAATGATAACAGCGTGAGCTCCTGGCACGGCATTGGTACAAATCTGTTCTTTGATATAGCTGTATAATGAATGAATGAACCATGAAGAGTTAACACTGCAATTCTCTATTATATATAGTTCTATCAGTACACTGTGTGGCACAGACACTGTCATTTCTTCACCTTCACAACTGAGAAGTCTGACCCCCTGGTCTCCCTCCATTCCCAAGAAATAAAGGATAAGCCTGCCAAAATGGTTTGGCTAACTTTGGTGACTGCACCATTAGCCACGTGGAAGAAAAGGGCAGGAACGTTCCTGCTGTTCTCATGGTTACAAAGTGTCAAATGTTGCTGGAAGAGAGTAACCATAGGGCAGACAGAGAGGTTGACCCATTATTGCTGTGTCTCAGAACTGTGAAAATGCTGCCGTAATGGAGGGAATATGAAGAGTTCAGCAGCCTTTCTGGCTGCCTCTGATAGTGACGTAGTGCATGGCCCTCTGGCTAATTAACTGAAATGAGTTCAGTCTCTTAATGTTTCTGTCAGACTTAGACACATGCATAGGCATATATGATGCAAATGTAAGATGATATACTAAGTAAAAAATGGTTATCTGCAGATTCTATTTTTTCTTGGCATCAAGATTACTGAAGTCCTGATTATTTTCTTTTACTTTGTTTTTCTTTTTAGGGAGAAGTAGGACCAGTTGGACCTATTGGCGCAGTCGGCCCAAGGGTAAGTAATTTTGTTGTTGCAGACTATTATTCAGCAGAAGTGCTTGTTTAAAAGATACATTTACTGTGGAAAAAAATAAAAGACTGTTTTAAAATAATAAATGAATAAATGTTTTAGGCAGAGATGGGAAGGGGAATGTCTTTCCAAATCCAGGTTTTGGAAGGAAACCGCAGCCATGGTGCACAAAGTAAAACCCGTGAAAAGGAAAAGAAGTCAATTTCAAAATGCTTATGGCGCTGCTTTGGCACAGATTAAACCACTGTGCACTTCTGAGGTCCTGAATGAAATACACTGAATACTGAAACTGGGAAAGAACTGAGTGTGAAACTTAGCTTTCAGGGAGCAATATAAATGACAAATGCTTTAAGACATCATTCTCTAGCAGATGTGATTGGTAATTGCTGAGTGCAGTACTGTTGGATTATCACAATGCTGTTTGGACTGATGTTTTAACTTCACCACTCTGTTAGTTAGGAAAATGTACTAACCTCTAAGCATTCTGGGGACTTGAAGCTTATTTTTAGAAAAATTCAAAGCTGCAATCTTTCCTGCTGCTTCCCCACTTCTAGAGAGAATATATTCCTATGTTGTTTTTCCTGTTCCTTAACTCGTCAAAATTGAGAATTCTTCTTCTGTTAGGTGTAATATTTAAAAGCATGTTTGCCACATGGAATAAGTAAAAGTAAAATTAATAAAATCAAAATAATACTTTTCAGTTAAGGAAATATTAAAAAAAAAAAAAAAATTGAACAAATTCAGCTCACTCCATTTGATATTCAGTTCCTGATCTCCTGCTGAGTGTCTGATGCAAATTTTTATTTTGGCTGCCTCATACTTTTAATTTCCCCCCTTGGGCAATTCACCATGACTGGATGGCATCTCCCATGTTGTGCAGTGGCGATGGGAAAGGTGCTGCTGCTGCAGCGGGTGACCCATGGGTAGTTAGTCACCTGTTGTCATGTTGTCTGCATCGATGTGTGCGCACCAGCCACTATCAGCTGGTGGCAGAGTGACTCAAGAAGGAAATCAGCAAGCAGAAATATTTTCATATAGGTCAGTTTGATCAGTTTGACCAAAGTTGATTTGGAAATGAGTACGCCATTGGTGTGCCTTATGTCTCCTTGGTTTCTCTCTCACAACAAGTTGCTAAGAGAAGTTGTGGATCTGTGGTGGCCCCACAGTTGCTGTCTCCAGGCATCTCTGAGTAGCTTGCTGGCTAATGTTCCTCTTGGAATGAGAGGTAGGGGAAATGGGAATTTATCTTGGTGTGGAGCCCTGCCTGTTTTTCATCTCGTTCCAGGGCCCTGTTCTCACAGGTCCCACAGTTCTCACCTGGGTCCCACAGCTCCTGTTGGCTGGAGCAGCCTCACAGCCCCAGGCCACCTTGTTCTCAGCATCCCTCAGCACTGCTCCCACTGCTCAGCCTGCGTCTGCCTTCCTGCTGGGAACACACGCTGCTCACACTGGAGGGTGTGAATCACAGTCATGAAGTTGTTAGATCTCATATAGTGCTCTTGGACGCATCTGTCTTTTTAAGTTACACTTGCTTGATTGCAATTGCACATTCATTTTGATTTACATAGGCTTTATTTCCAGCATCCTTGAAGGGAGTTTCAAACACATTTGAAAGTAAGTGTGCTGTTGAAGCTGTGTTATTGTATTTGTCTTCAGTATACTAAATAAGTATCCAAGAGCAGGGAAGGTCTCTGCGAGTGACTCTGACAGAGTAAGAATTGATGCAGCCTTACTGGTCAGGCCCTAAGGCACCACCAGCTGTCAGCTCTGCCCTTCTGGACAGATATCCCTAACTTGTTTTTGCAGCCTCCAGGTGCTGCGGATTCTTCCTTCTCTCTGCCAAACTGCCTCTGTGCTCTGCTTGTTTTACAGACAGAAAGGCAGGACATTAGGAAAACTGTCTGAAAGTCTTGCCTGTCTTTCTTACTACAACCTCTTGCTTTCCTGTTCTACAGACCTATAGTCATGGTCAGTAGGTTACTCCTCTCTTCACCACCAATAATGCCCACTAAACTGTGTCCATAAGTACTACATCTACCCTTTCCTTATTCTTACAGAAACTACTCTAGCTTTCTATTGTACAATAACAGGAGCAATTTCTAGTTCTTCTACAATCCATCTCCTCTTTGAGGGTTTCAAGCAAAAACATTCAGCCCCAAAATCAAGTTTAGGTGTGCACTAAGCAAGCAGCAATAGTTTCTCCTCCCTTTTGCTCTCCCTCTCTCTCACCTGCTCATTCCTAGTGTTCACTTTTGGAAAAAAAAAAAAAAAACAATAATAAATAAAAATGTGCATGACACCAAAAACCTCTGGGACCCACCTAACAAATGCTGCCAGCAAAACAGATCATTCTCTGTTGAAACAAATGGTGAATAGGAACCTGTGCTCCATGTCTCAGGTTGGAAAAGAATTTTCATGTCTAAAACAGATGGATTTTGAGCTGAATTTAGTCACAGGATTTGATTTTTATTCATGTCATTCCAAACCTTCTCATCCATTCTACTCCAGTGTTAAATAATTGCATTCTCTTAAATGAATCCTTACTGAAAAAAAAAAAAAGAAAGAAAGAATAAAGCTATGTTTTTTTAGTAATTATTTGTCCTGTGGAAATATGTTAGATACAACATTAAATAAGTGGCCATGTTTATTAAATTCCCTCTGTCAACTCTTTCTCAAAGGCTATCTGAAAATGAACACTGTAACTGTCTGTTGTAGCTCAGCTCAGTGCAAGCATGTGTTCATAATTTTTTTTGTATCTTCATTACTGGAGCAGAAAATGCCTTTGAAGTTCAACCAGAATGCTAAAAAGGTATTACAAGTTATTTTTTTCTGAGGTACATGCTTAAAACAAAAGCTGGTATTTATGTATTTCATTAGATAAGCAGTTCTCCTGAAGACTGAGGGAAGTGTTCTCAAAGACACAGTATTTCCTGTAAGTGGCTCATTGCTTCCTATAGGTTGAGGGCATGTGAGAAGGTTGTAGAGGGATGGGAATTGAGTGATAATAAGATACATATATTAAAATATCCAATCCTGCATTAACATATTGTGAGGTGAAAAGAAGCACAGATGGTTGGTGTTTCCTGAGAAGGAAGGACAGAACTTTCAGTTAATAATTTAGGAAATGCACATTTCCTTTGGGATTCCACTGTCCTGGAAGAATGATTTTCCTAAGGGTTAGCAAGTAGAAAAGCAGTCATCGCTAGTCTGACCTTCTGTCATGGCTTTTCCTCCATGTGTAATTTACAGTCATACTGCATTCCTGCTGAAAGCCAAATCTGTCCATTTCACGTTGCTTTACCATTGCAATCCTCTTGTTCCATTTTCTGATCAACTTACATCTGCCATGGGTCCTTCATTGCTCACATGTAATTGGGAAGGTACAGCCAGGAAACCTTTACAAGCTGTAACTGCAATTCAGCGCTGACAGGACTAAAGCCATCGGAGTCATTAATGGTGGTCACTAGTTTTCTTTCCATGAATTCTATTTAAAATATTCCTACATTGCATTCTGCTCACCATAAAGACCTTATCATTTTTCACAGCAAATGAGTAAAACAGCATGTAGTAACCTGCAGAAGTGCATTGCTTGTTCTTTGCTAACCATTGTGGAAAGACACGACTTGCCTGCTCTGGGTCTCTCAGAACTTGTCTTCACAGCCTCTTCTCCCTGCATTCCTGATTGTGCCCTGTTCTAATCCATTTATCAAAACAAAAGCCTATTCCTAACGCAGTGAGATTTGTTGGAACTTGCAGAACAAAATGGAATCATTCAGGCAGAGAGAGAGAAAAAAAAAAACAAGATAAAGAAGATTAATATGAGAAGTCTAGGATTGTATAGTTTTGATAATATAATTAAAATAATAAAGAATTTCTTGAATGCCCAGAAACAAACACACATTGTGATCTTCAGGCACAGAAAAGCCTAAGCAAAAGAGCCAGTTAGAAATGTCACGTCTTTTTCTGAAGGAACTTTTTGAGATCTCTTGCTTTGATCACTCCTGTTTCAGGACAACTGTATGGAAAGGAAAGCTATCATTACAGAGAGTCTGATTGCAGTTATCAGCCTGCTGAAAGAACAATGTGGTTTAACATCTGTTAGCTTCCTTGTAGCAGAAATTCACATCTTCTTGATACAGGATCATTAAAATGTTGAATTCATTTTCCTTCTCCAATTGTCAGACCTGCATGACCTCATTACCGACTATCTCAAGATTCAGCACCAGTGCACTTGACCTTTACTTTTGGACCAAGACCTTTCCCTTGGAGCAGATGGGTGAAGTTTGTCTAGGCAGGGCCGTGCTGTTCAAATAACCAAATCTATTGGTCATAGTTTAAATTGTGTAGGAAGTGAAGAATACCTGACTTTGGTTTATAAATGCACTGGATTCAAATGCAGGTACTAAGTATCACCAAACTGTTCTTTTTTGAATACACATAGTTTGGTAACTGCAGAAACTAGGGCAAAATTGAAAAATTAATTCATTCTATTTATTTTAGGGAAAACCAGGACAGAAAGGTTATGTGGGTGATCCTGGACCAGAAGGTTTAAAGGTAAATGCTGCTTTTATGTATGAAATAAGTCTGTGTTTGGAGTATCAGCTGTGTACATGTATCCAGTGCAACGTACAGTGATGTGCAGTTGAAAGGATGAGAGTTACACATGCTTCCATCTGAGCCAGCAGTTCCCAAATCACTATTCATCAGGAACCTGGGGTTGTCATAGCACGTATACATTGAGCTTCCACTTCCAAAATGTGTAGGAAAATGCTACATGACATGCAGCATTATGAAGGAGAACAAAATTCTTCTAGTTTAAAATATGCGATTTCTGGAAGGAAAATAAGTATGTGTTAAAATAGAACTCAAATGGCAGTTTTCCTAATAAAATATTCTGTAACATAGTTAAGGTTATTGATAGAGCATGCAGGTAACGTTTTACTTCTGAATCAATTCTGAAATAATCAAGGTAATCATATTTGTTAACAGGAAGATTTCAAAGAAAATTACATCATCTATTTATAGAATTTGCTGACTTACAGTGTTAAGTGAGCCCTTAATACACAGCTTTCATTTTTGTGGAGGATTTATAAATATTCTAGGATAAAGCTTACATATTTTTTACAAAAATAAAATCAACTGACAACATTTATTTTTACTTTTCACCAGTTGCTTAATTTTAGTTTTTGAAGTTATAATTGGTTGCTGTAGTTTAGAAAATAAAGAGTCTGTTTGGAAATCAGAGAGCTTGAATATACACATATGAAAGAAATTACTTTTCTAATGAACTACCTCATCTGTTTTCCCCATTTAACAGGGAGAACAAGGAGACCAAGGAAACATTGGAAAAACTGGTGAAGCAGTAAGCTTGTATTCTCTCTCTGCTTTTATTTTCAATTCTATATTCATTTGAGAGTGAATGAGTAATTTATTGCAGTAACTTTATGATGAATTTTGGTTTTCTTTCAAGCTGTAGTAAGTTAGGTTTAGCTTTGTGGTCTTTCAGTATCTTACTACTTAAGGAAATTCCTCAGTTAAAATATTTGCCAGAGTTAATTCTGGTGTTCTGTTTTGTTTCTGGTTGTTTTTTGTTTTTTTTTCATAATGGATTGAGTGAATATTGTAGGTAGTCATAGGGGTCTTCCAAAGCATGTTCAAGTCAGTGAATGAGCAATCCTTTTCCAGTTAAATGATTTCAAAGGCTACATTCAGCCTGAGACGTATTTTGCAGACTTGTTCTGTCTGCCCTTCATAAAAATCACAGAGCTCTGGGTGACCTTGAGGTGACATGTAGCTATGTGCCTAGGCAGAATTTGTTATCTCCATATCACTCCTAACAATTACTCGACTAACCAGTTATTAAGAATCTCCAAGGACAAGGGCTCCATGACCTGCAGGCAGCCCAGGGCTTCTCTCTCTTTATTTTGAAGTTCCTCCAATTCAGTAATCTGATCCCCTTCCTCTTGAAACAGCATTTTACAAATGATAGCTGTTACTGTGTCCCTCCTTCATTCTCTCCTTTTCAGGCTAAGCTGTCCCAACTCACTTTGCCTTTCATTTTTTTCTAGTTAATTTAGGTCATCTTCTTACTATCCTGTAGTCCATTTCCAATTCATCTAGGCACCTTTGTCTCCAGTTTACCGCCCAAAATGTTCAAACTGTGAGTAGAAAGGAAATGCTGCTTCTTATGAGATGTAAGATTTATCTTTCCCAGTTCTTAATTTTAGATGCTGTTGTAGTTAATAACCACTTAAATGTGCTGCCTTGCAGTTCTCCCTACTGAATTCCGTCTCATATCCTTCTTTAAAACTTCTGCCTGGGAAGTATGACTAAGTATCAACTTTCCATGGCTACTGACAGATCTGCTTTGTTTTTTCTACTATTGGTGATTTGAAGCCCAAATAGTAGATAGCATAAACACTTTATTGTGCTTTCATCTTAATTTGTATCCAGAACTAATCTCTGTAACATCTGGTACAAGAGTGCATGTACAGATCCAGAAGTAGTGCCTATGGTGCCAGTGTCCAAGTGGATTTGTTTTTAAAAATACTTATAAGTACCATAAAGTCTGGCTGGCAAAATTGAGCTTAGGTTATTATTTGTTTCTTCAAATCTCAATTTTAAATTCTTATTATAATGTGAATTGTAGAAGTACGCTATGTATCAGCTGGCTATGAAATAACAGAAGCTGACTGTTGGAGTGTCCACTCTTCTTCCCCCTCTCATCCTTTGCTCTTGGTCCTCTCTATGTGAGGTAGTTGATGTGAGTCTTCAAGGATCATCAAATAAATCAAATCTTAAACCTTAATATATGCTCACTTAGGGTTTATTTTTTGTTTGTTTATTTTATGTTTATGTGTCAAAATATATGAAGCCCTTTGCAGAACTGCAGAATTGTAGGGTTGAAAGGGACGTCTGGAGGTCATCAAGTCCAACCCCCTGTTTTCATGAAGTATGAAGCTGATGAGCTTTTAAGAAGTGTCAAAGAGAGCAGGCAGAGGTGGTGACTGTGATCTGGAGGGAAGTAAATTGCACAGATTAAGTACAAATTTTAATGAAACTTAATTGAAAATGCCCCAAATATTTCAAAGGAGAAAGTTAATGTGGCAAGATATGTGATGTCATTGAAAGAATGGCAAATAAAGACATTTGAAAATGCTGAATTCTTAGTGAAATAAAGTTGGATGAAAAGATTTTTACTTAACATAGGAATACGTTAGCATACAACCTGACAGGCAGCTAATTCCACCGGCACTTCTGGAACCAGCTGAGTGTTCATTCCTCGCTACCAACCTTTTCAATTCATTACTCCGAATTTGAGTTTGTATTAAGTACACAGCATGTTTTCAATTATTCCACTACAGGCCAGTTTCTAACATGGAGCGTATGTGCTGGCAAGATGTTTTGTCTGTCTTAGGCATGTATTACTTGTGAGATCTGGTCTTTGATTCATTTCCCACAAAAATACTCCTGTCAAGAAGGTTTCTAAAATGCTGTTATTGTCACTGTAGAGTTTTACATAATCCTTGCAAATGAAAGTTTATGACTTTAATAATCAGGTTTATAACTATGATGAGGGGTTTTTTTTTTAATATTTCAGAACTGGGTTTTTTTTTGCTTCTATTTTCTGTTGCCTAATACTCTCAGCTTCATTTTTGGAATCCACCACTGGTCCCCAAAGGATTGAAGGGATACTGAATGACACTGATTTGACAAATGGACTTTAGACTGTATTGATTTTCTTACATAAGAAGGAGAGAAACCTCAATCAAGTCTCAGTGGCTGATCTCTATGGCAAACCAATCCAAAACTGAAATTTAAGGAGCCACGTGGTCTTTAAGAAAGTCCACTGGGAAAATATCTTGTGGCTAAGGTATTAATGGAACAAGATATTTGCTTTCTGATTGTACTTTCCCTGTAACAATATGTTACTAATTGTTTTAAAAAGTAAAATAATATTTCTAACTAAACTTTTTTTTCTCTCTTGCCTCTGCTGGTACCTGCCCTAGCATTATCTCAGTCACTTACCCTCTGTTTTGGAAGGAAAGGTGAATGAAGTTTTAGCTAATCTGTTAGAAACTATCTCCTTAGTTCCTCTTGAAGTACCTGCTGCTTTTGCCATTTCTTTGGCTTCAGTTCTTGTCATCTCAAGTACTGTTTTGCTTTCCAGACATAGATGCTTCCACTCATACACAGTTCTTTTCCTCTTTTTGTACCGCCAGAAATCCACTTTATTCTAGTGTTTCTACTGTACATTTTCTTAATTACTTTATTTTGAGGAACGGTGTCTAGGAAACTTTCTACTTTGAAGCAAACATTAGTCCTTTGTAGGGTAAGCCTGATGTGCTGGGTAACACAACAGCACATTCTCAGTTGTTGCTTCCTTCTCTTTCCCTTCAGAGCAACTTACTCAGAAAGACAATACTTCTGACCTGAAAAAGGGACTTGGTCAGGTAATGCATCACTGTTGGTGCAGGGCACAACTTTCTGATCAATGTCTTCAGCCCTCTGCACAGTGTGGCATTGACTAGGAAGTCAGGAGCCTCCGTGGAGGTAGAATAGATCTCAGCTGCATCTTGGTTGTGATTACATCTTCCTCCCTTTCTGAAATGATAAAATGAAAGTGATTAGTCTTCAGCCTTTTGAAATCATACCTCCACAGCCCTCATCTTGATGAACAAGAGTACAGGGTCATTCTTTGTCTTGCCGATTTCTGCCTAGCATTGAGGCCTGCGGTTGGCCACAGGTCATACTGACTGCAGTGGCAGCTCTCATTCTCAGTGTTCGTCACAAAGTCTCTTGATCGTGCCACTGACCTCCAAGCATTGCCTCAGTGCCAGCATCTCCAGGATAAATCTTTGACAGATGCCAAGAGGCGCCTTAGGCTGAAACATAATGCATGACTTCAGACACGCAGTACATTGCTCTAGCAACCACTGAGGAACCTGTTTGTCCCTCTAGCCTTCCAGAAACTCGTTTGTGCCAGTGTTGTTAGCCTGCAAGGTCACTGTCTCAATGGCTCATTGCAGTATATATAAGCTATGAGATTTCCAGACTAGCTAGCAGTCCAAGGAAAAAAAGAAAATAAAAAGCAATTGTAAGGTCTTACTTTGCACCTGTTATGCTAAAGTACTTGGGCCTAAACTCTACTGAAATTACACAGGTAAAGATCTAAAATAAAATAAGTTTTGTTTCTCAAAGATAGAAATGTCAGGCTGGAATGTTGTCTTTCTGATATGAAATGGTTTCTATGGAAAAAACTTACTACTAGGTTTATGAAAAGAATATAGCTGCCTATTGAGTGCAAGAGAAATGTTTTCCTTTTTTTTTTTTTTTTATTTTTCCTTAAATGCCAGTTTAGTGCTAGTTAAGCTAGCACAGTGACATATGTAGAGATTCCAATGCCAATATGCCTGTTGCCATTTTATTTACACAGTGCTTTTCAAAGCATTACAGGCTCAGCGCATTCATGCTTTATTCTGCTACTGAAAGCTCTCACGTTTCTTCCATCTTTCATGTGCAATTATATGCAGTGTACTCTGGGCGCCTATTTTTCTTCAAGCTCAGCATTTCATATTTTTTCTCAACTGATTTTCTATTTTTTAATTTGAGGTTTTGCAGGCACAGGGAATAAGATTTGAAAAAGATAGCTAGTATCTTGCTTTCCATTTCATATGGTGGTACTTGTCCTGCACAGGGGAAATTTGTGGGAGAGCCTCAGGAGAGAGTTACTTCACTTTTAAAAAGGACTAGAAGGCTCTGATCCCCCCGATTTTCATTTTGTTTGGGGCTATAACACCTAGGGGTATAATGGGCAACACCTGATCCAGTATCATGTTTACTTTGACTGGCTTTTACTTTATTCTACTGAATTTATTCCCCTTGAAATTTGTGGTCAGACTGAAGTGCTAGCAAGCTGTATGTTTGTAAAGCTTCCAGCACCGAAATGCTAAGATCACAGGTAGCCTCTGCATGATAGCACGGTACGATGATCGAATTAACGGGATTTGTAGCAGTAGCTATCTACTATTGGTTTGCCTAGGTGCAGCCATCCCCTTGACTTTAAGCCCAGCCAGCTTGTGCAGTCCTTGCTGCCCACAGGACCACTTATACAAATAGAACAGCGGCTCTCAGGAATCAAGAGTTGTGCTATACTCCTGCTGGGCACTGTGGAGCTGCCAGCTATGAACTGGTATTGACACTGCACTAATAATTCTTCATACTTCTTATCCAGGGATCAGCTGGCTTACCTGGAGAAACTGGGCCATCTGGAAGCCTTGGTGAAAAGGTATAAATAACATATGTAACTACTCAGCAGCAAAAATCAACTTTAAAAGCCGCTGGGGAGACAAAATGTTGGTGAGAGATGGTTTGATGTCCATGGATAAAACTTACATTTCTGTAGTATTTCGGTGTATGGGGATGCAATAAACGGCAACCCAAATGCTGTTATTAGGGGTATATGTCTGGTGTTCTTGATTTGAATTGGCAATGCATTTGCCAATCTACTAGCAATCTGTTGCTTACAGATTTGAAATGTCACATTAGGACGCTTTAGTATCTACTGCTGTTGATTCGCAAAACTGTCATAAATGATGCTTGTTTTATACAGCAATCATTGGTTAAGCACTGCTACATCATTAACAGATGAAAGTAGAATGATAAATATGACAGTATACATTAACTGAGTAAAACAGGCAACATTGTTCGTTTTCTCTACTGTGTAATAACAGTTCTGTTTATGAAAGTGAAGTTTGGCAGACAGTGTGACTAGAACTGCATAAATAGCTTAAGTATATTTGACGTGGTTTTACTTAGGTGAAATATTTTAAAACTGAAAAACAGGAAACTATTATGGTACTGCATGTCAGCTTCAATTATAATAAAAGCATAATTGTTTGTTGGAATGATCCAGCACCATTTGTGTTTCTGCCCTGCAGGGCTGAATTATTTCACCCAGACTGGTGGCTGCTATTTAAAGGGATCTTATTAGAAAAGTCTTAGCAATTTATTAGAATTTCTGTGAACACATGAACAGAAATTTGTCAATGGAAAGCACTGCTTGTTAAAACTAAAATCATATTTTTTTTATATTGTTTTAATTATAATATCTAAGAATTCAGCATGAAAGGATTTTTGTTGTTCATAACTATACTCCACTCAATAAAGATTACCTTGGGATATTGCTGCTAGTTTAAGTAGGAGGGAAGGGAAGAGACAGTAAAAGAATAATTGATCTATCAATAATTGGAAGAAATCTTCTTCACGGTACAATAATTATTTTCATTACTATGCTGTTTCTGTAGAACTTGTCTTCCTCTTTTCTGGATTGAATACTACAAAGTAAACATGCTGTGTGGGTTTAAATGACAAATGTACTTTGAGCACATTTATTTTAAAGAAATGTGTCTTCAAAGCATGTAACAAAATATTGCATTATCTCTACATCATGTGTACTGTCCACAATAAATGTGCAATGAGGATAATCTACAGCCAAGCTGATGGTTGGGCTGGATGTTATATGAATAAAAGGTGGGAAAGTACGTAAGACAAGAATGAGACCTTCTCTATGCCGCCCACTCCCAATGCTTCTGCAGCTGATGCAGGGCTGCCTTCCTTTTAGATCTGTTCTTTTCCCAAAACGTGCTGAAGAAATGAGGAAGAGAGGAAAAAAATTGTTTACTGAGGTGACGATTATAGATTAAAAACATAACTATAAATGTGCACGCAACAGAGAGAGGGCTCTGTTAGTAGCAGTTCAGAAAGACTGGTGAAGTACCAGATCTTTTCTGCAGACTTCTAAGAAAAAGAAAGTCCCTAAAGCAGAGGTGTTATGCATTCCCTTTTTAGCAGTAAGTCCCTTGTAGATTGTGAACGATGCCTCTACTAAGAGTCCTCTTGCATCACTGTCATATTGTTAGTGCAGGTCTAGGAATAGTAGACAAGGAACGTTTCAGGGAAAGAACACTCACTTTTATTTTCTTTTTAATTTTTCATTAAAGGGAGAGCGAGGCAGTCCAGGACCAGTAGGTCCTCCTGGAGAGAAAGGTGTGATGGTAAGTCGTAAGTAAGGTCGAATCCATATTTATGTTAATTACAAAGGCACTTTACCTTCCAAAACAGTAAAGAATTGTAAGCCTTCTGACTGTGCAAACTTTATGGAAAAGAATAGTATTTATAATGCGGTGTTCCCAGGAAGCTTCATTAGCAACGTTTTGACTGCTGTTGAACTGATGTTGCAAACTGATCTGCTGAATGAAGCAGCAAAATAACAGAAGTTTTATCAAATGGCCCTCAGGATACTTACATAAAAAAAATAAAACATTGAATTGAAAGGAGAGATAAGTAAAGGAAGGGAAGCAGATCAAATGATTTGTTGTGTATGCTGGGGTAACCAAGTTGTTCTAGTAGTCAGACTGATAACCAGCGTGAGCTCTTAAATCTACTGCACAGCAGTTGCAGACAGTCCCTGGGTGTCACCCTAGTGTGGAGACTGGTTTTCTGACAGCAACGCTTGTTCTAAGTCAGGTTGCAACATTTCATGCATCAGTTGGCATTTTATTAATTTAGCTCCAATTTTTCAAGTAACTAACTGGATTTATTATTGTCGTTTTAAGAACAATTTTGATAAAATTGTGTCTTTTTCTATATTTACTTCAATTCTAGGGCTACCTAGGACCTCCAGGAGGCCCCGGGCCAGTAGGGCCAGAAGGATTACCTGTAGGTATAAAATAGTGCTTTGGTTTGACATAAAATGTACCATTTTTTAAATTGCCTTTTTGCTCTGCTGGAGTTACGAATGTTTTCTAACTGGTACTGCAGTCTGTAAAACTGTCATGAAAATTTGCCCAGTCAGACACAGTGTTCACCTGCTCTGTACCAGGATACTCCATGAGAGACAGGAAAAGTAATTATATCACTTACTCACCCATTTAAAAATTACTCAGTTGAGACAGGTAGGGACATAAAGCTTTTTAAGGATGGTTTATTACTGCACAAAAATTTTCTTCATTGATTCTTAATATAATTTACATATGTTATTATATGTTTAGTTTGATTATTAATTTAAAGAATGATTTTATGATTTGCTGTATGTAACTGTTTTAATTTCACCATGGATCAACAGTACGCAGGCTTTAACATAATGATGCTGAATTAAGAGTATCCTTTGAGGAATTTTTGAACATTGGACAGAAGTAATGTAATCCAACAGATCATGCTTTCTTATTCAGAATAAGATTACTTAAAGACTACTACTCAGATTTTACTAGATAAATTATACTAACACAATTAATTTAATTTGAACCATGACTAGAAGTTACAAATTTGTTTTGGTTGCATTGGTTGTTACCCATTGTGTATGAACCTTGTAATTTCTATAAATCTATATGTCAAAGACAATAATTAGTTTATTTGACATGTAGGGACCTTCTGGGACAAGGGGACCACCAGGGCCACAGGGGCCTAAGGGCAGAAGGGTAAGTAATTCTGCTTTCTCATGGTACTTAGGGCAGGGATTAGAGTGTTGCCAATATAAATTTGATGTGGAACCCATGTACAGTTGCTTCCTCTGAACTCTGGACTCCAACTATTTGTAGTGAAATCAAACAGATGATAGTTGTATTTCTATGTAGGAAACAATAGGAATCTTCATTTCCCCTCATGTTTCAGTTAATGGGAATTTGTTTTTGATTTCAGCTGAGAGCAGGACCAGAGCAAAAATGACTACTAGTCTTATCTTCAGTAGACAAATATGAATGTGTTACATTTATGACCACGATTGGTCTGTTTGGATGTTTTAGGAAAGGTTTTCTTTTCAATACATCATTTATGTTTTTGAAAGTAAAATAAAAATCCCCAATGGCTCTGAGAGAGGAAGTAGCAAAGTCAGAAGAGAATGTATTATTTTGGTAATTTTACCTGCAAAAAAGCAAATTGATTTCAGAAAATTAGCGTGTGGCATGTGAGATGTAGGGAGCAAGTGTCATACTAGTCAGTGCCCAGAAAAAATGAGTTAATTGAGGCCAGTTTTTCAGAATGCAGATGTATTTGTTTATGCAACGTATCTGACAAAATTCAGAGAAACCTTAATGAGCTGTAGAGGCTGACAACCCACCCTGCCTTTCAGAAACATGGAGCCCGACCGATTACCAGAAGTGATGTAAGCAGCAGAGTCCAACCCCAGCCATTGGCTTTCAGAAAAGTACCTCCTGAAGTGTTCAGAAGGTGTTTTTACAAATAGGCTTGATACAGAGAGGCCCTAGGGGCTCCCAGGAACCTGTGTTGGTTGCTAAGGTAGACTTCTGACAGGATTGAGGTTCTCTGTTTTAGCTTAGATGGGAAGTAGGACAAATAACCCATTTGCTTCACAGACAGATTTGAAAATGTATATCAAAATAGAAATGGAAAGCAATTGTGACACTGAAAATAAGCAGAAGCTTGGCAATTCAGTGGTCTGATTCAGTGAACCAGATGAGTGCATTTACCTCTCTATGATTTCAGTGGGAGCACGACTCAAATGCATGCTGAAGTGTTTTGCTGAATTGCTACTTGCAAGCCAATGGCATGCAAAGAGTATGTATATGCAAACCCAGTTTTCACTGTACAAAGCTGATGTTTGAGAATTTTTTGGGCCATATACGTCTACTGGAGTTTGCTCAGATGGTCATCTATGGGATGCAGTGAGTTCAAAGGCCAGCTGAAAAGTGATTAGTCTCTGAAACTGGGACTAAACTGCTTTCAGGTAGTATGTTTTAATTCCAGTGGACACAGCAATCCCCTTGAAACTCCCCCTCTGGTCCTTCCCTCTTGATACATCTGCCAGCATCACCAGAGCTGGGACTAGAACCAAGCTGCTGCTTGAATGTGAGTACTCCAGGCTCTCCTCCTTCCCAGCAGCAGATTTAATTTAGGTTCCGTTTTGAAGGTAGGAGGTATTTTATTTAAGGAATGTCACATCTTCTGCCAACTGAGACAAGAATTTTTGAGGGTGTCTCTTTATGATTTTGGCAGCACATCATGGAGTGCATTGCTTATAATTAAAGATCACTCAAAATAAATCCTGAACATCCCAAATTCTGTGGAAGTCCTGGTTCAGAGCTGTGGTTTGTGCTTCTGCCTACATCCAACGTGACTAGGAATGCTTCATGGAAAAGTGTCTTGGAGCAGACCCAAGTCTTTAGGCTCTGTGAACAAACTCCCACTAAAGCTGTTGAGAATATTTTCTACTCTCAAAATCAAAATATCAAACCAAAAACACATAAGGAAAATATTTGGAGGCCCCTGAAATCTGGGATTTGTCATCACTGGATTCAGAATGACAAGTGTAAGAACCCAAAGCTCTGTGTGGCAGGCCTTGGAAAAATGCATACCACAGTCACATACAGAAGTTAAATAGAAGCATATGGAAATTTCCTTTTATTGTGTACTGAAACAAGAAATTGTCCCATCTTCAGCTGGAATCTGCAGAAACCCTTGGGAGCACTGACCTCTATCTACTTCTGCACTGTCACAGAGTGGAATTCCTTCATCCCATAAATTATGGATCTTTCAGCAACCGGTTCACATCCAAAGTTTCCCAGCAGAATACTTTTGCCTGAGAGCATCCAGCTGCTCAGTCTCCAACACAATGGGGAGATCTGGCCAGCTGAAGGGAGGCTGTCTGGGAGCCTGTGGAGCACACTGAAGGTTTTGGGGAGATATGCCACTGAGCACAGAGCTTTCTCAGCTCATGCTCAAGACTTGAAAATCAAGTAGAGAGTTGGGTCCTTTTGTGACTCACTTGTCTTTTTCTTATATACCATTTGATCTTTTGAAAGCACAGAAGGAGAACACCACTTGGTAGATTCTTTAGTGTCAGAATGATACTCTGGAGAGTGGAAATAGCTGTGTCAAGGAGGAGGAATCTCTCATGGCTAAAAGGAAGAGTAGTCTTGAAGGACATACTGGTAACGATATTGTGGCAGTGCCTCTATGGCTGCCAAGTTTTTTGTTCTTGTGTGTTTATGTATGGAGAAGAAAATAAGAATGTCAGAGACTGATGTGTACCATAATCTCCATTGAACTCAACTGTTACCTTTAATTTGAGAGAAAGGGTTCCTGTATTAGATTGACTTCACGAAGTGAGACCAAAGCAAAGTTCCTAATACCTGCTAAGATTCTGAGCAGTTAGTATTCTCCAGGCTAATGCTGAGTATTTTAAAGCTTAAAAGCAGTTATTTTTATGCTCTTATTTTCCCGGAATTCTGCTCATTGAAAGAGAAGTAGCTGCATAGCGTACTTAGCATACATAGTGTTATTTTCACTCTAATATCTAGGAGACAGAATGAGGAAAACAAAAAGGGTTGGTTGGTTCGTCTTTCCTTCTTAGATGAACTTTTTCTTGCTTTATTTATTATCTTTAAGTTTTCAATGCAATATGTTCTATTTTAATAAGAAAACCGGATCCACGCCAAAGAAAAAAGCAGTAGCAATTGTTTGGCAGGCTTACTCCTCAGCTTAGCTGCAACCTAAATTAAATAGCAGAATGCATGTTGTGTATCTCATTCTGTACAAGTTACAGTAGGAAAAGATACAGATCCAACTGATCTGTGCCGATAATGCATCACAGAGTACTATTTATAGGAATGTTATGGTGTGTTTTTGATAGAACATTCAATTGCCTTTCCCTTGGATTCCTACACTCTGCTCTGCTAAAGGCAGGCAAAATCCTGAGCCAAAAGCTGAGCTTTGTGTTGGTTTCTGTTAACTTGCTTTCAGTTCAAAATTATTTAGTGAAAGGTTGGTGTTTTGAATGATAGGTCTTTTCACTTGATTGTTAGTGATTATTAGTGATTAGTCTTCCTAATGAATGGACTGTCAATGTAGCGGTATCTATGTGACTAGCAGGAAGATTTTGGTGTGCTATGCACAAAGTACAAACTGACAATCCTGTGCATTTTTCTCACAGGGCCATTTCCCAAACTGTGGGTTGTGAACCCCCATTGTGATTAAAAGGAAGTCACGAGTGTTTAAAACAATTGATCTGTTAATATTATTAAAGATAGAAGATAAAATCTAGAATGAAAATTCTTTATTACTCAGATGCGTACAATTAAAATATCCATTTTTTTTCTTGAATATTTCATTCTGAGCTTCTATTTCCTTAAAAGCACTGTGGAGAATGCAGAAAGGCAAATAACAGATCATGTTATTTGAAGTCTAAGAAGTCTGGGAAAGAATAAAACTTTTCTGCTATTGCTCTCCTTAACACTCTGAATCTCCCCTTCCATATGTTCCCTAGGATATTCCTTTACTCTTCTTTGAGCTTCTGTCTCCCTGTGCCTCCCATTTTTTGATTCACCCTCACTTCGTCTCAAGGTTTCCAACCTTCCCTTGCCCTTCCATGGAGAAATTTCACTCAAGAGCAATATCAGATCACAGGACTCTAAACCTGCTTAGTCCTCCTTAAGTTTTCATCACAACCTATTTTGTGTACATTTTAGTCATCTATTACAGAAAAAGTGCAGAGCAGTAACCTGACATTAATTTGATCAAGATGTTTAGCTTTCTTTTAGATTATGCTATACAGTAATTCAATAGTTAGACAGTTACATAATCCAAACTTGAGGTGCAGTTCTGTTTTTCTCATCAAGACCTCCATCACCCTTGAAAGCACTGTTAGCCTTTTGGTTCTGATCTCTCTGTGCATTGAAGTCACTAGGATTTCCACAGACTTCAGTTGTCTTTGGACTGGGGCCTCACTCAGCAAAAGCCTCACAGAGACCAGGAATGTTGTTTTGTGGCTTCTTTTTTTTCTCCACTGGCTTAAAAAGAAGTCTATAAATACTCAGTCATAAATTGACCAAAGCAAGAAGGGGGGCCAGGAAAGCACAGGGACTGCCTCACAAAAGCTGTTTCCAAACCCCCTGAGATATCAGAAGGATTCTAACAACTCCCAGCCTGTTCCCTTTCCTTGCCCTGCAGCTCCTGCACGCTGCTCATGCTGGCCAGAAGCAGCAGTGCTGAAAAGCTAACGTATAAGCTTCTCGTGGGATAGTTTTGGTTTGGCCGGAGGATGTAATTATGTATCAGCCCACAGGAAAGCCTTTTCCTGAGACATTTCCATTTCAAGAGCAAAGCCTAACAAAACCTGAATGTGTGTTGTTTCCAAGGTACCCATCAGCCTTTTGTTTTACTGTAGCTCCAGAGAAGAGCGGGCGGCTGCTCATCTGTTCTGACAGGGGCTTTGATGTGCATCAATATAGCCAAGCTAACAGAATAGAATTTTGTTATCTTTTGTTTCAAAAAGCTCAGTAGGGGCATGGATGTCACAAACATTTTTTTGAGAAGGAAGTGAATAAAATCAGATATGCTTTCAACAAACTCTTTTTGCATCCCTATCTTATTATTTATTAGAACACTCTGTAATCAGATGTGATTGAATGCCCTGCACTACAAACCATGACCCAAGAAATAAGATTCCCTGTAACTCAGAAACGCACTCTGAAAATGCAAATCATTTTCTTTGAGGCAATGCCTTAGCAATGTATGTATTCTCTCTGCTTGATAGCAGCACCACACAGCCGGGAAGCCACCAGAAAAGCTGTCATCTCATCCTCCCACTGCATACTGTTGTAAAAAACCCAGCTCTGTTATCTCCATCTAGCTCTTGCTTTAAAGCAGTTGTTGTTTTAGATTGTTTTTAATTGGTTTTGATTTTGTTTCTGTACCCAAAGAGGGTTTAGAATTATGGAAATACCCTCCAATGTCAGCATGAATAAACAGTTTTTTTCCATTTTGCTCATTATCTATTTTAAGGATTTTTTTTTGCTTGTTTGCTTCTAAACTAATGGATTAAGATTGCTGATCTTAAATAATTGTCTGGCCATTTTGGCAATGAATATTTGCTATATTGAAATACCATAGCATAACAAGCATAACATAATAGGAAATCATTGTTCATGTATTGGTTGTAAAATATCAATTTAAATTAGATAATTTAGTTTGATAATACAGCAGTTCACTATGCAAGATAGTAAATTGGTTTCGATGTTGCCTCAAGCTGGTTTACTAATGGAAGAATCTTATCTGCCTGTTTTAAAGTCTTACAAGCAAGCTGGATTTTTTGTGTGTACAATTGAAGTCCAAAAGCAAGTGCCTTATATAACCAGTAATCATCTAGGTACTTCTAAATATGCCTTGCATGCATTCAAAGTGGATGAAAAAGAGCAGAAAATATCTGCCTGCAAACTGGGTCCAGCGGAGCCCCTAAACATCTTATTGATATAGTTAAAAATATATATATATTTATTCTAAAGTTTACATTACAGCAAGCCAGAAACTAATTTTATTCTTTGAAGTTTTACTTCACACTTAACATGCAAGGAAAATTGCTTTTCCTCCTGTGAATTTTCAGTGTTTGTGCCAAAAAAATAGATTTCCATCTCCTAGAGCTTATGTTGCATATATTGATACAAAATAATGTACTATTAATGTTCCTAATCACTTGTTCAATATTCAGGGTCCTAGAGGTATAGATGGTCCTCTTGGAGAGCCGGGTACACAAGGCATTAAGGTGAGTGCTTCCATTGCTCAGCACCGTACAAAACATGTGGATAGACAATACACCATGCCATCCCCAGATAGTCAACATGTTGGAAGCCGTAATAAATTTTCATTTAGTCCAAGAGGAGACTTGCAAATTTCTGTTTTCTCCAGGTACTCCTTAATTGTAGTAGAAGACCATCTAAGCCTAAATCTGCAATTTCTGCACTTACCCAGCATTTAAATATACGTCACATGTATGCAGTTATGTGGCAAATGCCAATAGAACTCGTGTTGTTATTTATCAGGGAGAAAGAGGAGATCCGGGAAAGAAAGGCACTCCTGGGCTCATTGTAAGTATTGGAGCCAGTCTTTGTATTAAGCCTTAATGTATTTACTACCAGTTACTGACCTGTTCTTCAAAATTATCAGAGGCCAACATCTTTAAAAATCTCTCTTTGACCAGGGTAAAGCTGGAAATCCAGGTCAAAGAGGAGATCAAGGAGCACTTGTGAGTATTAGATACTCTAGTACTTCTTCCAAAACACAAAATATCATACTTTATATGTATCGTACTTTTTTTTATTATTTATTTTAGAGCAGCTTGAAAACTAATGTAAGAGTTTACATCTTCTGTATGAAGAATCAGAGGCAGAAGTGAGAGTTAGTGTGAACATGGCAGTGTGCTACTAGACCAGTGTTTTCACAGATGATGGTCCACAGAGTATAGTATGATCGCAAACTGCAGCAGAACAGCAGCTGTATGTAGCGAGGAGGGGATAAAAGTTGCTTTGCAAGTAATTTTATTGTAGTTTTAAGGGGGGAAGTTGCTGTGACATAGAAAATTACTTGACAGATTTTAAACTAGATGGGTACTATCAAAGTTGAGATAAATATAGAAAAATATATAATAAGTATTCCACTTGTACAGGAGAAAATTCCTCATCTAGAGCTTTTTTTCAATGGATATCTAAGATAGCTTGCGGT
The DNA here is from genome assembly GCA_016647715.1 of Pavo muticus. Taxonomy (NCBI): domain Eukaryota; kingdom Metazoa; phylum Chordata; class Aves; order Galliformes; family Phasianidae; genus Pavo; species Pavo muticus. Next base: position 769,982 of record JACDJE010000308.1, read on the forward strand.
TGGACTAGATAATCATTAAGGTCTTTTCCAACCTGAGCAATTCTATGATTCTATATTCTGTCTTCTACAAAGAAGGTTATCAATGAATCCAAATAGTAGGGGATTTTCAAGAAGGAAGGAAGCCAAAAAACAGAAGCAAAGCAGTAATGGTTGTCATTCTGGGTTGAAGCTGAGACTCAGAATGCTGTTTGCCACTGCACTTCTCTTGCCTCTTCTGGTCAGATTTGTAAGCCTGTTGCCTCTCAGCTTTGACAGTGGGTTTTCCTTCTCTCTTCCTTCACTGAGATTTGTCTGTATACAGAATGGAGTGAAGAATGGAGCAAAATCTCACTGGGTTGAAAAGATGGAAATTAGTACATTTGTTGCAAAGTACAAGATAGTGCACTAGTACTCCTACAGATGAAGTTTCTAGAAGGGGATGTGAGACATGCTGTGAGCCAGGTTAAACAGAAAGGAAAGTGGGGTTGAACCTTACTGATAACCTCAAATACCATTTGTAGGACAGGACACTCATAACGTTGTGGGTAGGCCCAGTTTGCACACACCAGCAGCACCTGAGGCTAAGGAGAGCAATGCAAGTCTGGTAAATGGTAGGTCAGCCAAGAACCATCCCTTTGTAAAAGAAACAGTGGAGAGAGTGTTTGGGGCTTCCTCACCTGCCACAAGGGCTAGTGATGTGGTGATGCGTGTCATCCAGAAAATGAGGCTTCTTAAGTATTTCTGAGCACGTTATTGAGTGAGCAGAAATGAGAGAGGGAAGAGGTTTTGCAAAGAATGTAAAACAGCCTGCTTCCAACTGATTTTTTTTTTTTTAATTTTCCTTCATTTTATTTTAATCTTTGAGGGTTTGCCTGGGCCTCCTGGAAGCACAGGAGACAGAGGACCAATGGGAGAGACTGTAAGTTGATCCTTATGGCTGCTAAAAAATTTTTTCCATGTATTGTACTGAATTCCCTAGCAGGTCAAGCTCTGTTTTACCAAGATTTGGTGTTGTCAACAGTGCATGGGTAGGGATTGTGGGGTAATTGTTTTGTAACTACAGGACTTGAGTCTGTCTCCCTTGCTTTGGTGTAACTTGTACATAAGGAGATGTGTTAATCACGCTGGGAAGCACTATAGTAAGGCATGTACAACATAGGAGAGCATGGCAAAATCTGGATTGCAGTGCTAGGTGGCTCTGCTCTGCATTGGGGTAGACATCTACTTCACAGATTTAATAAATGTTTATGCCAATATAGATATTAGTTTTCGGACATCTTAGGATTGTTATTCAGGAACTCAAGGACCACATATATTTGACAGATTAAAGTCTTAATAACAAAAAGACTGTTCTAATAAACCTCAGACATTCCTCTTTTGAATGGACTCCTGTTCTGATTATTATTATTTTAAAGTCACACTCACTTTTACATGGTTAATGTTGTAACAGACGATTGTGCTGGTTCTGCAGCAAATACATACGAAGTACTGAAATGTATTCCCATCATGGCTACACAATTGCATCACCATCTCTGGGGATAAGTCAGATTAAATAAATACAGTGAAAGAGTGTGTACTTTCTTAGAGGAGGGAACCTGGGAGAAGGCTGCCATTCTGTAGTGCTGAAATGTAAAAGATGTAAAAAAAAACTTGTGGTTTTATTGCTTCTGAAATGTTGTTTTGTATAGCCAAGGACACACAGGTAATTTAAATCTTGAAAGTGAACTGTTGATATAAAGCATATTATTTCTAACAATTTCTAACATTATTAAATATTATTTCTACTAATCCATAGGCTGACACATGCTTACAGAAAGCCATTGCTCTTGCAGGGCTGGGAGGGCTAGAAAGCAGCCAACGGGTTTTATTTTAGTAAATTGTCTTTTGAATACAATTGCCGATTTATTTCAGTTGCCAACTTGTAGGAGTGTTGTAGTGTCTGAGAGCCTTGTAATGCAAGGCTTTTATGTAAAATTCCTGCTATTCTCTTCAAGCCTGAATTTTCATAGGTATAGAATGACTATCAGCCTTATTAAATCTAAGAGGTCTACTCTTGAGCAACCTACATTTCTGTAGTGCTCATCAATGTAGAATCTATACATGCAGTGTCAGAATGAAAAAAAGCTAATCTTGTGAGCGGGATTTTTATCTCAAGTGCTAGAGAAGAAAAATGTCTTTGGAAAATGATCTGTGGAGCTAGAAAGAAGCTATGAAAATAACAGAAGATATTACAAAATGAAATGCATGGCTCTTTTGTTTAACTGCATTTGTGAGCAGCTTGATTTTGCCAACAGCTGGTCACTACATAAGAGCTAGCTGCTCATGCAGTTTCTCTTACCCTGTCACTGAGCAGAAAAAATGCAAATTATTAATGGAGGAGCAGAGAAACTTAGGTAGTTAGAACTATTTTTAGTAGCAGGCTTGATCTAAATTACACAGCAACTTTACCTATTTTTCAGACCATTCAGCAAAATTCTTGTTTGCAAGCTATCTGCTGTTAATGGTTAAAAGACATCCCTAATTTGCTCCGTGTTTGGCTTCTGAATTTCCCTGAAAGTCGCAAGGGAAAGATGTGTTACCAATCCAGAAGGCTTAGCTCTATGGGGATATTACAGCTTGACTCCTGAGTCAAACTTAAGCTTTGGGACACTTGCATCATGGAATGCCATAGAGTCACTGGAAACCAAAACCAATGGACTCAGTGTAGTCCAAATGAATTCTTAACAGGAAATTAACTGCAGTTTCCATTGTTTTTTACACTTAAATAAAGCTATAAGGTAAAATATATGCATCTGCTGAAGTCTTCTCATTCATATGCAGTTTACATTGGTGCTATAAGGCAAGAACAGATTTGTGTTATCACTGCCAAGTCATCAGGAGAAGCAAAACCATATGCATATTCCAAGGAGGAAGCGAAAGAAGAAATAGTAAATATTTGCTTAATAGACTTCTACCACAAATATGGGTAGCAGCAACTCTTCTTTAGGTACAATAATAAATAAAGGAAATGTTTTGAACATCGTATCTCTATAAACACAATGAGTCCAAAAGGGGTAAATGGAAATGAACTTTCTCAAAGTTCAGACTGGATAGATCTAGGTGGTTGATTTGTCTTGACATACGTTCATAGTGGCTATGGAATCAGCTGTAAGCTGTTACAGGCAAGATCTGCTCCCCAAGCACACAAATCCCATTCAGTGAACAGAGATAAACAATCTTAGGTGCATAGAGATTGAGAATGTTGCTTTAGGCAGAAATCCATAGGTGTGTAATTGCAATCAATTTGTTACTTATAAGTGTGCCCAGTAAGAAGGTGCTTATAGCATAGTTACTGATGTTATCAAAAAGGCCCCAGCCTTTACTCCATTACACCTCAGTAATTGTTCTGTCTAAATGTTGCTAAATCCACAGTAGCTGCTTCCAGTTAATTCTGTACCAGACTGTAGGCTTTTCCACAAAGCAAACCAGACAGTCTAACAATCCTTAATTAAACAAAGTCTCAGTTAATCAAGAGGAGAGCTTAGTTCAGATAATAGTTTACTTTTAGTCTATAAGAAGAGACATCTGTGTTATTCTAGGAAATCTGTTATTCTAGTGTGTCAAGACTGGCAATAATGTCTTCAGTACTGTATGCAATCATGGTACTTACATACACTGAGGATTCAAGACGAAAGACAATGAAATAAATTTTTTTACACCAGTTGGTAGTTTTGAAGGGTCAAAGACAAGGCTGTAAAATATAATTTAATTTTAATTGAATAATGCATCCAAAATTCTATTTAATGACAGGGTCCAAGAGGACAACCAGGGGATGCTGGTACAATTGGAGATACGGGTTTTGAGGTGAGTTTTTAATTATCTGTATTCTAACTAGAAACACTCAAGCAACAGAACATGCCTGGACAATGTGTTCACAAATTATTTTATTACCTGTAGCTGATTTAAATACCGTGAGCTGCTGAGATCCTCTCTTACTTATAGGATTTCTAAAATAAGTACTTCTTTCTGTTGTGAGCTGTTGTCAGGCATGCGGTCATGACATCTATAGCAATCAGTATTCGAGAGGAACGAGAAACATCCTCCTTGCAGTTAGACAGTTTATCCAAGACTGGGAGTTTGCAACTGGAACAATATTAATCATAAGTCTTTGCAAATGGTAGATGAAGAAAAGCAGCTGCAGCCAGTCTTCTTGCTAATTTTTGCTTCTATTTTTGCTTTGTTTTTAATAACTCTTTGAAAGAAATATGACAGAATGTATTAGCTATATTTGCAATAAAGTAGTTGAAGGGTGAGCTCACTTAGTACAAGAAGGATTTGGCTTATTCAGAGAAGTGCACTTTCCCAATGACCCAGAACCCAGCCTTCTAACTGCCTGTTGAAAATAATTTTTTAAAAAAGGTTTAAATGTAAATTCTACAAGAAGTAATCTGAAAACCTCTATGTTTGTTTTCCAAAGACTGTATCTACTTGGACCCAAGCCAAAACAGTAACAAAGTTGTCAGTAAGATTTGCAAAAGGTAGATTATTACTCAGCTTGCTAGTAATTTATGGTGAAAGTTGCAAGCTTAGTGGTGCTGCTGTGTCTTCACAATCTATTCATCTACGGTACAGTTCTAAACTCCTCTGTACTTTCCTTCTGTCAGTCTCCAGGAAGACCAAACAACTGTGTTTTCTTATTTTAATTTTTCAGACATGCAGCTTTCCAAGTGTCTCATTTCATATTTATGCTTGTATTTTGGCTGTATTATTTGGTAGTTGCAAAATTACTAATGACCATGTGTAACAGTAGCTCTTGTACCATGCAGGGACCTCCTGGCCCTGAAGGAGAACCTGGCCTGCAGGGAGAACCAGGCACAAAGGTAAATGCTGAGATTATTCTACTGGACTATTTAAATTTTTCAGTTTCCGTATAAGCAAATCTGAGCAATTTGACTAATTAGCCAAGCAGAGAGTGATACATCATGTGAGCCATTAAGAAGTATTGTCATAATGACTGCATTATCTGTAAACATCAATGTTAGAAATATTGTCCCTTGCCATCCATTGACTTAATTGTCTTGTGACATTTCAGGGAGACACTGGGCCTGCTGGGAAGGCTGGAGAGGCTGGTGACCAAGGCTTGAGGGTGAGCTATCAGTGTGAATGTTCCTCCAAAAAGGAAAATACATTACAAATGTGTCAGAAAACCTTCATTTATGAAAAGAATTGAATAAGTTACTTTCATATATCTTTGAAAAGAACATTTACAGTGCTGTGGCAAGTTAAAAAGAGTATTGATTATAATGCTGAAGTATTTCTAGGTGTCTAGTGCCGCTGAGAAATGACTGGTTTGGGAAGCTAAATCCAAAGATGTCCAGCCCAGCAGTTAAGATGACAGGTTAGGCAAAATAATGGAACTTTGTTGCCCCAACAGAGCAGGGTACCTCTGTGTACCACCATCTCATGCAGGCGATTTGCTTCTGGTGCTGTGCTGAATGAGCTCAATCAGCACTCGATTTCAGCGAACGCTTGTATACCTACTTATTCCTTCTGTATGTCTTTCTTACCTTTTTCATGTGACCCAGATAGTTGCCTACCTTTGAAGGATGAAAAAGTCTTTTCAAGTGCTAGAGACAGATTTTTATCCAGGGCACATGTAAAAGAGCATAAATTGTATCCTTTTAAACTTAAGCCTTCCTACTGAGCTGCTCTAATGTCCCACTAGCTCCTTGCTATCGGCTTTTCCTCCTGCCCAAAATCTCCACCAAGTTGCATTCTACAATTCCATCTGTTGTTGTTGAAGAGTAATTCCTCATACTAGTTCACATGGAAGTTCCATGCTTAGCATACTTCTATGACTGAAATACCATGTTACTAGTAGAGGGCAGGTCGCATTTGCTGTTCTATTTGCATCAAAAGTTGTGAGGTGACACTGCCTTTCAAGATCAGGCCCCAAGAAAGGCAAACATTCTAAAACGTCATGACATGGTTACAGGTGGTAAATGAGGTTTTTCATTACCCTAGACTGAGTCACTGAACATACCAACACAGTAGTTATCCACAGAAGCACAGAAATCTAGGACAGAATAGGTGTATATTTGAAGTTACTGTAATTACATGTTCTGTACTCCAAAACTGAGCAATCTCAGTGCCACTGGCCAAATGTTCATTGTTATACCAGCATAGCCGTGCCTCGTTTTTCTAATGCTGGTTGTTTTTTATGGTTTTTAATTGCTCCAGGTTCACAGAGCTGTTACTGTCACAGTAAATAAGTGAAAAATGAAGGCAAAATAAAAAATCACAGCACCATAAAGGTTGTCCATGGCCCAGAAAGCCCAAAATGATAACAAGTGTTTGTAAAACTGAGGCAGAAGGAAGTCTGGAGAAGTTCAGTCAGTGGCAATAATTTTCTTTTTAACTGTTCTTTTTTGTAAGGGTGAACCAGGACCTCCAGGAGAAGATGGTGTTCAGGGAAGAGATGGCCCAAAGGTAGGTTCTTTTTTTTAGCAGATGTAAAGCAGTCATTCATTTAAAGGCCAAGATATCCTTTTTTTTCCCCACTCTCTATTGCACAAACTCAGCAAAGCCCATTTGAGTGCATGTAGTTTTACCATGGAAAGCCCTGTGTATTATAAGCTTAAATGGTACAGACCTGCTCTGCAAAAGTGCATGACTTGGCAGAGGAATTCAAAGTGAAGAACTCAGTGCAGCTTATTTCCCTTGTGAATATCGTGCCAGACAGAGCAAGCCCAATACTTCAATCCCTGCATCAGATCCATACTGTGCCAGGGACTATGACAGGTGCAAGGACAGGGGATGTTACACCCTCACAGTAGTAGGAGATGGATGAGGCAAAATCTGGCTGTTGAATGAGTGTGTGAAACAGCTGGAGAAAAGGCTTTACCTTAACTTGGAGCCTTGACTGGAAAGATTCCCATTAGTTCTAGCATGGTAGGGTTTTTTTTTTTGTTTTTTTTTTTATGTGTGTGTGTGTGTGGCTTTGTTGTTGTTGTTGTTGTTATGGTTTTCTTTTTTTTTCATTTTTGTTTGTTTTCTTTGGTCAAACTTGAAGATTTAGAATTCTCTTTTCTCAAGAATAAGTTTTGGAGCTGTAACTTGATGAAAGATTTTTTGCGTTGCTTTAGGGAGAGCCTGGAGAACAGGGACTTCATGGAGAAGCTGGTGAAAAAGGAGAAATGGGAACACTGGGAAATGCAGGACCCCCTGGCGAACCTGGCATAATGGGTGTTCCTGTAAGTGTTTTCAATATTAAGTGGGCTTTTTGTTCTTTTGCTTTTTAAGTTGTTTTTTTTTTTTTTTAATTTTGCTTACTTTTCTTTTTGTTTTGTTTTCCTTTTCACTGAGAGATTACAATCTTTAAACTAGCTTGTCTACCCTTTCTGTGTAGTTTAGGATTTTGGAGAGACAAATGTTTTCCCCATTTTATATCTGGGACTTCTCAGCAGACACTAATTCCTCACACTTGTCACCTCAACACATATACCGCACAGCCTGGATTTTCTCACTTGAGGTCTCTTCAGACAACCTTCTGTTGTTAGGCTCTATCCTCACCTTAATTTGGAGACTGTGGGTAATTTCACAGAATTAAATCATTCTCTAAATTTAAAAAGATGCCCAAAAAATCTGCCAGGATGCACATACTGACACAAATAGTGCTGTCAGATATTTCACTGCTTTGTATCTTTCCCTCCTAATGGGTTTGCTTATTGTCCCAGGGCTATTTAGTTTTTAGTTCAGATTAAAAGTTCTTTAGGGCAAAGAATTGCCATTTTGAGCACTGTAAATAATGAAGCTTTAGAACTTAGAGCACACAGGTATTGGCTCCGATTGAATATTCCATGCTAATATTCTCACCAAATACATGCTTAACTTAATACACCTTAACAACAACAGCAGTGACTAAAAATAACATATCTAGAAGAAGTGATGTATTTAACATCGAGGTGTCTTTATTTACAGCATGACTGCAGCACAGACATCAACAGCACAGGATCTCTTAAAGTGTTGGTGTGGATTATAGGGCATTCTTTGTTAAGATATACAGAGCAGTTCTGAAGTTACTTAAAACAAGTACCACATCATAGTAGGTATCACGTAATCTAAGCAACACCTACTGCTGATTTGTGATCAGTTGCCATGGGAGGATGGTCTGCCTTTCCTAGCAGTGTTCTTTCTACGCTGCTGTCAAGGTGATGTAAAGACATTATTATGAATGCTGTCCAACTTGTACTGAAGCTGACTTCCAGAAGAGAGGGACTATCATGCCAGGCAGCCCTTCTTCAGTTGATGCTTCTGTGCTTTGGTGAGCCTTCTCTTCTTACCTTGTTAGTGGGCCTGCAAAAAGGCATATACAATAAATTAAAAAAAAAAAAAAAAAAGGGGGGGAAGAATGGGATAATGAAATTCTTTTTGTTCTTAAAAAATGCTTATTCCTTAACTAACTAGATTTTGGTGCTTCTGTGAAAGGAATTAAATAGACGTATCACAGGACCACCAATTGCTAGAAATGGCAGATGGAAAGAAATGGCAGCATGCACACGTAGTTCAAATAGCAAATGAACCTTGGGATCCACAGTTAACACTGTTAGATCGTTTTGCTGTTTGTTCTGTCATCGTGCCTAGCACCTACAGTCCATTCATCTAATCTATTTTGCTGAAGTTTTATGCAACTACTTAATGTAAACTAATCTTTTAAAGCACAGCTTCTAAAGCAAATATGTAGCCTCAAGTCGGACATCAGATTCCCTCACCCAAAATTCGTTCACAATCCTCTAGCTGTCTTCACCGTAGCTCTTATGTGATGATGGAGTATGAGTAAACAGCAGTTTGGAGGGCCAGCTGTCACCGGCTGTGAGCACTGTCCTCCCTATCCTCTAAGCCTCAGTATTACAATCTGCTTTCTTTAGTCCTAGGCTCTTCACAGCAAACAACTCTTCCAGTGGAGGAAGAAAATGCACTTTTCAACTGTCACAGCTTAGGGTGCGCTGCAGAAAAATTGACGTTTTAGGCACAATAATATCACTCTGACTTTTTTTCTTTTTTTTGGATTGACAATTCTGGAGAAGCAAGAATGTTTTGTACATTAAAATTATCATAAAATAGCTCAGCCCTGACATATCTGCATTGTATGTAATTATACTTGTATAGAGTAAACAACATCAACAGCACTGCTGTGCCTCAGTGAGACAGGCGGGTCTGGTGATTCAGAGTTTGGGAGGATGTGGTTAGCAGCGTATTTTTCACGTTTCTGTTCCATGCATTCCAAATATAGCTGCAGAGCTGCCTCTCTCCCCATTCATCCTCCCCAGCATCTGGGGTGTTTGTATCACAGTTTTGGCTTGACCTCATTCTGGACATGTGGACTGATCACAACATCCTGGTCTAAACAAGGAAATCAATTTCCTTTTTGGGAGTTTTACTGGGGATGAGAGTAGCATTACATTTTCCTTAACCAGAAGCTAATGAAGCAACAAATGAGCTTCACTATTCTGTCTGAATTCTATTTACCCTGGCTTGTCACCACAATATCTTTAAAAATATTGTATGTGTATCTCACCTTACCCAAAACTAAAGCTAAATTACCTCTTTGCCTTCACAGAGCTATTGGATAAATTGAGACCAATTTGCTCTGGACACTTCCAGCCCTTTCCAAGGGTCATTTTTTGAAGTGACCTAGAGGGCAGTGAGGTTGTAGCTCCATGGCAGCCCTCATCTACAGACAGCACACCCACTTACACAACCACCATGGGGCTGGCAGTGGAAGGGCCCCACCATGTGCTGAGCTAGGTCTCTCCTCTGCAGCAGATTTGGTCAGGGCCCTGCTCTTGGCACTTGGCAACCCCAAGGTTTTCTTAAGTAGTAACTGTGCATTGCATTTCTCTAAATCCAGAAGCAACTTTATTCCTGAAGTAATACTTTCTTTCTGGGCAAGATTTATTGTGTTTTAGTGTTTGTCTTTTTTTTTAATGTCCAGTTCATTTTCACTAGTTTGATAAGTGATCCTTTATGTTTTCCCATTTATTTCTGCTGTAACTTGAAACAGCCACGCTAGCTTCTTCATAGCAACAGTTAATGAGATCTTTCCTCCCACCTCTCTGTATAACAAAAGCCTGCTTAGTTATCCAATTTGGAGCCCAATTTAAACGTTTCCAGGGCCCTTCTCAATCATTTATTTTTGCCTTCCTCATAAATCTACAGGGTCCTGAAGGAACACCAGGAAACCCAGGTCAGAGGGGCCGTTTGGGAAAGAAGGTACTATTTTCATCTTCCCAAATTCCATTCCTTTTGTCTAAAACTTGAATTTACATTACAAAATAATTCCACTTAGTCCCTTGACGCAGATGAATGCCAGTCAGCACCCTGAAAGACATTAGTAGGCTTTATATGTTGTTAATTTCATACTGCAGCCTAATGGTAAAATATTCAACCTAAATCCATGCCTGTTTTCTTTCACTTCTCAAGCTTTTTTTTTTTTTATTGTTAGACATAGCAATTGTAATCATTATTTAGTGGTTGATAGCATTTGGGACCTTAGGAAAATTAAATTTGAATCAGGATGTGCAACTCGGAACAGCTTCTGATGCTATAAAAAAATGTTCAGTTTTGGCTAAACAAAAAAGAAAGACAGGTTTTAGTAGATTTTTTTTTCCTACAGAGTTCTGGATTCAGACTTTCTAAGAACTACAGTAAACAACATGTAAAAGTAATATTCCTCTTAAATAATGCTGTTATGCACTTTGATTAGGCATAAACTGCATTTGAAATGTAGTATCAATCTCTAATTATTTTTAATAAAATAACACCAACAGGGGGAAAAAGGGCAGCTTGGCCCTCCTGGAGAAATTGGTCCTGCTGGTGATTCTGGTCAACTTGGAAAAATTGGTCCCAAAGGTGCAAGAGGATCTCAAGGCCCCTTGGTATGTACACAAAATGCTTATTTAAAAGCTCATGCATTTGTGGTTTAGCAGTGGCCTGTCTCTCCAGCGAAGAAGGAAAGTCACAGATGTACCATGTACAAATAGCAAAAGCTGTAGCTGGAGATGCAAATAGTGTTTATGATACCTAGAAGTCCTTTCCAGCCCCTGGCTGCCAGTGTGTGCCCTGGCCTTCTGGTGTTAGAATAAGACCTATGCACCTGTCCAGACAGAAACTCATGGACCAGCAGGAAGTCATCTCATGCTCTCATTGGGTTTTTGATTTGGCAATCAGAGAGCAGGATGGCAGGGCGTGCCATGGAGTACGCATACTCCACAGTATGTGTACTCACTCCACAGAAGATGCAACTTCACTTATGTTACTGTTTCTTAAACCTTTCTGACTCCAAGAACAGAAATCATGGGCTTTGTTATTACATAAATAAAGCCTTAGTTATGGCTAAAACACAGCATTTTGGATGAAGACTGCTATAGCCCTATTGAATGGGTGTCTAATCTGCAGTTAACTGATTTAAGTGTATTTCCACTAACATTATGAACTCCTCACAAGCTCTCCATGTATGCTTCACATTGTGTGATAGCAGATGCAAAACCAGTATGTGTCTAAATCACAGCTCCAGGGTCCAGTCCTGTGGCCACGGAGTGCAGCATTGTGTCTCTTAAACACATGAAGTTCCTCCACACTTGTGAAAGCCTCAGATCTATTTGATCTTAATTGTGAACAAATGAAGTTGAAAGTAACAAGGAAGTAATCCGTGGTTCTCAAATATCAGTGTCTGAAGATGACTTTATAAAGTTTACATCGCTGTAATATTCTAAAAGGAAGCTCATTTTTCTATCACTGATTATTGCATTTATCAGGGACATCCAGGAGGAATGGGACCTGGAGGAGAGCTAGGAATTCCAGGTTATGGGGTGAGTTTTTGACTGAATTCATGTGCACTCACATCTCTGTGCAACCCTGATGCTCTAAATAGTTTCAAGTATCATGTGGAGTCTTTCTGTAGAAATACGCAAATGTTTTCTGTGTCAGATACACACCTTTGTATCACACCTGATTTCCGACTCAGAAGTGTAAGCATTAAGCAATGTTGGCTGTTTTTTGCAAGTTCACTAGCAGTCATTTTTTGTATCAGATTTGAAACCTTCCTTTGTTTTTCCAGTGCTTCCCACTCTATATGTTAATAAACTTCCTATAAAATTACTACAGCTATTCATTATAAAGAGAATTAAGCAAGGCAGTACCTCTGCTTACCGTCTGGTCAGGCAGTTTCCCTTTCACTAACAGAACCACTGATTGAATGAGGTTAGCTGAAGGACATGAAGATGTTGTGGCATTTGCTGAATAAAAATTGCTGTTCTCTGATGATCTTTGTATATGGATTGCATCTTCCTCTTACAGACCAGACTGCCATGTCTACTCCAAACAGAAAGTTCTATCTGTGGCCCTAGCCCTGAAGATCAAGCCCAGCTCCCTTGACATGCATTAAGCCCTTGTTAGACATCAGCCTTTGGCTTCCCACTGTGTGCACAGATTTTCCTGCACACAATAAATTTTCTGCCAGTGCCCATTAATTTTGTCCCACATCACTATGTAATGTTATTAGCAAGCAGCCAAAATTAATGGCAACAAGTAGCTAAACAAAAGTTTGGAATTAATTGTTTCTTTAATTATTTGCATTGGAACTAATTTTTGTTTTCTTTCATTCTTTAGGGTCACCAAGGTCCTGCAGGGCCTTCAGGGCCTCCAGGACCCAAAGGAGAAAAGGTATGAAGATGGATTATTATTTCTTATGGTTTGGATAACCACAAAAGAGGAAATATTACTGCATACTCACTGCTTTCCACAGCATGCAGCAAAAGCCACCATTTATTCAGTATCGTGAGAAAATACGCAAAGAATTACAAAGTGGAGAAACAGATCATTCAGAGGCAGAGTTCTGAATTATTGTTAAAATGTTTCAGGTTTCAAAAAACAAAGCATCTATTGTTTAAGAAAACACATTCTATCGTATCAGGTAGCACCACTGCCCTCAGTTAAGCACTGCTGGTAGGAATAATCAGTGTGGGAACAGAGAAGCATTCACTTAACCTTAAGCCTGTGAGTACTCCCATGGATTTTGCTGAAGGTCCAATTATGATGCTTAATACAAGATGTTAGCTGGCTTCTGAGAAGATTTCAGAAACAGTATCTAAAAACAAAATTGTTGGGAGCTAGAAGTTTAGCTTGCTTTGATGCTTCTGCAAACGCAGTTCAGTGCACTTTCTGACACCTGTAATAATATTGAAAATATGTGTCTCTTTGTATTAAATATGTTGGAATACATAACTGTTTTGCCTATTGCTTTCGATGATGATCACTTCTTATTTAAAATAAAAAATAGTATAAGCCTGTTCAGGCTGATTGTTGGAGTTTTCTGGGCACTTATTTGTCTGTGTTAAGTACATTTCTTAAGACAGTGGAAGAAATTTTCTTTTTTTTTACTCTTGTTCAAATATCCTGTTCCTCCATTCCTAAGAACATGCACAATGTTCAAATGCTCCTTTAACAGGTGCTTTTAAGAACAGAGTAAATATTTAGGTTTTTAGTCCTATATTTGCTTCTTAAAAAGATGATGCATGTTCAAATGGTGTTATTACTTCTACTGTCCTTAAACCAAAAGCATCATACTAGTAGCATCTATACAGTATGCTTTCTGATGTATTACTACATTTGAACATGTATGGATTACAGACAATGTTGAACTTACAAGTACATGTTTAATGTTTACCTTTATTTTAGGGTTACCCAGGCGAAGACAGTACAGTACTTGGACCACCTGGGCCCATAGGTGAACCAGTAGGTCTTTGTTTCTCAAAAAAATTATATTAGTGCCTCAAGACAAGAGACAATGAGAGCTTTTTCTAAAGCTTCTTATCACTTTCTAAGGAGTCAGTACCCTCCTTGTGCAAAATAGTAGAGTGATGGTTTTTCCATTGATAAACTCACTCTGAAAGATGCAGCCACATGTTCTTTCCTGCTTGAGATTGTGCCTTGTGTTTAATTATGCTAATGCCTTCAGTCTGTGTTTAGATCAGTGCATTTTGAATCATTGTTTTTATCCCCTGTATTTGTACTGAATTATACCAAACTTCTTTACTAACCAGAATGTTTTGACTTACTTCATTATCGCTATGAAGCAATTTTAACTGGCTCAGAGAAATAGCTGCATTTTGTAATCTTACGTTTACTAAGTTTGTATGTGAGGTGTCTCTTTGCAATAACTAGGAGCATGTCCAATAATTAAATGCAATCTCAAAATGCCAGAAGCAATACTTACAGCCTACTTCTCTTCAGATTAACATCTATATTTGTACCTCACTCCCCAAAAAGCAGGGACTATAAGACCCAGGTGTGACTAAAGACAGCCTGGGCCAGGTTTTTGTTTTAATTTTGGAAATGCATGAGAGGAGACTTCAGTTGATTCTCTTGTAGCTGAGCTGTAGCTGCTCAAACATTGCAAGCAAGGTCTTTTCACTTTGCAGATTCTCCTGAGGAAACATGCCATGAACATGCCAAAACCTTGGAGAGTATAGAAGCAGTTGCATTGCAGTATATATTGATGGACCTGGCCAATTTGTTCATTTCTGATTGATACACTTCAGTTATCTATGCCTCACCAAGTTTTCTTTATGCGCTTTTACTTCAGATACGAAAAAGGCTGACCTTATTTCATCTGATGCGTGCTAGATGTCAAAGTCTTGGCCAGTCTTACTTTCTGTGGGCATGATTCCTTATTCCATCATTTTTCCCTCTGAATGAAATTTGGTAAATTTGTTGCAACAAGAGTTAAATTTTGGGGGAAAATCCCATTTCTTTTGTGGGGTTAGAGCAAGGGGCTTTCCCTAAAGCAGGAGTAGTAAGGTATCAGAATGCAGCAGTAAGAACTATCAGTCAAGAAATAATGCCATTAATAATGCCAATAATACTCGTGCTCAGTTCTCATTTCTGAGAAATGGCCTGAGGGATTGAGATTGCCTCCTTATTTGGATGAACTTCAGAATTAAAGCAAATTCTGAGTGTAGCAAGCCATTGTGAAAGGCAACCTCATTTACCATGTGCTGTCTTATGGAAATCACTAGAGAGTTTTCCTTGCATTCCCTGAAAACAAAGTGTGGTTATTCGTGAGATTCGTAATTCTGATACCATGGAATATACACATGTATCAGAACTTCTGATGAGCTCAATGTTCCTATTTTGTTTTTGCCCATACGAGAGCTATCTTTTAACTTCTTCAGTTAGAAAATATTTTAGATAGTGCTTCCTGTCTGACTGCAGTCTATTTTGTTTAGGAAAAAAATAATGTTTATTCCTTTAGACAAGCTAAATGTAATATTTTGAGTCTTCCATTCAGTTTGGTTGGTCAGATTCTTCTTCACTTTGCTGCTGCAGTATTTCAGTTCAGCTGCTGCATTGTGCTCTTCTTTCTTTTTTACAGGGGCCCACCGGGGAACATGGAGATAGAGGAGAACCTGGTGATGAGGGCTACAAGGTAATACCTCTTGCTTTTTAATACTTTCCATTTGAGCATGGCTGCTGTGCATACATGCAGACTCATGCAGCAAAAGTCTCATCATCTCTCACATAGGCGCAAAGATGCATGTGCTGGTGCCTCACTGCACTGATGTGTTCTTAGTACAGATTGGAGAATCTTTCATATGAGGAGAAGCTGGCAGATCAAGGACTCTTCCACCTGGAGAAAAGAAAACTTGGGCAGGGAATCTTAGTGTGTATAAATATCTAATGAGAGGGAATGAGGATGAAGATGTCATACTATCTCAGTAGTGTGCCGTGACAGGCAATGGACACATTGAGACACATGAAATGTTCCATCTGAACACAAGAAAACACTTTTTTTTTTTTAAAGTATATCCATCCTTGGAGGTTCTTTAAACCCAACTAGGCAATGGTCCTAGACAGCCTAATGGTCCTTCTTAAGCTTAGTTGCTCTAGATGAGATCCTTTCCAACCTAAATTATTCTCTAATTCTAACAATTATTCATTAATTATATGTAGTCTTTCAGCAAATACAAATGGATAGTAACTCTTTCTGCTTGTCTGTTGAAATACAAAGCAGTTCTTGACACTGTTTGAGTTGCACAGACAGTGAAGATAGGCATGGTAATAAATCAAAGAACCAAATATAGACTATGCTCATGAAAGCGCAGAAATGTTTAAAATACAGACATATATATTCCTCTTGAATGAGTTTGAAATAGAGAGTTTAAAGAAGAAAAGCTCCCTAAGGTCTCATCTCAGGAGAGCTGAGCATACTTTATGCAGGTGAAATCAGTCAAGCTGGGGCCACTCAACACCTCCCAGGATGGGCTTTAGAAGAAAATCTGTAGCTTATTGAGCATGTTACCCTGATTTATGTATATTACAATATATGATATTTTCTGCTTACCAGGGTCACATAGGTCTTCCAGGGCTTAGAGGACCAATTGGACAACAGGGGCCTCCAGTAAGTGTTTCAAAAACTGAGGTTTCTTTATTGGTTGTTGGAATTATATTTTCATTTGTGTTCAAATGATGTTATTTGCCTATTTAATGTGTTCTTTCCAAAGGGAGAGCCAGGTGAACGGAGAGCATGGACTGAAAGGAGAAAGAGGTTCAGAAGTAAGTAGAAAAACAGTAATAATTAAAAAAAAAAAAAAAAAAAAAAAAAAAAGTAGGTGTTTGATACATGAAACTTCTTTTGAGAGTAAAACACGATTTCTGATGGATATTCTTAAAGATTACATAATATTTGCCTTTATATTCCAGTGTCATGAGAAGGCTAGGGCACTCCATCACCTGTTCTCATGTTGCACATCCTATTAAGTCTTCAGCAGCTTTAACCAGCACTCTGAAGTTGAACCCTGCTTAATTTTGCATCATTTTCTACCACTATGGTTTGATTGATGCCCTAGACAGATTTCTTGCAGTCTGTTGTTAGAAATTTGTGTGAAAGCTGTTCTGTGGTTGTTGCTAATTACTTAACTAAATGTTCTTTTCACACTGATCCAAGTCCATAAGAGCCTGTTCATCAGGGGCTCAGCAATATGTGTGAGACACACAGTCTGAAGTGGTGACAGTGCTGTGCCTGGTGCTCACTGAAGCTCCAGCAGGTCTTGTGGCTGCATCCACATCTGGCAGTAGCTGCATACACAGACAGTTTTCTCTGTCTTGCAGGCACATTTTGATTCTTTTAAGATGCTTGTGTTATGTTTTGGCATTGATATGACAGCATCCATTAGTGGCATCTTGCCTTTCCCTGAAAAGAATCAATTTTCATATTTGCGTTCTCTTTTGAAACTACTGGGCTATTTTTTCCAAATAGTAAGCTTGTAGGAAACTTTTGTAAATGACTGACAGCAGCATGGAAACTATATTTTTTCTTGTTATATAAGGCTGAAATTCAGTATTTGGCTTGCTTTTTCATACCTGCAGGGGCAATAAAAATATACAATGGAAAAATGTATTATAATCTTATTAGATATGTTTTATTTGATAAATAAGTAGTTTTGCTTTGGGGTAGCGTAAAGCATCTGAGAGGCTCTTTTGGAAATATTTCAGTGATATTCAATTATACCCTTAAATGGAGTTTCTTGTGACAAGGTTTGGAAAACAACCAGGATTTTGCTGGTCTGATTTGTAAATGAAGCCTCTTGATACTGCACTGAATTGTCACTCAGAAATAAGGAATTTGCTAAAGAGTAGCAGAGGCAGAGCAAGTCCAGATAAAGATAAAACACAAAGTCTTTTTCCTTTAGAAATAATGGTTCATCGTGGTGGTGCATTGAAAGTTGCCAAAAGTATTTTATATATAATACAATACAATTATAATACAAATTCATTTTGAAACTTAAATGAGCTGTTTTGTCTGAAAAGTTTCATAAACAATTGTTAATGTTTCAAAAAGTTCTAGGTGAATACAAGAATCTGTAGTAGGTGGAAAATGGGGAGCAAAAAAAAGGAAGTGTAATGTAAAAGCACTATCAGCATGTACCCTAAATATGTGCCAAGATATATGGCCTTTAAGAAACTACACACAGCACAGGATAAAATCAGTCATTCCTCTGCCTTTCCCTTAGGGAACATATTCTTTGTGTTGCAAATACCTTTCGGATTAAAACTACCGTTTACAAATAGGCGACCAATATCCAACCTGGAGCAAACCAAAAGAGTCTAAAAAAGCCAATCCCATACAATACAATGCTGAATCATCTGGATTTACTTTATATGCATTCCACTATTTTAAAACAATATAAAGTTACTTGAATATGAGTTCCTATTCTGATTGGTGCATGTTATGTATGCCTTCATTAACTAAAAGATGTTAAGGAATAGAACATAATTTTGCTGACTAAATCATATTTACATTAATTATTTTCAAAAATATATAATTAGAATGGTTTTTTTTTTCCCTCTTTACTGCATGTTATGTAATATTACAGCATAGTAACTTAATATAGCTTTTGCTTTAAGAACACTGTCAAAAATAACATCAAAAAATCTTGGGAGCTCTTTTCTACTCAGTTGACGTATTCTCGTTTGTGTTGTCTGAGTGGTTGTATCTTTGAGAGTTAGGATAAAATTCATGCATATGTTGTAATTAATGAGTACTTTCTAAATTTTGTGACAAGTTTTAGATATTTACATTCAATGAAGAATGTGCTATAAACAGAATTCTCAGATCCTTTTGACCCAATCTGAGCTTTTCTCCATTAGTACTTGGCTTCTGGATCTCCTATCAGTATCACTCAGTTGTCTCAAACTAAAGATTACCAGATCAAGCCAAAAAAGAGTGATTTTATGTAGTTTTTGTCTTCTGTCTACATTTTAGATAAAAATAATGTTCCTATTTGTGACACTACTCTTTTCTAGTACTCTTTTTCACATTCAGTGCATCAACATTGCTGGTTTTGAATGAATTCCATTTTTGAAAGGTACTGAAAGTACTGTAAGAGCATACTTCTCTGTGCTGGTGTGGTTTTCTGGTGGGAAATGTACTAAGTTATGGAAAAACTTTCTGCTACCTCTGTCTCAAAGTCAGGCAATGTGGACATTTGTACCAGAGAGGAAAATCAATTCTCAGATCTTCTTGGAGGACTGTGTTTGTAACACAAGTATCTGTAACTTTTAGGGACCCACAGGGAAGAAAGGAGCAACAGGTCAGGCAGGCAAACCTGGAATTCCTGTAAGTAACACAGTTCTGGCCTTCTGATCTTCTGGTTAGAAATGAAGGACAGCAAATATTAGTAAAAACAAAATTGACTCATGGCAGTGGTACTAGAAAGCCGCCTGTTTCTCATTTTCCAGGAAGTGTAAAGGAGCCTCTGTGAAAGTAAGAATAATTTTTGAGACTCTATTAAATTGTACTGATTTACACTCAGTTACTCAGCACATGGGAGTGAAGTGCAGCTATTATAGCAACAAGGTGCATCCCACTTGAACAGTTACTTAATTAGATGACTTGTTTGTGTGGCCCATAGCCCATGTGCAAGTTATCACATTACATTGTGCAGTGCTGTACTACTGTGCACTCCTGGCTTCCATCAGCTCCTTCAAAAGCTGTGGCCTACAGAAGGCTGTATCCATATGTCCATGATGGATCTCTGGAGGTTTTATTCTTTCACTTGCCCTGAGCTGAAATTTTTAATACTCTTTCTTGAGTAACTGTTCATCCCTTTCTCCCCGAGGGAGAAGAAAGCAGGAAGCAGTAGGTGTTCTGTAAACATAACCGAGAAATAAAATGCATCAAGACTATTTTGGTCCCCTAATAAATAATACCACGCAAGACCATTTTGTAAATCTATTTTACTACCTCATCAAAACATTGTTGGTAACCAGAGAAACGCAGCTGCTTCACAGAGCTTCTACCTTCTGTGCAGAGTGGAAGAATAGCCTTTTGAAGGCAGGCAGACTGTGTGTCCTTTGTAAATACTTGGCTTTTCCCTCTAGAGGAGTGCAGAGGGCATCACTGCAGATGTAGGAGAAATGGGAAATGCAAGAAAAATGGAGAAGCAAAGAGAAGACAGTAAAGCACAAGTCTTGCAGCACATCCCATGTGTGAGATTCCTCAACAGTTAGAAATAAGATTAAGATGGCACACTTATATTCTTTAGGACAGCTGTTAAATATGCTTTTAATAATGAGCCATGGTCTAGTTAGCATGTTTTACGTTTCTGAGAAATATATTCATAGAGATATAATTGCAGAACTCCAAGCTCCGTACGATCATATGTGTCAGTCTAAAAGGAAATGGCTGTAAAGAGAAAATTTTTGTTCTTCTGGTGAGAGTTTTTCAGTGCAAGTATAGCAAGTTAGCACAGACTTGTCCAGTTAGTTAGAAGTTTTTGTGTTTTTTTAAGGTGTGCGGATTTGAACAGCATAAATTTGCAAACATATGATATTAATTTTCTAGTAAAATAAAGAGGTGTGGTTAGTTTTGTTTACAGAGATACCTGGATGACTTTACTAGGTTTCCTTGCTTCAGCTTAAGAATTGACACCCTCAGCCATCTTCCAGGCTTGGCATGCAGAAGGGTCAACCCCATGGTTTTGTCTGAATTTCCTCAGATCCCACAACCTAGCAAGTCTAAGGTTAAGCCAATAGCATTTTAAACCATACATGCAAACTCTCCATCTCTGTGAATATTCACCTGTGTCACGGTAGGATTTAGGAAATACTGTGACTGAAATCTAGCTCTGTTAAGGTGAGGAGTGCCAACTGTGTTCTATTTGGTTTGAATTTATTTCAAGGGAAAACCGGGACCAGCAGGGCAGAAAGGAGCAGTGGGCTATCCTGGACCAGAGGGCATTCCTGGGAACCCTGGCAAGCCTGGGCTGTCAGGAAAACCTGGCCCCAAGGTAACTTGCTTTCCACATTGCCCCTCTTTCTGTCATTCTGCATTAAGAATTTTCTGAGGTTAGGATGTTTGAACAGAAGGAACCATTCCCAGTTCTGCTGACATCTTGGAAATCAGACCAATTCTTTTTTTTTTTTTTTAAAGCTTTTATTTTCTCTCAGAAGACTGAGAAATAGATGTTGGTCTCCCAGCCTCCTGAGCTGTGTTTTGGTGCCAGCCTAGCGACGATGCCGTGACTGACTCTTGTGGGGTGGGAGCGAGTCCAGGAGGCTGCTGCAGGCCTACCTCTTCAGGGGGAGCTGGGGCCCCCCAGGTGAGCGGTCTCTGCCCTGGGTGGAGGGGCCTGCTGCCTCTGCCTGCTCAGATTCCTCCTTTGAGGGCACAGTGCCAGTGGCGGGGTACCTGGGACCCCCATGAAGAACACCGTGGAGCTCCTCTGTGCTGGAGCCTGCAGGGCTAAGAGAGTGGCCTGGGCTAGAGGCAGGAGGATTCTGATGGCAGGCAGTGGGGCTGAGGGTGGCTGTGGGGCTGTCCTATTGCCCTCCTGCAGCACGGTCATCCCGTCTGTCCTGCTGCCAGTAGAGCTCTGGGCCGTACATGGCTGCGACAGTGGTGATGAACCTTCTCACAAAGGGAAACGTGGTCCTTGGGGAGTGACTGTAGCCTCTGTAATAAGGCCACCTGGTTGAGTCCATGCATGCAAAGGAAGCCTATGATGGTGCACTGTCCTTCAAAAACCTCCCACCACCCACTGCCTCCTCTCGATCTCTTCTTGGAGTCACTGGAGCAGGGGTTCGAGGTCTTCTGGATGTTCTTCAAAAAAGGCAGCCCAGACCTTGGGTGGGAAGTTGTGCTCCAGAGGCAGGAGCACTGGCTCTGCAGACTCCTGCTCACCCTGCAGGCCATAACCTGAGCGTGCTGCGAGCTGCTGGACAGAACACTCGAAGTAATCATCATCTGACTGCACTGAATATTGGATGGTCCTGATCTTGTGCCTGCATACAGCACATCTTGCCTTCTTCTTGGCCCATGAGAATGCACAACCGTAGCAAAGTTGGTGGAGACGGGGTCACGTAGGTGATATCATCCCAATTTTGCCAACATTGCAGACAGGGCAGGTCCATTCTGTTGGCACCTCCATGGCCCCGGGCTGCACTGTGGGTGGGGGAGAGTGAGACTGGGAAGCTACTCTCCTTGCTGGCGCTGCAGTGGACAGAAGGTGTCACAAACTGCAAAAGAAAGAGAGAAAGAGGCTGCAGTCACTCTCTGTCCCTGGGACAGCAGTGATGCCCTGGTCCCTCAGCAGCAAACCCTCCTGGCCCTTGCTCCACACTTGCTGCCCCAGGACTCCGTCCCTGCACCACTCACCTCTGCTGCTGCTAGCACACCCTGTGGGTCCCCAGCTGCCTGAGCCAGGCAGGGCTGAGGAAACACTGGTGGTGCTGTGGGATGGGCACCAAAAACTGCTGCCGGCAGCCCCACGGCACAACCCAAGGAAGTCCTCATTCAGTGCTCCGAGTCTTGCAGCTGTGCTCAACCAGAGTCCAAGCACGAGTCCACACTGGCCTCTGCCAGCACCCAAGTTCATACACAAGGGTCAGGAAGGTCACAGTCCTCTCTCACTGATATCACAGCCCTTTTTTCGATGACATCACAGCCTGCATGTATTTGGGAACCAGCCTGAGCCTCCATCATTCAGTGATTTTCCTTTGTAATGGTGATATATTTGGGAAAATAAAAATTGCACATTTACTATCTCCACAATAATCCATCTTCTGTGAACTGCTTGCGCCTTCTGAAACTTGGACAAATTTGCCTGTTCTGGTGCGATTTGATGCAATACAAATTGGTGGGAAGCTCAGAGTTGCTTTTCATACCACATGCTCATATTACAGCAGGCTGTTTGCTCATGCTTTCCTGTGCAACCTACTCTACAGGACCTGCTTTAGCAGGGGGCTGGATAAGGTGATTGTCAAAGGTCCCTTCCAACCCCTGTGATTCTGTGATATTCTGACTAGAAAGTAAAGTTAGCCCATTGCAATGCGCTAAGGAGTGCTTGACATTTGTTTTGCTTAACAGTCAGTGACTTGTTATGTTGCAATTTTTTGACTTCTCAGAATCTTCAGTCTATACCACAGTGAAAGTACATGAAGCTATGTTGCTAATTATGACAGGTTTTTGCTTTTTGAAGAATTAACAGAAATCGAGAAGATACTGCTGATCATTCTTTCCGTATGTTTTGGAGTACTATCAATGTATACAGAAAGCATTAAGTAGCTTTAGCTGATTGTATGTTCCATGCCTGTTTTAGCATACAGTGAAAACATATGTTTTACTTTTTCTGCTAATAATAATTATTTTCAATTTATTAAGGGTACTAAAGGAAGCCCGGGCTTAGCAGGTCTAGCAGGTTATCCTGGAGCTCGAGGTCCAAAGGGATTGCTAGGCATGCCAGGGCCCATGGGAGCACCCGGGCTAAAGGTATGCACATCAAATCATGTTGTTTAAGTGCAGTGCTACTAGTACTGCTCAGTATTCATATCGTATGCAGTGAGTAGGGAAACACCATGCTACTGTTAATCATACAAGCAATTGATGGCAGGATTTACCTAAAGGGTGTGACTACAGATTGTGCTGGCCTCCTAAGCTTCTACTGATAATATTAGCTAGACTCATTTCAATGGTTTAAAAGCAAAGAGAGGAAACATTACAAATAATTTTCACTATTTAAAGATGAATTTTTCATTTAAAATGGTGATTTGCCGTGTTCTGTGTGATTTCAACAGCAAGCACTTTTTAATGCTTTAAGTTAATTGAAAACTGGGCAGGGTAATACTATCCGTTATCTTTTCATAAAGATATTTTGTAAAAGCTGTATTCACTGTTAGTAGTGTTTATTGCCAGTGCTTCCAGTCCAGTTTATACTGCTTGGTCTGGACAATGAACTGAAAAGAGCCAGTTCCTGCTCAGAAAAGCTTGCAATCTGAAAAAGGCAGGAAATAGAGGGGAAAAGGGTTACCAGGTTTTGCAAAGTAAGTATTAGGAGGAGACATATTGAGTCAGGCCAAAAGTCTTTGTTAGAGCTAAAAGGAATCACCAAAGAAAGAGTGTAAGCACAAACCAATCATGAAAGTTATATGTTCCTAGCCCAAATTATTTGCAGATTGGTGATCTCCTGAGCTAGACATGATTTCTATGCATTTAATTGTCCTCAGAGCATTCCTCTAGCGTGAACTTGCCCAGTTTCTATGTGAACTGATGTGAAATTTTAGTCTAACAACAAGGGGTTCCACAGCCACATTATGCCATGCTCAAAGGATTGTTTTGTAAAATTTACTCCTTATCTTCCTGTTCTGTATTTTACTTTGTGCACTTGAGCACTTTCACAGGGAGGTACCATACTGGAAATGGCCTAAAGTGTATATACTAAGATGCATTTTCTTCGTATTCACAGGGTGCACAAGGACTTCAGGGTCATCCAGGAAAACAAGGTAAAAGAGGCCATCCAGGATCACAAGGTGACCAGGGGCCAGCAGGAGAGGCTGGAGCCAAAGGACAGACTGTACGTAATCACAGCTGTTGAGGCAAAACAACTATTCCAGGAGTTACCAGCATGGAATAAGTGAGGATGCCTGCTTCTATTACAGGGAGAAGATGGAGATCAAGGTTTGATGGGGTTTCAAGGATTCCCAGGTCCAAAAGTATGTGTTTGTTCTTTTCTGTTAGATCTCAAGCCATTTGCAGAGTGAAAATATTAGGGAAGAACAGATTTAATCAGCTTTAACAATAATTTGTTCAGAGTGTGTCTGAACTTGTTGGAACACTGTAGCTAGAGCTGTGTACTCCATGTCCAAATATGAATGTTCTGGGTCAGCGAGCTTGGTATTTTCACTGTTACAGCTCTTAGAAATTATCTTCCACTGCTTACAAGAGTTTAAAACAAGCTGATAGCTGATGTTTATGTTTGACTAAACTTTTCTTTTGTATTTTCAGGGTCCTGCAGGAGGTGTTGGCTTAGTTGGAATTCTGGGCCCAAAAGGCCCAACAGGGCAAATTGTAAGTGTTTCACTCCATAAAGGAGATTGTCAGGAAGGCTTTCATGTTTCACACATTTCCAGCTGAAGGAATCCTCTTTTTTGTATTAAAAGACCAGAACCCTCTACCCAAATGATTCTCTCTCAGACTATGTTTCCACTAGAAGTCTTTTGCTTGTTCTGCCACACTGGTGTGATTACAACATGGGTGCAGATACATAACCAGAGTTGGGCTCCCAATTTTAAGGAAAAAAGCAGGTTCTGCTGACAGTGACACTCTCCTAGAACAACTTTATCTACTTAAGTTTCTTTATCACTGTCATTTATTTGCCTCTCTTTCTTCTTACTGACCACAATGCTGATTGCCTAACTGTCTAACAGTGAAGTAAAAAAAGGTCGGACTTTGCCTACAGTAAGAGAGACTGGTACTTAGGCATTGAGAAAGAATAACTAGTCTTTTAAAAATGTATTTCCTTTCTTTTTTTCATAAGGTTACTAGTCTGCATTAGCTCATTCTGCATGACACCTTCTTCATGATATTGTACTTTCTTACAAAAAATGTGAAAGCATTGTGTAATATGTGGGAGTGTGCATCCATCTTACTGCATCAAGTGGGGGAAGTCTGCAGCGCAGGAAGTCTTACTGGAAAATTTTCTTCTCACTGCTACCATTGACATTGCAGAACTCCTGCAGTTTAGTTAACCAGATGCAGAGCAAAGGCTTTGGTGACCTTGTTCTAATAGCTGTTTTCTTTTTCTAAACATTCCTATACAACATAAACACTGGAAATGAGCTGTTCACTCCAAATGAAACAGAATGGTAAAATCAAATTATAGCAGTGTTTACCAGTAGCCTTACAAGAGTACTTGTGGGCAGTAATATGGCTCAAGATAACTGTGTTTGTAGCTCGATAAGTAAGTGGTCTTTAGTGGTGAGAGTATTTAAGTTTTTGCTATTTTTAGTGTATCAACTCTCACATAAATGAATGTGTGTGGGCTTTCCTAGCATAACTATTACTAATTATTAAAATAGCATTATATAGCATTATATTGCAAAGAGCATTCACTATTCAGAACAAGAATGTTGCCAAGATCTTTTGGATATTCACCAGTGCTGAGCAACTTGAAACAAGCATGTCATGAGGATTTTCTTCATTTTGAAAACTCAGTCATCTGATATTCTTTTTTGTTTGTTTACAGGGATATATTGGCCCTGTTGGTCAAGAAGGCATTACAGGCCCAACTGGCAGGCCTGTAAGTTTCCCTTTTCTTTTTTCTGGCTATTCCACATACCTTCATTTTTAATAATCTGGTTTATGGCTGGCCACTATCTTATTTTGCCATTTGCAAATAGCAACTAGCTAGGACCATCTTTGTACTGTTACCATGCTGGCAAGTTAACGTACATATGATTTCAGCATCTGATACAAATAAGATGATGAGAAAAAAATCATTGCAATGGCATTGTGCTGAAGTATAGCATACAGAGGACAGGACTACAGTGGCAGTGAGCAGATCAAGGTGTACAACAGCACATAAATGGTCACCTGGTTGTCCTTACTCAGACTTAAATCTGCAGCACTTCTAGAAAAATCTTCTTCTTGGCCTTTCTGATGGCTCTCAGTGCTTCTTAGGTTCCCTAAAGCAGGGGAGTTCTGCCCCCATCTCTGTTTATATCCTATTTCACTCTCCCTGTGCAAGGGACAGAGCAGTGTTCTACAAGAACACCTGCAGATCCACAGGCTCTGCCTACCATGCCCAAGGCACCCATCCCACCCATGGAAGATACATAGAGGTTTTTTTTATACCTCCAAATTCCTGATCCATAGAACTTGGAGGCAATGTCAGGAGAATGTCTAAAAGTTGAAATAATAATCCTCAAAATAACAGGTATGTATAATTTTCCTATTGCAAAGGAGCTCTGTGGAGAAGGACTTGAGTGTCTTGGTGGACAACAGGTTGGCCATGAGGCAGCAGTGTGCCTTATGGCCAAGGAGGCCGATGGTATCCTGGGGTGCATTAAAAAGAGCATGGCCAAAAGGTGGAGAGAGGCGATCCTCCCCCTCTACTTTGTGTGGTGAAACTGCATCTGGAGTACTGTGTCAGTTTCTGGACTCCTCAGTTCAAGAAAGACGGGGAACTTTTAGAGAGTCCAGCAGAGGGCCACAAAGATGATGAGGGATTTGGAGCATCTCCTTTACAGGGAAAGGCTGAGAGGACTGGGGGCTGTTCAGCCTGGAGGTGACTAAGAAGGAATCTTATCAATGCTTATAAGTATCTAAAGGTTGAGTGTCAAGTGGATGTGGCCAGGCTCTTTTCAGTGGTGCCCAGTGGCAGAGCAAAGGGCAGTGGGCACAAACTGGGATGTAGGAAGTTCCATACATGAAGAAATGCTTCTTTATTTTGAGGGTGGTAGAGTGCTGGAACAGGATGCCCAGAGAGGTTGTGGAGTCTCCTTCTCTGGAGATATTCAAAACCAACCTGGATGCTTTCCTGTGCAACCTGCTGAAGGGAATCTGCTTTAGTAGGAGGTTGGACTAGATGGTATCTTGAGGTCCCTTCCAACCATTACTATTCTGCGATTCCATGATAAAATTAATATATATGACTATTTAAAAGTGAAAAATAAAAGGAGAAGGGATGATTCCTCTGATAATTAGATATCTCTTTCCACCTGTTGGGAAAAAGGCAACACTTTAAGTCTTCCTGTATTTATTTCACTGCCACGTAGGAGGAAAACAGTTCTATATAAATGTAGAAATGTTTTAATAGACTTCATATTGAATGTTACACAGCATAAGTGAAAAACTAGCTAAAAATGCCATGGAGACAGAAAAACAGTATGTAATCTGTCTGTGAGAAAAGAACTAACAAAAGCGGATATGTAACCAATGGATTTCTTCAGTGGCAGAGTGTACCAGGTTTGGCTCCCGATTCGTAAGATGGTGAAGCACTTATCTCCCCCTACGATGGATCAGATTGGAGAGTACAGCTGACTGGGAGGGAGAACACTGACAGTTAAAATTACCAAGAAAAAAAAGTATCTGCAATCTGAAGAAAACAATCAGCTTTTCAAATATAGGAATTACAAGCTGTTTTCAAACAATTAATTTTTCCAATAATGCAGAAAAAATTAAAGCCCCAGAGCTGTAAATACTTCCACAGGTGGACTTTTCGTGGGGGGCTGTATGACTCTCACACACTGATTTGCTGAAGTCCTAGGAGCTAGAAAGCATGCTGGTTTAACAGCTTCTCTTTCTTACAGGGACCGAGAGGTGAAAAGGGCACAAGGGGTGAAATGGTAAGCTGAAACCACTTCTGTGCTTTCATTTGCTCGGCTGTGTGAAAAGTATTCCTGTGTGATGCTGAGTGCACTCCTGCCTGCTCTGCCAGCTGGAGGGCCCTGTTGTGCTGGGCAAAGCTCTGCCCTGAAGGCTAGGACTGCAAGTCAAAAGCTTGACTTCTCCTTGTGCAAGTAGGCTCCTGTGTCAAACAGTATGGCTCCTGGTCATATAGCAGGCACGTACCCCACATCTGTTACGGTTCAGATCTAAAAGCAAAATCTTTTGTCCCATTTGTTGTCAGCACTCCAGTGTCTCACAGCAGGGTGTGCATACAGCACCACGTTTGTGCCTGCATGCTCTTGTCTGGAGAGGGAGAAGCTCAGGAGAAGCCAGGAGCTGGAAGCTGGTGTCCATATACTGCCTGCCGGCTGTGGTTACAGCAGGCAGCACTGATAGCTAATCAAGCTGTGCTCTCATTCTTCAGTAAGAAGAGTACATTAGTTTTTGTCCACTATTAAATGTTTGGTTTTATTTAAAAATTGTGTTAGCGCTAGTAAAGCATCCAACTAAAGATGGCTACATGAAAAGCCAGTGACAGTTTCTTATTTTTATCTTATTTACAGCAAATGTGAGTGCAGTTTTAGTTGATACCCATGGCATTAGCTTATGTGACAATTGCTTCCTGTTCCTGTAACTGGCCAATGCAATATTGTTCCTGCTACTCTTACCCTGCCTTTCATCCCAGCTCACAGAGGTCATTTAGTTTCACATTTTAATGGATTTTGGTTTTATTATCCACCTACGTACGGTTCCAACCTAACTGCTTTATTAAGTTTTTGAAAAATAAATCATAAAAACTCAAAGAATTAAGGTTTAGAATGAAGTTTGTATGTATTTATCTCAAAGAGCTTTCCTCATTGATCCTAATGTGACAATTCCTATCTCAGAGTAAGAGGAAACTAGGCTCTCAATTCTTTCTATTAACCATCTTAGCTGTTTCTCATCTTTTATGTAAAGAATGCCTGCAACAGCATGGAGCTAGAAATGTGGGCACGTGCATGCACACACATGCACAAAAAGCAGTGAAAAAAATAACTTTTCCATTAGTGGTGCTGCTCCTTAAGAAATTATTACCTGAATTCCACTTTTAAGATTTTTTTCTGAAGAAGGATGCTTAATTTTGAACTACACTAAGTGCAGCAGTTTTCAATGTGTAGCCAAGATAAGGGCATATTTCCAACTGTTTTCACATATGAAGGAGATAAAATGATTTGCATCCAACTGCGTGTTCTGAGCTTGCATTCATACCTTCAAAATTGATATTGGCATTCATGCTAGAATCATGGAAATTTCAACTTTTCTGTAAGATTTTAAGTTTTAGTTAAAAATTTTTAGTCTTTCAGCAATAGCGTTCAATACTAGAAAGAAATGTTCTCTCATCCTTTGAAAAACATAGAATATAAAATCATACCTCCTTGTTTAGTGAAAAGGTCAGGTTCTGTAGAGTATTTCTAGAGAAAAATTGGTGGTCAGAAACAGAGGGTTCTTGGAATAAAATGAAAATTATTTTCCAATTCAAAATAATCATATTGCTGTCATTAAAACATTGAGAAAGTCATGGAAAGCTTTATAGAATATTGTTTCAGAATTTTGACATTTCTGAAAGTGTGTTTTAACTTACCTAGTTTAGGGTTACTGTTTTTTTTTTGTTGTTTTTTTTTTAATTTCATGGCATGTCATTAGTAATACATAGTAGGTTATAATATAGAGTCGTAGGATAATCCGGGTTGTTTGGATCATGAGGTATTTTGTGTCCAAAGCTCTGTTTAAAGTAGAATCTGCTTTGCGATCAGACTGTATAGCTCAGACCTGTATTCAGCTGAGTCTTGAAAACATCCAGGAATGGAGATTGGATAATCTTTTGGGGCAAGTGTTCCAGCACTTGACTATTCTAAGGTTAAAAGTAAAATAAAATATGATAAAGCAGAGTCTGTAATTTTCTATTACAATCTTTTATCTTAGATTTACTGTCATTAATAACAGCTAATACACTGTGGAGTATATCAGAGTACTATGTTGTTGTTATTGTTTACCCATTCTGAGATGCAGTGAAATAACATCAAAGTAGCAAAAGTAGTCATGGAAAGGTTACCATTTTGGGGTGCCAATTTTTCTTTTTTAAATCATTTCTATTGATTTTAAATAAATATTTTACTTTGTTTCTTCAAAAGTTTATGAAGGCGTATAAAGTATGGACATCCCTGGGGCTGGTCATGTTTTCAAAGTTAAACATGTCTATCAATGCATGTGAAATCAGTGTTAGAAGAAGGCTGGAGTTTTGCCCTTTGAACTTCTGTACTAGCATACAGGGTGGTTAAAGAATTAAAGAGCACACTAAAACTAACAGCTCTGTTATCTGCTTTTGTTATCAACTGCAATTATACTCAGTACACTGGAATTATACTGGAATCTTCTCACTTAAATTCTAGTATGATCAAAGGGTAAATGAAGTGGATTTGTAAAGGTAATCCCGTACATTCCAGTGAAACATTCTGCAATTACCTTAATCCATAAAAAGTGTAATTCAGCCTTATTCTGCTGCTCTGAAAGAAAGAGCAGACAGAAGGAGAGACAGAAAGAAAGAATATAACATCTTTACAGGATTTTCAGTATGCTCTATACAGTTTGGCTACATTTTAAGACTTTTAAAAGTAATTGATATGGGTCTTTTAAGTTTTAATGCATTCAGGAAATTTAATATCCCTCCCAAAGAAGTTTACTGCAGTTAACAAATAGCATTCCATTTTTATCTTTTTTTCCCAGATTGGTTTTATTGGCTTTATTTTATTCAAGAGAAGTCCCATTCCTCTTTTGCAAGATACCTTAAAATTATTGGAACGGTGCAGTTAGGGATTCTTAAATATGCAGTTCTGTGTCAGAAGCCACCACAATTTTCATCTGTTCTAATCTCAGAAGTTTTGAAGTTTTAAAATTGTGACATATGCCAAGAATATAGAATATTAACTGAAGTATTCAGTCATCTGGAAAAGTCCCTGGAATTTCTAAATCTCAACACCCAGAGAACAAAGGCATCTATTCATTAGAGAGCAGTGGTTACATAGGGACGAACTGTTGAAGACTTTGTGCCTTGCTTGACCTGGTGTTTGCATAATCCAGTCCTGAACCGAGATAAACAAGTATGTCTTCACACTGTCAAATTTGTCTGTCAAGGCTCTCTTTCGCGCTTTCATTTCATACTAAAGATACTTCAAGCACAAACATAGAGAGCAGCTGTGCATCTACATGGCATTGAAGGTATCCCACAGCAGTCCAGCAGCACCTGAGCTGCTGATCTGATGGATTAAATGTGGAGGTCAGCTCTGTGACATCCAGTTTGTTTGTATCAGCCAAGGTCTACCACAAAATAGTAAAGTAGATATCATCTCTGCGAACTCATCTCCCATCTGTTTTGTAATAATGAGTAATAAAAATAATATTTTATGCCTCTTTTATAGTAATAGGATTTCAAAGGAAATTTCAAGCCGTGCAGTAATCAAAATCAGAGTAAAAAGGGAAGGTGAGGTACTTGCCACAGGACCTGCAGTGTTTTCTGTATTTTCTGTACTACTGCATATGCTAAAGTGACTCATCCTTTGGAATCCGTTTTCCAAAACTAATCACTAATGCCTTCATAAAATAACAGTAAACACTTACCTACAAAATGACTTAAGAGTCCCTTCTATGGTTACAAGTGGATGAAACATAAATAGGGTCGGGATGCATCAGTTAAAAAAAATGAGTTTTAGTCATTAAATTATGCCATTAAGTTTGTCTTTCTTAAGTGTCAGAAGACCATACCTCTAAATTCTCAGGAACAGCTTGTTTCAATTCTCACACAGAACATGCATAAAGCCTCTGGTTGGTATAGCTGTAGTGCTGGGAATAACGTGACAGCACCAGTGCAGCACCTGAACCCCTCTGGCATGAGAAGGGCAGGTGATGTGCAGGCACTCGTCACCTTGTGCAGCTGTGGAGGTCATCATAATCCCATCAGATACACTTCCAGGTGGCTGCAATGTGCTCTACCTTATGAGCATATGTAGAAATAGTAAGAAATGCAGCTGCTATTGTCTCAATAAAGATGAATTTGGAGCCCTAATAAATTACTGCTATTTGCTTTGAGGTCCTCTTTATTTAAATATGCATAAATCAATGTAAGATAGAATCCGTTCTTATCTGAGCCTTTTCCAGCTGGGCCAGCTGCAGCCCATGGTCAGGAGTTGTAGCTTGCAGTGACTTTCACACAGATCTTGTTGTGAAATCTCACAGCAGGAATACTTCTTATTGCTATGTTAAGTGGTTTACGAGTTGATACCTCCTTGGCTAGACTAACCTCACAATATTTGCTGCATTACCATGTCAGATAAGATTATTTTTCTTTTAGCAGAAACTTAATTCTGGCATGACTATGGTGGCATATGAGTGCTTTTGCTGGAACAGCTCATTGTGCTTGAATAATTGGTATACACAGCAGTAGCTAAGGAGTGCTTTGCTTAAGTAAACTCAGATAAGTTAAATGGTTTTACTCATGCATAATGCAGATCTGCTCTGTGCCTTTCATTCCTCTCTTTTGCTTGTATTAAGCCACTGTCACCTACTCTTTTCCTTGTCACCCTTCTTGGTATTGTTTATGTTACAGCAGCTCCTAGAGGCTTTCAGTATATAGGGAACAAAGAAGGGAATTTAACAGAGATACAGGTATCATTCTGTCTCAATGTGAATAGAAAGGTTCATTCAGATGAGGGAGACTGTCTTTGGAAGGGTATGTATGCAACCCTAAGACAAAACTAAAGCTCATGTTTAAGACTATGAACTGTAGGCACTATGAGCTAGGGCCAAGCAGCTGTCCTCCTGTCCTCCCCACCATATCATCCTACATACTAAAATGATGGTCCTTAAGGTCGGGAGCACGGACATAATATCATTAATATGGAGGAAGCCTGCAATATCTCTGTTAAACAATGAACCTAATGCATTCTACCTGAAAAGTAGCACTGCTGGTAAATGGAGCTGACAAATGCCCAGCAGATATTTGTGGAGACAAGCAAATCAGTCAGTTATTTTTGACAGCCTATAATGTTTTTATAATGCTTTTGTGATCATTCATCCACTATAGTATTTGTATCAGCAACATGCACATAATGCTGGCATGTTGTATGATATGTTATGTAGTCATACTTTGAGTAAGAATGACCTTTATACCAAATGTAATCGGATAAACAAGTTTTGGTAACTAGCCAACCCAGCAATACTCACAAGATTATTCTACATTCACACAGCGTGGTGCTTTAAGAATATTAACAATTACAGTGTTACAAAGGCCCATACCACGAACCTCTTGATTTCACTGTATGTATTGTGGCATTTTGTGATTTAAAAAATGCATAATTACAAAAGCAGAGATGTTCAACTGTAACTGTTGCATTTTATCTCCATTTCTTCCAGGGACCCCAGGGACCTCAGGGCCAGACAGGGGCACCTGTAAGTGCATAAAAAAATAAGGCCTGTGTTTTTGCATTGTGATTGTTTTATATAAATGTGTGAAGCATCTAATATGTCATTTCTCCTATTTTCTAGGGATCACCTGGGCCACCAGGACCAAGAGTAAGTACTGTAACTAACCTAACTACAATACAGTCCTCAGACTCAATATTTGAATCGTCCTAAATCTGCGATGGTGTACATAATCTGAGAACTAGGGCCAACCACAAGACCTAGTTGTTTGAGTGGCTTCCTTAATTTGTTAAAAATAAACCAACCTGGTGTCTGCTCTGCACATCTCACGAGGTGTAGGGAATGAAGATACACAAGGGAATGGCTTCCTAGTCCAAAGGCTGCATTTAGGTCAGTCTTCGTATTTCATTTTTCTTTTGTGCATCATGAAAACGACTTCAATCCTAGCAGCGCAGACCCTGCAGTTACAGATCACCAGATACTTTCAGAGCTCTGTTTTGCTCCAGTCAAACTTTTTCACCTCAGTTTTCCTTTTCCTTCCTTGGGCAACAACCTGCAACTGTGGCAGTTTTGCTAGACAAAGACTTCTCAGCAGGAGTGATGTTTTCAGTTGGTAGAAGTCCTGCGACCTTTCTGCCACAAAAGTCAGATGAGAGAATATGGCATAAACTGCACCTATTTAACTAGATCAAACATTCTTTATATGCTGATCTTGAAAGACATAACACCTTTTCACACTTGTGCAGATTGGTTTGCTCAACTGTACAAATTAAATGGCTGGGAGGGATTAAGTTGAGGCATTGATCTGTAACAATTACTGTAGAATATTTTTTCCAGCTTCCAGCAATATGATCATTAAAATGGGGGTGGGGATGCGGATAAAAATCAAATAATGTTTCATCATGGTGTACGCTTGTTTTCTTTGGGGATGGAAGGGCAAATTCTGTTTGAAAAGTAAGTATTGCCTATGAATTATTTTCTAAAACGGCAACATTATGATCATCTTCATGTTCCTACAACAATACTCAAAAATTTATCTCCTGCAATTTAGAATATTTCTGTTCACTTTTTGTGTTCTAAAATATGTTTTCTGTTTTCAGAAACTGGTGGACATCAATGCTGCTGTTCAGGCTTTGATTGCGTCAAATGCTGCATTTCAGATGGAGGTAATGTATTACACTGTATTTACCTTGTCGTACAGGATATGCAGTTATGCATAGGTTGCTCCAAAAGTAATGCCTCCTAGTCATTTCCATGGAAACTACAACAGATACAAAGAGCACAGTGATACTATTTGACAGAGCAAATTCTCAGCTACTTAACACTATTTTTTAACATAGTCACCACCATTAGTTGATTTGTGTGGATGAGCTAATTTCACTCTTCATTTTGTGGCGTGACAGCTGTGTATGACTGTCCGGAACATGGCTTGTCTTTCACGTTGCTGTTGCCATTGCTGAAACACACCACTCACTGCCTCATGGTGCTGACATTCACTTTTTGATCTCCTGAAATGTTCAGCAAGTGGTGATGAATGTCAGCGGGTGCCATTTTTTCCACATGGAGGAATTCAGTGACACCCCTTTGCTTCATCCACACATCCATGTCAGACCCCGTGTTGTCTGACTGCCCCTCTGCTGCCATCTGTCACACAACAACAGCATGTAATGGGATATTGGTGGGAAGGTTCAACCTCTACTGCCATACCACCAACATCTGCCTCTGGTGTCATGGAACATCATCATAAAATAGGAGGCATTACTTTTGGAGCAGCCCTAGTACAAACAGTATGTGTGGACAGAACAGGGATTCTTTGAAGAAACTTAATTTAAAACAAATCACAGACTGCAAGTAATTACTGAAAAATATAGTTAAATATGCAAAGATATGTAAGATACCATTTAAATGAAATAGAGGAAAACAGCAGTATTTCTACCTTTTTATCACGATTAACAGAAACTAAAATGTGTCAGCTATCACAAATAAGGGACCATAACTGTTCAGCTACAGATAATAGTGACATGTGGGCCTTGATCCAAAAAGTACCGACACGCATACTTAACTGTATGCAGGAGTGTGGTCTCATTGATGGCAAGAAAACTCCTTACACATGTGAAGTCAAACATATTTTCATGTATTCTCTAGATTAAGTTTAAGAATAGATTTCACTACTCAAAATCTGAAACTGCTACATTTACTGTAAAAATGCACTAACTTTTTTCCTTTTTTCTTTTTCTCCCATATCCAATATTTCTGTCAATATGACATACTGATATATTTGCATGATCTTAAACTCTCCCTAACTTCACTGGCTCTGATAATTTTAATGAAACACACTAATTTTTTTATTGGGATATGTTATTCCCACCCTGTTTTATATGGCTGATCGCATGTATTATAAATGCTTCTGTCTGGCCCTTCAATGGCCATTGGATGTTTACTGCATGTACTGATGTTGTCTTTCTTCTCTGTGGTAACACGTTTGCTAATGGCCCCTGGCAGAGATACCAGAATACTGAAGTAACTTTACTAGATCACAGTACAGAGATATACAAAACGCTGCACTACCTTAGCAATTTACTGCACAGCATCAAGAACCCCCTTGGCACACGGGATAACCCAGCACGCATCTGCAGGGACTTGCTTAGCTGTGAGCGCAAAGTGTCCGATGGTAAGTGTCTGCTTTCATCAGAGCTTCAACGCGGCGCGGCTTTGAGCTGTGTCGCTTCCAAGTGATACTTCCTATGTCCATATTCTGGTGTATAGATTGTTTTTTTGTTAGACTCTCTTGCAGTTTGTCATGGCTATCTTTATTTTATCTTTTATGTACGATAAAATTTCTGGATTTTAACGTATGTAGCTAGCTAGTATTATATAGATATCAGAGATAATATATAGAAGTAAAGAAGAGGCCAGAAATTTTCAAACTCAATCCCATTTTGTGATCAAAAGTTTCCCAAATATTTATAGTCAGTCAGAAATGATTTTTGTGTGGGTCAGATTCTAGATTGCTAATAATAAAATTGTGTACCACAGACCACCGCAGTCAGATAAACTGGCAGCAGCTGATATTTTAGCAGGTGTCAAATTAATGGTTCAAACTAAAATAATTATTTGAATGTGTAATGTCAATACTGTGATATAATTCACTTTCTGAGCAGTTAATAGACTTGCTCAGCATCCGTTGTTAATAGAATTATGGAAGTGGAAAGACTTCCATGTTCCCTGTCATCCATTTCCCAGTGAAACTATGGTAATAACACATTTAATACTTGCCAAGAACTGTGAATATTTTAGTAAATTGCTTAGTAACAATTATATTTTGGTTTCATTTTCTCTCTGGGATTCTACACTAATAGGAAAGTACTGGATCGACCCCAACATTGGCTGTCCTTCTGATGCCATTGAAGTTTTCTGCAACTTCACTGCGGGTGGTCAGACATGTTTAACACCACCGTCTGTGACAAAGGTACGAACGGCATTCTGAGGGAGTCTTTCTGCACCAGAGCTTTGAACAAATGCCTGACTTCAAGAGAAGTTGTGAGATTTCAGGGGAATAGGGGAGTGAGGGTGTTGTGTGCACCTTTGGGAAGGACGCTATATGCTCTGTTCAGGAAGTTACAGAACATGTAGAGACAGTATATGTTACTGTGACTGTCACTTTCTCCATTTACTCATCTTCCACGCTCATGGAATTCTTTCATTTTGTTTTATACCTTTCTAAACAAGCCATAGAAATAAGCCTGAAATGCTTCTAAGCTACGTTAGTAACTCATCTCTGAGGGCAGCTAAGGGTGTATTTATCACTACTTCTCAACACCTGGCTACTGCTGCATGCCTTGTTAGGTAAAAGGTGCTTTCTTTTATGTCATTAGTCTGTGCTCCTCAGTACACATAGTCATTAAACCACTGTGAGTAGTGGAGATGTTATGTTTATGGAGGGCTGCATATAAAGTTTAGCCACTGAAGAACATCAGAAATAACTCCCGTATGCATTCCTGCATTTGTAAGGTCCCTGAACATGATCAACTCTTGGAGAAATTCTTATTGAGTAATGAGCAGATGAATTTTCTGTCTAAAATCAAAGCATGCTTATGATTTTCAGTCTGTTAACAGAATGTAGGTATTGACAGGCAGAATCTATGCTCTAAGACTAATTAGCAGAATGGTGCAACTGCAATTAAAACACTGCTGCCACTGTTAGCTTTGTTTGAATCACAAGATCCTTTGCCTCAATTTCCTGATTTTAAAAATAATGTTTTCTGCCCAGCTATGTTCCACAGCATTCGTGGGCATTAGTAAATGTTTCTTTTAAGCTTTGAAAATGACTTGGAAAGTTTCTGTTTGAAGTAATCACTATAATAGAACCGAATTGCTCTCCTTAAGAATACAAATCATGCTTTTCAGCACTGATCCCAATAAATATGTGTGCATACTCCCATGTGTAAACAGTGCACCCACCTATGCATGTCAATTGGCAATGCTGTGACCATTTAGTGTGCAAGTATAACAGGAAATTTCTTTTGGAACTTAGCTGGAGTTTGGCATTGGAAAAGTGCAGATGAACTTTCTTCATGTACTGAGCTCAGAAGCAACCCACAGTATCACAGTTCACTGTCTGAACACACCGATGTGGGAATTAAGTGAGGCGGGAGGCCAGAAGACATCTGTTAGCTTCAAAGGTTGGAATGGACAAGTGTTTAAAGCCAATTCACTACTTGAACCAAAGGTGCTTGTGGATGAATGCATGGTAAGTACTTTTTAGCACTGTGATACTGCATGAAAGAAATGGCATTTGTTGAGTTACTCAGTTTCTTTACAAGCTGCTGGAAGAAGAAATGGTTACGTACACTTCTCTCACCCATTAAGCACAGCTTCCATTTATGTTTTGAATCTCATCTTTGATGTGAATTTAATATTCTGCCTCTGTGTGTTGCAGATTCAGGATGGCAGCTGGCACAAGACACAGTTCTTTTTTCACACTCAGGACACCAATCAGCTTCCAGTTGTTCAAGTTCATACACTTCCTCATCTCAAACCAGGACAGCAGCACTTCATAGAAAGTGGCTTGGTATGCTTCCTTTGAGTTATGTGTCCTGGTCCCTTTGCAGTCAGTGCAGGACTGCTGCAGAGTGAATGCGACAGTAATGAACAAGGCAAAATTGCTCTGAAATTGAAGAATCGTTTTGAACACTGTTGGTTAAAGAACCTCAGGAAGAAGGAGAAATGGCATTTAAAAACAAAGAAAAGAAAGAAAGAAAAGACTACAACATTTTTCCTAAAGTATTTAAATCTCTTTTTAATACTGGTTGGTGCTTTCTTGCGTAATTTCCTGGAACTGAATATCTGAGCATGGAATTTTTCAGGACCTCTGGTGTTCTTGACGATCTGTATGACAGCACTGCAAAAGAACAGCCCGAGGAAAGCTGGAGACATACAATACCAAGGAGCAATACTGGCTAAGGCTCCTAAATGTGCAATAGCTATATCTGAAAAGTGAACTATGCCACAATACAATAAGTCGTCTTTTTCTTACAGCTCTATAATAGTCCCTTGTGGACACACACATCTTAACAGATGACACACTACCTCTTACATGTTCCCTGTCCGTGTTGCCTTGGTGCTGTTTGTAACACAAGGTGCTGGTGGGCCTTAACAGAAATTATGCGAGTCCATTTTTATCTTTC
Organism: Pavo muticus; assembly: GCA_016647715.1. NCBI lineage: Eukaryota > Metazoa > Chordata > Aves > Galliformes > Phasianidae > Pavo > Pavo muticus. The sequence continues at coordinate 809,306 of JACDJE010000308.1, forward strand.
AGACTGTATGTGCTGGTTACATCAGGATCTGTCTCTGTTATCAAGGTACTTATTTTAAATCATTGGTCACATATTTCACTACAACTCAAACATTATTTATGTGGATTTCTTGTTTAAAATATTTTTTGCATAATGTTGTGGAAATGGCATATGAGACAGCACGTTGTATATAATGCATATAGTCAAAGCAGTTAGCTTTACAGCCATTGTAAACAAGAGCCCATCGTAGAAGAGCTACCTACAGTAGTTTTCAGTTTTTTCAGTTAACTTTTTTGAATGACAAAGGCATTTTAAGATGATATATTATGTATATATTGGTAACTTGTTAAATCTCCTACAGCACGTCTTTTTGAAAGGGGGCTGTTAAGTTATAATCAGCATTTCATCCACTTAGACATGTCATTTTTTGTAATGTTATTAGATCATTTCATTTTCCTTAAATTAAACCTAAAATGTTCAACCATCTTCTTTTGTTTTAAAAAAAAGAGAGCAATTTTACCATTAAGAAAAGCACTCTTTATAAAGATATCCCTCAACATATTATCAATCAAAAACCTGCTGAGTATTTCATGAAGATGGTGCCAAACCACAATGGGAGCAGAGAAGCATTCAAACAACTTGTTTAACTGCCTCAATCCATAGGAAATCATACTTAAAATATAATAAAATAAGATTCCACACTACCAGTTTGTCTTTATTGCTTCTGTTTCGTATTGTACAGTTCATTCTCAGCAATGAGGAAAGGTACTTTTCAGGTGGCTGTGCTTCATTTACTAAGGGGAGATGAGCAGTTGTTGTGCCATGGAGTATTGCAAGAGTGACAGCAGTCACTTCTACACAGTAAGGTAGATACGCGCCCTGTGTTTTCTGTTAAACCACTGGATTTGTTCCCTGTTGAGGAAATCTGACCTAAGACAAATGAAGATTATAGAACGGTACGAGCGCAGAGAATGTTTCTTTCTCTGTTGTTTTTGCATTCTCACTGTTGTTACTCTCTGACAGCATCACTGCTCTTTGCTCTCAGTTTGGCTTTGGAGCTGACGTTGTGATAAACGGGTTTATTGATTTATTTATTTCTAAGAATGTCATCTAATAATGTCATCTCTTAGAAAATGTTCTGCTTCACAGGTGTTTTTCAGTCCCGTGGCCTTTCTTTTGGAAATCTTTCTTTTGGAAATTCTTTATAGCCCGTGTTTATGGTTGTTTGTTAGATAGTTTTTGAGAGAAAACAAAACAAAATTTTAAAAAGGAGCAGCTTAGAGTATTATTGCACTTACGATTAAAATGCAACTGCCGTGCAGACAGCACGATGAACTTGGGGCTGGGACACGCACAGGCAGCGCTGTGCCTCGGCGCCAGAAGCGGTGCGCAGAACCCTTTCATCTCTTACTTTTACTGTTGTTCTTCGTAGTTAAAAACCTGCAACCAAAGCAGAAGGGAAGCGAGGTTTTCCGGTGGGAGGGCGCCGGGCTCCGCAAGGCGGGAGGGAGGGCCGTATGCCGCCAGGGGGCGCCGCCGCCCAGGAAACGCCGCAGACGGGCCCGCCCCGACCGGGCCGCGTCGGGCAGCGCCTGGGGGCGGTGCGGCGCAGCCATGGCGGGGCAGGGTGGCGGCGAGAGCTCGCAGCGAGTGGCCGGCGGGCGGAAGATGGCCCTGCAGAGGTGCGGGCGCGGGCGGGGTGTGGGATCGCGGCCCGGTTCGGGGAGCGCCTCCGCCGGGATCTGCGGAAAGCGGGGCCGCCGAAGTGAGAGGCTGCGGCCCGTGCTCCTCGGTGTGGGTCGAGCGGCCGCATGCCACGTGAGGCGGCTCGTTTCGTCTGTGTGCGAGATGGGTTTGGAGGCGGGGGGTGGTCTCCGGGAGCGGCGTCAGCTTTCCCTTGCTCGGCGCGGGTGTGTAGCAAAGAGGCGGACCCGCTTCTGGTTTGATTTCGCGGTGTGCGGAGAAGCGTCCCGTAGCGCTCGGGCCGTGCGGTGCCGCGCTCCGCCCCGCCAGCAGGGGGCGCCGCCGCGAAACACCGCCGGGCGGGGCAGCTCCGGAAGGGCGGGGCAGCTCCGGAAGGGCGGGGCAGGGCGGAGAGCTGACGGCTGTCGGCGGTGCTTCGTGTCTGCGGGGTCTTGGCCTGCGGGGTTCGTCGCTGGCCAAACCCTCGCATGGTATTTCTGTCCCGTAGTGGGCATGGGATGTGGCGTTCAGGGGGCAATGCGAATCTCAGACCCTGAGAGAAGTGATGCACTGTATAACTGCAGAGAAGCTCTGGTGGAGCTGGCTGCGGAGCACGCACCGACACAGCCTTGCTGTGTGTCCAGCTACACAGCTGGCCTGGCTTTGCGTTCCCCAGAGCATCTCTGCAGTGTGTTTTAATATAGGCAGGGCCCTGGTGTGTGTGTGATGTTCCCTGCAGTGCCGCCGGCTGGGCCACCACCAGCAGTGGGGCTGTCCCTGTGAAGGCTACTGCCACGCGCAGCTGGTGCCCTGCCCCGGCCCGGCATGGCAACCCCTTCCCCAAGAGCTGATTTCTGCTTCTTTCAGATGTGAGACGTGTGGCGAAGAGGAGGCCAAGTACCGGTGTCCGCGATGCATGAAGTATTCGTGCAGGTATCTGTCATCTGAATTAAGCTGTTTTGATTTTATCTGCTGTTCTGTTGAATGTGTCACTAATGTGTGTTTTTAACTTTTCAGCCTGTTGTGTGTGAAGAAACACAAGCTTGCCCTGAGCTGTAGTGGAGTCAGGGACAAAACTGCGTTTGTCTCTCTGACTGAATTTACTGACTTGAACCTTCTGAGCGGTAAGAACATTCCAGGTACTTTTCAGAATTCGTTATTTCTAATAGTTCAAAGCTACGTTTTTGTTTTCTGTGTTGTTTTTTTTTTCACCTTCAGATTATCGGTTCCTGGAAGATGTGGGAAGAGCAGCTGATGCTGCTGCTCGAGATCTGTCTGTGCACCGGCCGACAACGAATAAATTTGTAAGTTTCATGTGAGCGGTGTGGCTGCTGGGCATTGGTTTGCTGCCTTTGAATTCCTATGGAGGCGCTCCCAGTCTGGGTTTCAGGACTGGGGTCTCAGGGCTTATGTGATAGTAGTATTGATGGCTACATCCAATTGCATGGAAGAATAAATTGCAAGCATCATGCACGTTCTTAAAATATTCCATGCGTGGCTGTTCTTTCTATAATTTTCCTATAATTCAAATAATATTATTCAGATTAAAACTATATATTTTTGTTTGTTTGTTTTTGATAGATCAATTACTTGAGAAACAGAGCTCGAAGGCATAATATCAATCTGAAGACACTGCCCATTGGATTCACAAAAAGAAGAGAAAATTCAACTATCTTTAATAAGAAGTGAGTCTCCAGTTGGCTACCAGGCAGTGATGTTTTGCTTTTACTGAACGCATAATGGAGTGAATGTAAATTCATTCTGGCATGCTCATTTTCAAAATCTATTAGATGCACAGCTTTTCTACAAAAACTATTTAGTATTTCCTGCTGCAGTTCTTGTTTTTTAGGCTGTTTGAGTTCAGTTTAATAACTCACACAATTCATGCTTTATTTTGAAAACTACCAGCATGAGGAGGAGGAATCAGTGCTGTTGCGTATTTCATCTGTTAAATGACATTGTGAAAGTTTTTTGGGGCTTTGTTGTTAGAAAAGAACTTATATTTAAAGGTTTGCGACAGAGGAGTGATGTAGAATGGTTACAAAAGATTCCTGTCCCTGAAAAAAGCTCCCTTGGAGTAGGAGGTGGGCCACTCCTCATCCATTTACCTACCAGCCATTGTAGGATTGGAGTATGCTGGAGTTTGTGTAGGGAAAAGGCTAAGAAAAGGCTTCAGTTGTTCTTTCCTTTATCCACTCTCTTGGGTTTTCTCTGATATCCAGATTTTCACTGTGAAAACACTTTAAAATACCAAAAAAAAAAAAAAAGTGCCTTCTTTGATTCTTGTAGTAATCAGACATGCCAGATCCAGATTCTCTTGGGTTTTTTGCATTCTTAGTTTTGGTGGCAAGTTCTGCTTTCCCTAATGCATTTTTCTCCCTATTCTGTGACTTAAAAACAGTGACCTATAGATAGGAGAGGTGCCCCAGTGGGGACCAGCCACCAGGTGTCCCTCTCGGACAGACAACAACCCGAGCTTCTTGGCAGCCCCCCATCATTTGCTCCTATCATCTGTTCTGTTTTGAGACAGAGGAACACTGTATTGTCCTCTGCTCTTGAAAGCATAGGAAGGAACCGTCTGCAAATGCTGTCCAAGGGTACGGGGTATGCTCTGGGATTACTACAAGGATGACGTTCCTTCTCTTCTGCTACTTCTGTTATTCGGGTAGCAGTGAGCACGAATGGTTTAATTCAGTGATGTAGGTTAAGAACTATTTTATTTTTTGTAGTAGGCATGTTGTGCCTAATCCATATGCGGGTGACTGAGAAATCAAACCGAAGGTGTGATTGAAACAAAAAGCATCCATCAGCCATTTAACACCTGTCCCATGTGACTTCGAGATATGACACATAACTTTGTTGAATGCTACAGTCAAATGGGGAAAGCCGTGCTAATAGTTGCTCTCTGTGAGGTTAACACCTGGTAGTTGCCAGGGTCTGGTGTGTCTGTGTTCTGTAGATCTGAGCCCCCACTCATGCTGTGTGTCAGCCAGGATATGGGGAAAGGTTGCTACAAAGCATGGAGATCGGAGGCAGCTCCACATAGGTGTGTGGAAAGCTGCGCGCCTGCTCAGATGTGTCCTTCATACTCTCTGTGTGAGCCAAACTGCTGGGCTGTTTGAGGAGGGAGGAGAGCCATCCAAAGTGAGGAGGAACAAGATGTGTTCTGGTGTCATCTCTGTCAGCTCTGCAGGGCAAGTCTGTGGTTGTTCAGATGTGTTAACCACTGTTCATTTCCTAGCTTCCATTAGCTGTTTGCGAAATTCAGTGTTAGGAAAGCGTATGTGCCAGTGCTGGGTAACGTGTGGGTTAGACTAACTTGTAATCTCAAATAATGCAGATAATAGAGGATCTTTAGCAAATGGAGTTTGAGGTCAGTTTGTGAAGTCTTATCTGGCTTTCATGTGGCTTAGGACATCCTAGTGGTGTGAGTAAAATGTAGTGTGGAGCCTAGAGGTTAACAGCAGTTAAGTGATCATCAGTGCTGTGGAAGCTACTCTGAGGTGCATGTGAAAACCCTAAAAGGTCAGTCTTTAGCCTTGAGCTAGGTAAAGATAATTAGAATGAATTTTTTCAAGTGTTGCTGATGTTAAGAATTTACCAAGGAGTTATATGGGCTGGTTTGGGGGATCACATTACTCTGCTGGAGCTGTTAGACTTGAATTGAGCTATCACTTCCGTGCATAGTTCTGCTTGCTTCCCAGGACCCGCAAAAGTGACCTCGCAAGCAAAGAAGTGCTGATCTGAAGTGAGCAGAGAGCACGGCCTTGATGTGTTTCAGTCTGTTGGTAGTTTTTCAGACCATCCCCATGTGAAAATGAGTAGTTACTGAGTTCTGTAGCTGAGATTTTCTTTAGTTGTTTTCTTTTCGTAGTGGATCTGATGGTCATTTTGTTTATTTATAGAAGTGAAGAGGACAGTGGTTTTATTTGTTAAAGATAATTATAGTTTGGCTTCATAGGAGTCTCCCTCTGGTTTACACGGGACTCTCAGCACGAGACCATGGTGTTTGCTTATTGCACACGTGGTCAGTAACATCTCTTGCTGCTGGGAGGTCCCTCGACTGAAGACCGTATGTGTTGCAGCGGAATTGTTCTTCATCTTCTTCACTGACTGTGTCGTTGTTTACCGTAACTAGGAAACATTTGAACTTTCAGCAGAAGCGTTGCAGTCGAAATATTTATTGTTTATACATCAAATCCAGGAATTAGCTTAACGAAGCTCCAACAAAATGGAGACATCCCTTTTAGCGTGCTGTTGTTCAAAGTACAGCAGAACTAGTTTTGGCAAGGAACGCGTAGTTGGTGGGGGGAGAAGGAAACCGTCACGCTTCTGTATGATATCTTCTGTTAATGTTTGTTTGGATTCCACAAAGGAATCTAGTCACTTACTTGGACTAAATCTTCGTTGCTTAAGTAAGTTGTGAAAGGTGACATTATCCAAGGGAGTAGATAGTGAGTACCACATGTTTCAATTAAGCGTCAATGCATGTGGTGAGAGTACTGAGTATTGTGAAATTTAAGGCTAGTTTAAGGATAAGGTCACTATTTCCTTTTCATCTCTTTTATCGGTTCAAAAACACTTTTAAAAATCCGCTAAGGCACTTATGTCAGGTCTCCAGATCCCAAAATCTTATGTAGGATCCTAGACAGATCCTACAGATCCTAGATCTGTCCTTTAATTGCCAGCACCGATACTGCATACACCCATAGTACTTGAAATGTCTTCCAAGGAACTGCATTAACTGTAAAACCAGTGAAGAAAATCTTCATAGCTGTGCCAAGAGCTAGCTGGAGGTAACAGTCACGTTTGTCAGTGATGTCTTTGTAGGGTCAGCAATATAAACCTGTTTCAGCTGTCTTGAATTTAAAAATCACTCACGTGTTGTTCTTTGAAAAAAAAAAAACCAGGAAAAATCATATTGATTACAAATTACAGAAAGTAATTATTTGGAAGTTTTAGGAAAAATGAAAGGGAAACAGTTACTCTAGTGTAGAACAGTAATGGCAGAACAGCCTCTGCAGTTCTGAACACCATTTGCAGCTACATCTAATGCAGGGGAAGAGGTCCTTAGCTTCTCTTTTTCTCTCTGATCAGTTTCTGTGCTTCTGAAGTAGCCAAAATAGGATGTGAAGCCAAGCAATGCAGGGATGGGCTGTGATGCTGTTTTTACTGACATCAAGGATGTGCTGTGCCTCATCCAGATCTGTGCTGTTTGATAACTTTATAGTCAGGGCCTTGGTATTCAAGCAAACCGTGGATTGATGTTCCATGGCAGCCGAGCGGTGTGGAACACTTCAAGCAGTGTAAGCTGTTACTCAACTCAGGATGACTTACTCAATTAAGCATTTTTCACTTAGACAATGAACATAGTGCATGTCAATTACATTTGAAGGAAATACTACCCCAGTGAGCCATAATGGAAAATGAAGTCAGTGAGATTTGGAGCCAGGATATCTAACTTAAATCTGAACTTGCTGTGAAGCAGCTTTGATAGCATCTAGAGTTTACATCAAATTTTTGTATTGGGCAGGAATCAATGATGGTGAGGGATGCTTCCCTTTAGTAATGGAGATCCAGGAGGTTATTACCAATTTTCTCGACTTATGGAAACTTGTGCAAAAGTATTACTGCTTTTCTATACTTTGCTTGATAGCAAAGTGTGTGAGGCTATTCCAGTTCTAAGCTTCTTCCTTCCTTGCCTTCTTCTACCCAGCTTTTACGTCTTTCCTCTTGTCATTTGCTTTTAGGCAAGCATATTTTGAAGAGAGATGAATTCAGCTTGGTTTAGCTTTTAGCATGCTGAAAAATATCAACGCTTCTGTTTTTCCAAAGTGGAACTTTCTGACAGAAGTGGAACTTCCTGATATTTTTAAATTTAATGTTCAGTCTTCCTGATTCGTAGCTCTTTCTGTTCACTAATCCATAGAATAGATTGTGCCTGGAAGGGGGAGGGAGAGTGAGAGTCTGAAAAGATCCCTCTTAAGCTGATTATACAGCTGCAGTGATGAACTGAGTCTGCCTCAGTGAGCCCACAGCAAACTGGTCTTGCATGTGAAATCAGAATGTGCTGCGTGACCACAGTTTCTGCAGACACAGAGTATTCCTAACAGGTAGGAGATAGCTAGAAGTGTTTCTGGAACATTTCTCACTGAACTGTCTGTGTTAGAAACAGCCCTTCAGACCACGTACGTGCTTCTGTCATCATTGTCACGCCTTGCTGCTTCTGCTTCGGGGAGGAAGTGTCTGGCAGTACCTTACTTTGAAGGTTTGAAATTGAAAGATTTGACAGAAAGAGAGTCCACATCACAATAAGTGCTAGTCGCTTAAAATAGATGTGTATGGTCTGATGGAACAAATTAGTGGTGAATTAAATGGAAAAAATGCTAGAAAGGCTCAAGTTAGTTGATAGTGTTTATAAAAGCCTCATCCGATGCTTCTTTCAGTTGTTAAGATGAGGAATTGGAAAACTTTATTTCACTCACCTTGTAAAAACTTTCAAAATTCCAGTATACTCACTGATTTTGAGTTGGTTCTTTTTCAGTTCAGTAATTTAAGACAGTGTCATAGCAATATGCAAAATAGCATAAAAATCTATGAGGCAAAATGTCAGCTTTGCACTTTGTATGCAGTGTAATTACTAATGTTTTGTCTCTTACTGTCCAGCTCTGGTCATACCATTTTCTTACCTGTTTCAGACCTGATCTGCTGTAACTTGACCTCTTCATTTAAGGAGGGATCCTTCATTCTCAGTTTTAACAAGCATGAGCAGATACAGGGCAAAAATCACGAGGCACATACAGCTCTACTGAGTCACGCGTTGCTTTGTGGACCTTCGCCACCTGTAGTTCAGTTTATTCTAATACATTAATTATTAGCTCCTTGGAGGGTTCTTGCATCTTTTTTGTGGGGGGTGAAGATAAAAGATAATACCTGTGGTTGTACTTAGGCTATGAGAAGTGTAGCTCAGCTTAGCTTTCCCCTAGGCATAACTTAAGTCAATAATTATGTATTTGGTAGGTGCGCTTTATAAAGTGCATGCATCTAAAAATTGATACGATAGTTAATTGAGCGTAGCAACTAACTTGTTTACTGCTTTTTTACTTGATTGCACGTATGCTTGTCTCTGCAGGCAGCTAGATCCTGCTGGATAGTTCCATCTGCCTGATAAGCAAATTAAACAGCGTGTTTGAGCAACAGTGTGTGTTTATTTTTAATTGTAGCAGTACCAGAATCTTTGCATAACTGTTGCTGATTATCTTAGATATAAGGATTCATGGGTCTTAAGTAGTAAAAATAAAATTTAAAAGTACCACTTGAAGTTCCTGTGCTTCAGATAGATACCTGGCATCTGCTTTCTAAATCTTTGCTGTTTGTCACAAGTGTGAAATTCTAAACCAGAGGAAAGGGCCGTGAGCCTACCTTTCAGTCTCTGCTTTTTCTTATGAGATTTCACTTAGAAAAAGATTGTTACACTCATTGTACAGGATGGGAGCATTTGAAGCAATAAAAGGAAAAATGGTTTGCCTGAAGTCACTGTTGCCTTCAGCAGATTCCTGATCTAGAGGAACACCCTGTAGGCAATTCTGCCTTTCCTGATGCCATACTGCGCCAAAACCATTCTCCAGCAGTTTCTGCTCTCAGACACTAATTGTGCTAGCTTTAGAGGCAGGATGGTTTGCCAACTAATGAACTGGAGAACGGTATGCAACATCAAGTTTTGTCTCTTACAGAAGCTTCCTGCTAGTTCTGTACTGCATTTATTCTTTCCAATGTCTGTTTTCACTGTTACGCTGAAAGGCAGCTTCCCTCCCTGCCCCTGACACCTCTTCTATTTAGGTTGTGCTGTGGAAAGACAAGTAGCAGTTACCAGCTAACCTAGTGAGGCGTTAAGAATCTGCATTTCTTCTTCTTTTCAGGGAGCAGAAGTTCTACTGGCATTTGAAGCTTGTATTTCCTCACTGTCACGCTGAATACACTTTAAAAAGGTACAGAGTTTGAAAAATGGATTTTTAGAAATTAGTCTATTGGAATTCAAATGGGAAATATTTTGATCCATTCTTAACTATTTCTGTTATATGATTTAAACTTGAATATTATTTTGTGTCTTAACTAAAAGGGCATTCAAATTTAAAAGGTATTTAAAGTTGTGCAGTACTTTCTTCTTTGAAGGCCGGGGAGGTTGTCAAATCAAAAGGAAATATTTGATTGCTACTCCTTCCTGGCAGTGAACAAGCAGCTTGTACGTTTATGGTGGCGATATCCCCTCAGCTAATGTGTTCTGCTCTCATGGGGCAGAAGTGCTGCAAGATTTCCATTCCCTCTTTGCCTGCGTGTGGAGCTGACCTGCACATACAATGAAATGTTCTCATTGTTTACTTTGTAGGAAAGCCCACAAGTGCATTTTGTAAAAGCCAAAAATTCAGCATTTATTGACAAATGTTTCTCTCCTTTTTTCCTAGTCTAAAGGTGGATGTGAAATATGCCAGTATCTGCTTCTAGGTCTGTACAGACAGCATGTTATGCTGCAGGGTTTGGAACTGGAGATACTCATCTGTTTACTCCTTGCAGATGCCAGTGAAGTCTTAGTGTTGAAATTGATATGGAATTGTCAATTACCTGAGCGGTATCGATCCACATTTATAATCCACCCATGAAGTTTTCGGGTGTACCACAGTAGCGTGCAAACGTACAGCTTTCTCTAAATGACTCAGATAATAGAGTTCTGTGTACATGATGAACCACGTCTTACGTATTTGATTTTTATCTTTGGGGAAAGGGTGCCAGAGGATAAAACGCTCACTGATATCCTTAAGCCCTACATTGATCCGGTGGAGTCAGATCCCGTAGTTTGTCAGAGGTGCGTATTGAAGTGCTTTATGCCTCGGCCATATACTTTGCTAATGAAAGATGGGAGTGGTTCTGAACAGATTGCTTAACCTTGCTGCTCTTCAAACATGGAGGGCTGAGGTCCCTGTCAGCTGCACAGCTTTAGTTGCTGTGATGAAAACCATCCCAACTTTCACCAACCAAGTAACCCCGGAATATACCTCCGCATTTAAACCAGGAGAAGATAATGAAGATTTATAACATAAAGATCAAATAAAGCAACTCTAATTCTAAGAAACGTAGCGTCATTCAGCCCAGTGGGCGTGATAGTGATCCTTTCGTTTGGAGGAGTTAGAAAAACATACCAATAATTACAGCCCTAATTTTGAGAAGGTATTTAAGATGTGGAAAATGTGCTTTTTTAATGAAAAGATAAATGCTTTTGCTTGCTGACGTGTAAAAGATTCTCATCTTTTACAGATGATAGGATGAAGAGTCTGAAGTACATCATTGTTTCTTCATTTCTGTTGCATATTGTTTTTTTCAGATTGAAGATGTATACAATGTCTCCTCAGTCAGATGTACAAATTTTAATGAAGATAGAGAACAGGAAGCAAAACTCCGCCAGGTAGGGTGGCTCTTTGGTTTGTGTGCATGTTAACTAAAGGCAGCAAAAAGAAAGAGCACATTTCTTAAGCTTTAATACATCAAGAAGAAATAGCCCAATCCCATGGATTAACTTCTGTGCATAATTACCAGCCACCTTACAAATGATGCAGCAAAAATCTTATTTCTTTGTCTATTCCTATGTCAACATTGAAGTATCTGCTCAAATGCTGTTATTTGTAAATTCTGCTAAGTTGTACTTGGACAGTTTAAGAACTATGGCACTCACAGCTGTATTGGTGGGTTGGCAAGTGTGCCTGTACCTGAGCTGCTTCAGCAGCCATCCATGCAGGTGACTCAACTCACTGCTAGATGAGTATTAAGCAGCAAAGTACTGTGTTGAACAGCAGAAGTGTGGACGTCCACTCCCTTCTTCGAGCACCTCTGTGGATATGTTAACCCCCCCAGGAGAGTGAGTGGGATAGCTGTCTTTTTAAAGCATTGCAGTAAAAATGACTTGCTCATCAACATCCAGTGGCAGCATCTGAAGTAACGCATTTTTCTCAGTTACTGGCTCATCACTCTTCATGTTAAGATATTGCTGGGTGTGGTTTCCAGAATTCTGGCTTGTGAAGGATTGCTTTCTTTGTTTCCTGAACAGACAATAATCTTGAATTTCAAAAATAAACACTTAAGTAAATCATTTTTGATGGTATAAATGCCATTTTGAACATTCCACACTGCTGTCATTGTTACTGAAAAGGATGTGTACCAGCTTTAATGTAGCTTAGTGTGGTTGACCAGTGGTTCCTAGTTAGGGTTTTTAATGCACATTCTTTTCTTCAAATGTAACAAGTGGAAATAGCATGCTTCCCTAAAGCATGGTATATTATTTCTAAGGGGAAAAAAAGATATAGGAAAGACATTTCAGTTGTAACTCAACTTCCTGTTCGTGCTGCATTTCTTTTCCCAGTAAGTATTATTCAGATGTGAGTAACATACTTGATCACTCAAGCCCCCAGAATGTAAACTCCTCATGGTTTTAATTTTTTTCCCTCTTTGAAATCACTGTTTGAAATAGTTTGTAAAATTTGCCATCAAAGTTCGCACCTAGAAACCTGTTGCTTTTGAGTGAAATGTCTCAACTGATTTTCATTTACTTCAAGAATTGCAAATTCTGTGTTCTTGGAAGGGAAATGAAAAATGCTGGTATTGTGTGCTTCCCTGGTAAGAGCACTGTGGAAGGACCTGGATGGGTGCAGATTTGTTTTTTCTCTTCAATGTATTTTCCATGAATTCAGCACAGGCACTTCACCCATTCAGGTTGTATACAGTGGTGCAACAAAACAGAGAAGCCTTTCTGGAACTGAGTGCTGGGAAACCAGAACAATTCCTAATTTTAAAATGTTTTTGGCGGGCTTGTGTTCATCTGTTAGCAGTGCTGCTCAGGACAGGTTTCTGGAGCATGAACAACTTCTGTCCCCTTCTTTGTACTCAAATTAATGCAGCAAAAACTGAAAATGCATTCAGAGTGTTACTGCTGTATGTCTCTTTTTACTGTGTGATTGGAAAGGCAGGGTTCAGAAAATGATGCTGAATATTCATTTGTATCTTTAAAATATAGGAATTTATACACATTCTTTAGTTTTTCCCCCAGTATCTTAGTTTTAACACTTTGGATATTTTTCAGTTATAGAAGTGTTAACAACTGTTTAAATTGCTACTTGGCTTAACCTTTCAGATAGGTGCTTGCTTTTTTTACATTTCAGTTTTTTTAGAAAGGGAGGAAAACTTGCTTTTGCAATAGCAGGTAAAATTCACCCCTTGATCTTTTGAAATAGGGTATGTGAACTGCATAGAAGGCTTGGAAATGAACTAGTATCAAAGTGGACAATCTCTCTCATTGCTCATCAGTTTCTTTTGTTACTTAACCATTTTGTTCTTCATAAATGGGTATAATGCTTCCTTAGCTCATGGAGAGAGCTGAGAGAGCATTCTTTTTCATGAAGCTTTTTAGAAGAATCTCATGAAATACCCTGACACTTGAGCCTCATCTGTATTCCAAGAATCAGCTCTATTGGTTGATATTAGAGTCACATATTTAGTTAGCGAATGTAGATTATAGAACTGTAGGAGGATAACTGTAGGAGGTTTTTGGATTAGAAGTGCACCTCCTGGTCAGTGGAGCAGGCCCAGCTGTGGCTGTGCACACCAGTCAAGGAAGCAGTGTGCTGAAAAGAAATTCTGCTTCTGAAGGAAAGAACAAAATTTGTTTGAAGTGATGGGACTGCCATGTCAGCAGAAAAACATCTTTTGTTGGCATAGGCTTTGTCTCTGCCAGCAAGCTCTGGATGTGCTTGTGCTAGCATAGCTGCTGTGACTAAGGCTTTCTAAGGGAATCTAAACTTTTACTCTAGTTGCGTTATAGTTAAGAGAGAATTTACTTTGGTTTTGTCTACTTTATGATTCCCCCCAGTTAAATTAATTAGGGTGTATGTTGTCTCGTGGTAAAAATCAGTACCTGGAGTTGCAGTGGGAATGCTTGAACCAGGTCCGCTCAGCTCGTAGCAGTGGCTGCTGACTGCTGCTTTGTGTCATCTGGGGTGTCTTTGTTAGCTCACCCTGTGCCACCTCATTCCATGCAGTTCTGGACTCTGTTCCAGCATGCCAAAATGCTCTTTGTCCCTCCGTGGGCAGGCTGGAGGAGTAGGATCGGTGTAGTCTACTAATGATGCAAATCTACATAAGCAGCCTGTTATCCAAACTTCCCCTGGACCCACCAGAAATTACTTCTCCACAAGTTGTAGGTAATGGGAAGGATGTAAAAAAAAAAATGTGTGCTGTTTGGTTGGATGTTGTTTTTTGGCTTAGCAGAACCATTTGAGAAAAATATTTTTCATAGTTGGGATTATGGATTACTGAGGCAGTGCAGCGGTGTTTCAGAGAACATCTAAGCAGGATTATCATGGGTTATAAAATGTTTGTCTGCTAGTTTTAAGATAAGTGTGTTACAGAAGGATTTTAGTATTTCCTGCGAATGTTTATGAAACAGGAGTTTGCGGTTCAGTTTTGGCTGTTTTCTGCATTTCATCGCAAGCAGTCCTTTCATTTTGAAGGTCCTTTACAGAATGCTTTAAGTCTTGGGGGTTTCCTTTTCTTTATTTCTCCAAAGATATAAATTAACTGTACACTGCAGATTTCTGCTTTCTCACAGGAGTTCTGCAGAACTTCTAAAAGCAACTGGATAAATCCAGTGCTGTACGGACATTATGAATAGCAGCTAAACAACCTGGTGCTTGCTTTCTTGCTCCTAGGTGCCTTTCATAGTCAGTAGTAGGAAGACAACTTTCCCATCTGTGATAAGCTCTTATTTTGGCTTTCTTGTTCCCTATGCTGATCTCTAGCTCCTATCTAATCTAAAACCAACTTGTAGGAATTGTTTTCAGTATGAGTTCATAGCACTCCGTGATTGTTTGGAATAACCTACAACATAATCACTCATTGTATCCTCTCCTCTGTCCCTGTCACCTAATAGCTGATAAAACTAGAACTGTTACATCACTTGATTGTCTTCTCATTTAGTTGCACTTTATAAAAAATCTTATGAAGGAGGATTCAAAGTCACGAGTGTTACACAACTCTCCTTTCTTTAAAACCTTGGTTTGGAAAGCATCTGCATTTGAGTGGTTTGTTAGTTTTCCGTTTGTGGTGCTTGCCTCTATCACCTCTTATGCAACATTTAGTTGGTGTCCATTCTCTCCTTGGTTGAAACTATTCCAAGAAAGGTTTAGCCACTGCCTCTTGGATGGTTTTTACAGTCTACATTCTTTCATAAAGTAAGTCTTTTATTTCTTCGGGATAAATTAATGTCCTGACTGCCTTCAGTCCTTTATTTGGGATGCCTTCAAAGTGACTTCATACGGTAAGAGTATTGTTTTTTCCACTAAGGGAAGAAAAAATGCAACTGCCAAATTACACAGTCTGATTTGGGAAATGCACTTTCTTCTTTTCCTGAGAATTGCCTTATTAGGCTTTGTGTAACAAAAAAAAAAAAAGCAAAAACAAAAATCCTAAATTCAACAGATCCTTGATATTTGTTATAGGTTAAGTTAATGGCTGGAGAGGTACTTACTCTTCCTTATGATGTAAGATCGTCCTGTTTTTAAGGGAGAATGAACTACAACAGGCTTAGTTTACAGTGGATATTTTTATCTAAGAGGCACTGTTCAGTGATCTCTCTTTCTGGATTCAGTAAGATCTTGCATGAAGTCAGTTGAGATAGTTGTCTGTCTTTAACCACATTTGCTTAGTGTAATGGAATTAAAAAACAGTGCTTTCTTAAATATCATTATTAGATATTTTATATAAAATTTTGCTTTTTTACCTGTTAGTGTAGTCAAAATAGCACGTAAACATCACTTCGGAATGTGTCCCTATAGAATATTTTGAGCGTCTTTTTAGGTAGGCTGATGGAATATTTAGGTGCTTGGAAAACAGCCTGTCTGGCCTTAGAAGCCTTGCAAAGCCCACTGCTTTCACTGGACCATATCCTTCCAGGAACTAAGTGCAAAATAGCTTTCCTGTTGTAAAACAGCCATGCTACCTAGGGATGTTGGCCTATCAGGTCGGTTGTAGCGTTGGTGTTTGTAGCAGTGGTACTGGTGCAGCTCATGCTTCTTCAGTTGCTCAGAAAGCCAAAATTATCCAAAGCATTTTTGTGCCAATTGCAACATCAGGGGGCTTCTTACTTTCTGTGGTGACATTGGCTGGTGCAACATGAGAATGTTGGCATGTTTGCCTCTTAATTCTTGTGGACCTCAGGGAAGAAGATGCTAAACAAGTATTGGAGGTTCTTCTCTACTAAATGTCATTGCTTTATGGTGGTGAACGCTTATTTTGCTTCGACTGATCCAGGGTGGTTGCTTCCCAGAAGCCTGGATGATGTTAGTAATGTTGGAGCACTTCCCTGTCTCAAGATCAGCTGGCAGAAATGAGAGTTCTTTCCTTGGATGGCTGAGTTCTGTGCTCAAAGAGAATTTTCTTTTGTAGTCTATTGTTTTTCAGTATCTGTGGGTTAGATCACATTAGTAGGTCACAGTAGTCACAGTAATAGATTTAGGAAGATGAAGTAAGTTCTTTTTGCTTTAGCCTCTGTATGCCAACAGACTTTTATTGTCTGGGAATTCAAAGAGTAGTGTGAATTAATGGAAACAAATATTTTTAAATGTAATATTTGAACTATTTATTTTCCTGTCATTAAAAAAAAAGTCTGTTATATATCTGATTCTTGGTCAGTGATTGTAAGAGTATAAAATACTGTTATATTTACCCACAGCACAGCCTCAGGTATTTGTAGTGTTAGTGTTTTCCTTAGACGGTGTTAATTTTTTCTATCATCTTCCTAGGGCACTTCCTTCTGCATTGTGCTCTCTGAATAACTTCATGTGAAACCAATGGAGCTTATAGATTTTGCTTTCTGCTTTTCATACGTGGTTTTGTTGTTTAAAAAAAAACCACTGCTACCAGCGTGGTGCATGGATCAACTTTTTATCGTATTTAGAAATCATTTCAAAAATACTACTTGATTCATCTATCAGAACAAACATACTGAGGTTGGGCCTTCTCAAGCATTATTTTTCCTCTGCATTTCCTGCAGGTGTTGAAAAGTGTGTGGTGGTTTGTTAAGATTCTTTAGTCTTAGTTAGGAAGCAATTTCTCTTCCCATTTATTTAGTACGTGGTATACATGAGACAGGAATTAGGGATACAAATCCCTGGCTGAACTGCTGGCCTTGGCATGAGTTGGAACAGACCCCAGGCTGGCTTTAGCCTACACCAGCTGAAGATTGACAGTAGAATTCATTACTCCTCTCTGGCTCACAGCAGCTGGCACAGAAGCAGCTATGCCAGCCTTACAAAGGCAGGGGAGCTAGCTTACAATAGTCATTCTTCACTGCACAACTGTAGTCAGGCTCTGCCTGCTTTGTACTGTTCAAGGGAAATAGCGTTAGGTCTGTAGTCTGTTTCTTAAACACAGTGCTCCTGCGTATTGCTTGCTGCCGTTTTTTCCCAGAGTGCTGACTTTTGTTTTGGTTTATTTTTTATTAAAACTTGTGGTTTTCTTACTGAATGCTTTTGTTCCGTTTTCTTGTAGGTCATTTTTAGCCTTCCCAGGTTTGTTACTGCAGCCATTTCAGCATCGCTTCTCACTTGCTCCTTCTTCCTCTGAACATCGGTCTCTCTGCTGACAAAAGCTATGGGGAGCAAGAGATTCCGGGATATGCAGCTTTTACTGTAAAAAGTAGTCAGTTTTCCTTCCTATCTACTTACGTTCTTAACCCAAATCCTGTCTTACACAACATAAAAGGAAAGCAGAAAACTGGTCATTGCTGATTATAAAAAGTATGTATGATCTGAATCCGTAGCATGCATAGCTAAATGTTTATGATGTCTGACTACAATTACTTGACCTTTGAGAAGATTTTTGGGATGATTCCAAGCAAACAGAATTTGTCCATCTTACTAACTTGAGCAATCATTCTTTTTTTTTTTTTTTTCCTGAAAGGAATTCCTTTATGAACCAGTATGTGCCTGTTTTTTAAAGCAACAATCCAGTGTTTTGTAACACGCTGAATTATTTTGGATGAACTGTTTTATAATTAATGGTATTGCATTGGGGTTTTTGGAGTGTCCCAGCTAGAGAATCTCGGGCTGAGACATCTGTTGCACAAAGATTTATTTGAAGTCGCAGTCTCAGCTCCAAAATTCTGCAGTCTGTGTTGCAGCAAGTTAGATCCAGACCACTTACAGAGGAGGAATGTGTGAGTAAGTAAAGAGGTGGAGGATGAGCTACCAATAAAAGTGTTAGTGTTGGCTTCACACAGCAGTTTGCCCTGTCTAGTCATCTAATAGTGTTCTGCAAGCACCACAGGCAAATTCAAAGATGTGCAGAGCCTTCACGCTTGCAAAGCAGGTAGTCAGGAAAACTGCATAGTAGCCTCTTTCCTGCGTCATAACTGGGTTTATAGAACACGAGTGGCATACCCAGTGAATGTGTATGCAGATTTTCTCTCCTCCTCCAAGTAAGTGTGCGTCTAGGAATGGCTGTTCCTAGGGCAGTTCTTGCAGTTTGCTCCAGCCCTCCATCTCTTCTGGGGAGCAGAGATGAACTTAAGTGTATGAGTGTAGTATGTTACACAGGGATAGTATGGAAAAGGCTTTCATCGCAGTTTGTGTGCTGTGTAGAAGGTACATATAAGGCAGACTCAAAGGCAAGAAGACAGGCCACGAAGTCCAAGAGAAGACTGCAGTTTGGAAACAACCCTGCTGCCCCTTGGCCTGGGGAGAGAGTTGCTGAAATTGAGTTGTAGAAGGGAGGAAACATGTTGTAGGATGTACTGAAGGGTTTAATTCAGTGACATGTATCTGGGTTGCTGTTCAGCATTTTCCAGAAGTAGACAGAGGATACGCCTCAGAGATTCTGTTTAATTGCTATTCGTGGAAGGAAAAGGCAGGTGAGTGACTGCAGCTAGCTGAGTTTCTCAGTTTTGGTCACCAGGCAGCACGGGGAGGCTGGAATAAAGCACTTCTGGAAGCAAATATATGAATTCGTTTGTGTTTGAGAGTAGCTGAAGTGATAGACTGAACTTGGAAGCTGCAGCACTGTGAAAAATGGCACATTAGCCATCAGTGTTTTCACAGAGGCGTAGTAAAGGGGAACCTCTTTGTGCTCCAGTGGGAAAGGAGAGATCTTGTTATTTCCTTATGATGCTGCCAAAGGGGAATCCCTCTGTTTTTTCTTTTTCCTGACAGAAATGAGCTGGGGCTGATTGTTTCGACCCCGCCAAGGAGGGAATTGACCTTCCTGCTTGTTTGCCAAGAAAATAATTTGTTTTCTTTATTTCAGAGCTTTTCCTTTTCTTTGTAAAGCATTAGTAACCCCTTAATGGAAGGCTTATCGCACTTTGATTTCCATGCTAATAAGTATGAATTTCTGGATATAAATCCACCATTTAGCCCAGAGTGTTAGAGATATTCAGACTGTCTTCATATGAGCTAAATTTGAAAACTTTGAATTTGCTATCTGGGGATCCTAAATTCCAGAAGTAACAACTCTTGTTTCTGAAGTAGAGGTTCATTAGATTAACCGAAGTGTAACAGGAAAATTATTGCCAGTTTATGAGGGCTCATTTCTCATCAGCCCTGTATTTCTGTTAATCTTGTCAACGCGCTGCTGACTTGCATTAAACTTTCAAGTGAGATTTGACCTATTCGTTTTCTGAACTTGGTATATTAAGAATTTTTCATTGCATCCTTTGTTATTCCTTGGTAAGCCCCCCACCTCTAAAATTATTTACAATATCGTCTCATCAGGTTGTGTAGCAAGTACTGTAATTAAAGTAGGCCTGTGGCAATCACTTTTTCCCCATGATTATGCCAGTTTTTTTATTAGTTGTGCAAGTCAATTAACTTGATTTCCCTGCCTTTTTGGGGAACCACCCACAGCTTTTGCTTATGCTAGAGATGCCACTAAAATCTTTGCACTTTTTGAAACTAGAGGAATTCATCTTTGGTATTCAACTCATTCGGTATTCAACTCATTCTCTTTCTAATAACTTTTCCCTCGTGGAATTTCATTTTCCCTTTAGGCCTTCTGGCTGTCATTGGCTCATTAGGCTAGTTTGTTTCTTTATCTCAGTCGTGTGTAGTCTTAGGCAGTCAGGGTATACCCTTTTACAGTGTATCTGCATAAACAACTTAGATTTATAAGCCATAAGCTTTTGAGCAGTTTGTGCAGCTCCCTGGCAAAACCCTGTTTCTGTAAAGGACAGTTGCTGTGATGCACTTAAATGATAGTATGTTTACTTGCTGCTGGATTTTATTTTTTCTTGTCATTATGTCTTACGAGATGGGGAAAATATTTGCTTTCTTGAAATTTCAGTATCACAGTTTCTGTGTTCTTTGAACCAAATTCTACTGAATCCAAGAAAATGACATTAGTTAGCTTCATATTTTCCTCCTGTTTGTTTTATTATACTTTCTCCCTTAGCTAAAAAATTCAAGATGGTTTATTCTTCAGTTAATCTTTAGATTATTTTGTATCCTGAGTCCTTTTACCACATCTCTCTTAATGCTCTGTCCACTAAATTGTTGTAACAGATGCCTTATCTGCTTTAGGGTTTTTGCCATCAATTGATACATTTTTCCATGGTTGTCACTAAAGAACTTTTACTGTGTTTTTTCCTTCATGCAGTTGCCTCATTCTAGAGAGATTTAAACAAGGATAGCCTTTGTGCTTCTACAGTAACATACTTTTATGTTGCTTATCACTTCTTTCCATTAACTCTTTTGTATATTTTATAGGGTGAAAATGAACAGACCAATGAATCTTTCTGGACAGCTACTATTGTGCCCAATAATTTAGGTGACAATTAGTGTCCCTCTAATCTTTTCTTAGGCATTACTTTTTCTTTTCTTTTTTTTTTTCTTTTACTTCCAGGAAACTTTGACTCCCTGAAATATGTTTATAAGAAGAGTATTTGATAGTAGTTTGCTCCTAGTTTACACTTCGATTTTCAGAACTACTTTGATTTGCCTAATATAAGGGCCTGTTATGTATGACCCAGAAAAGGGAGGAGACTGGTTTGTTATAGCTTGTCTTAATAGGGTTTTTGTGTACGGATGGCCTATGGTTAAAATACAGGAATGAAAAGGAACAATGTCTTAATTTCTGTTATGTGCCTTTTTGCATTCTGTGTATATAGGTGTAGTTAGGAGGTGATGATGAAGTCTGAGATGCTTTTCTTGGCGTGCTGGCAGCTTTTCTTCCTATGCTCTTTCAGCTGTATCCCAGCAGGACAGGTGGGCCAAATGCTGGTAAGAAGAGGTTGCTGCTTGTCCTAATTTTCCATTTTTTTCTGAAAAGAAGAAAAAATTACTCTGCCATGATGGAGATGTTGCTGAAAATTGTGATCTGGTTTGAAAAAGGATTGGTCAGGCAGCTTATCTGTATTGGTATGGATTAAGCTGTGCGTGTATAAGGCTAACTGTGGAGATCCTCTACGGGGAGGGAAACCATAGAGAAGAGTGAAAGGAGGAGCTTAGAGGTTTTAAAATATCAATGTAAACTCTATTACAATTTTTGTATTAAAATATTGAGTTGAATTTGGATGTTCCCCGTCTCTAAAGAGCATTCAGGCAAAGTAGAGACTTCTGCATTGTTCAGCTGTTGTTAAGAATTATGTTACAAAGGAAGTATTACAGCAAGTAATTTCCTTTATTGTTTCTCTTCTCTCTTTTTTTTTTTTTTTAAGACTCTGCCCTTTTTCTTACTGAATTTTCTAATTCTTTTCATGCATATGGACTACAAAAATTTACTGTTCTAGATTTTTAGAATGTCAGAGTTGTGACAAAGTTAAAAAGTCCGCGTTATTCCAGTACATCATGTTTACTTTCTGCCATATAACTTTCCTTTCATATCTAATTCAAGAGTACATTTCACTACTTCCATGTTCACCAAATCATAACCACACGAAGAGGTTATTCACCACTTAGGAATGAAAGTCCATCTGGTAGCTATTATCTTTGCTATGCTACAGCACTTCACAGTGATTGCTTGGGAGAGCCTTTAAAAGCTGTATCCAGTCTTTGCTCTCTTCTAGGCAAATGCAGATACCTAGAAAATGCTGCCCTCCTTCGCTTGGGGACATGGAGGGGGGGAAGAATGCTCATTCTTCTCATAAATTAGCAGAATATTGTGGATTTTTAGGATTTGGCCTGAAGTAGATAAACATGATTTATTGTATCTGAATTATGCAAAGGAAATATTTTGATATTTCCACTCAGTTCTAGGAAGAAAAATAGTCTTTGCTTAAAATGTGAATAAAAGTTTTAGCTGATATCTCTCTCAGGAAAGTTGGGAGCACCGTTATACAAACATCTATTTTACTGATGTCTTAGACTGGTAAAAAAAAATTCTTTACTCTCTTTCCAGTAGCTAGAAGACTAAATGAAAGAAATAACATGGTTACAATTTATCTTTAATTCCAGATTGCAGATTCTTCTCTATTATTAAAATCAAAGTTCCTGTAGATGACATTCAGGAAAACCTGATCAGCAGGGAATTTCCTGCTGTCTGAATTCGTGGAGACAAGTTGCACCAGTGGATGATAGCCCAGGGCTCCCTTTGAGAGAGTTTGTTGTGACGCTGTGACCTAATATAGCATTCCTATGTGTGGGAGACAGATTAGGAGGCTGAATTTTTGAATTCATGGAAGGTAGTAGAGTAGCTATAGATAGTGAAATTACCCTTTGCAGAAGTTTGCAGGTGCTAGCACAATTAACTTCAGCAATTTGTTAAAGGTAACAAAGCAATGCGTAGAGCAAATGTAAAAGATTCTAAGGGAACAGATGTAGGATTGCTGAATCTTGTTAAGTTTTCTCAGTTGTCTCAATTTTTGTAGGCTTTTAAACTGCCTGCTGGCAGGCAATTTTTGTTTAATTTTTGTCTTTTAAAAAGCCGTTATTGTTACTTCATTCCAGCTAAAACCAAATGCTGTTGTCTGCCAAGATTGTCTCTTTGTGGTCCTTATAAATGGAATCTTCTGAAGAAAAAATGCAAGCCATTTTCCTACTTTGTGACAAGGGCATAAAGCCCTGCTTAGGGCAGGAAAATATTCAGGAAAGTACATTAGATGGGGGGAGTAGGACACAGAAACTGAGGGAGTGAATGGAAGGGGCAGAGGAAGCATGTAACAGGTAAATACCAGGCACAAAGATCCAGGGGGGATATAAAGAGAAGTTCCTCTGAGTGCAGGAACTGGGGAGCTGAGTGAGGCAGAGGGGGACAGCAGTGTGTGTTCAGTGCCAGAATGGGAAAGGTGCTCTGCAGCAGCATGTGTAACCACAGGTTAAGAAAAAAAAAACCTGCATGTATTACTTGGTTCTTTCCAAATTTACACTTTCAGGGTTGTGATTCATCACATGTAGGTTTGAGCTTGAAAGCCTTGAATCAAGTTGCAGCCTGGTGTAGGTTCTTACTCAGCAGGCTAGGCAGTCATGGCGGCACAGGACAAGTAGGCAAACATGGTGAGAACAAGAATGTCAGACCCAAGTTCTCACCACACTGTGCCAGCCTTGCCCACCCCTGTTGGTGAGGCCTTGGCCCTGTGCTAACACCAGGGTCTGCGTGTTCGGCTCCTTGTGGTACGTGACTTGTAAGAAGCCGTTCTGTTTCTGTTTTAGGATTCATGCTTTTTGATTTTTCTCCAAGCAGGTCTAACCTTTTCACAAGTAAAAATTGAAGTGGTGAGTTCAAGTATCTGGAAAAGCTGTATTACAGGGCGGTCTTGTGGCCAGAGGCTTGTGCTGCTCACCCACTGTGGTATGACTGTTTTACTTCCTTGATAAGTTGGGGAGGTTTTTATTGTGATAAAGTCTGTCAGAGAGAACCTGAAAAGTCAGTCTTGCTGAGCAGAGCCATCCTGTATTTGACTGGAATTGAGTGACAGGTATTTTTCTTTCAAGATCATAAATGTGCTCAGTGAAGGAAGGGGCTGACAGGTGGATTAGCAGAAAACCTCAACATGTGTTTCTGTGTGAAGGAAGGAGTGTGATAGACTGAGGTCTCTGAATAGGATAGACACAAACTACAAAGTCTGAGAACGAGAAGCACTAGGCTCTTTCTTATATTCTTCCTGAAGTTTACAGCACAGATTATGAACTAAACATTTGGATTTTTTCTCTATCATTGTCAACCAATAAAATATGCTTTAAGAACAAAAAAGATAAAGCTCTGACTTAGTGATCTAACGCTTTAATAATTTACTATCATAAAATAGTTCTAAGTACAAATGTTTTATCTTATGCCAAGCTGGACACTAAAGATGTTTTGTCTAAAACATGAGATAATGGAAAGTGTATTGTGGCATGTGAATTAGTTTAGCCTCTTAGTGGTAAATGTTTGCTTAACCAGAAAAGAATGTGTTGAAGTTCTTGCCAAAGGAAAGGTATTGCCATACTTTGCATTTAGAGTACTGTAAATAAAGCAATAAATATATTTCTTTTCATGTGTGTTAATCCATATGTTATGGATATATTCATTCAATAAGAAATGCAGTATACTGTTATCCCTTTTAAAGGGTTTCACTAAGAACAGGTCATAATTACTTCGGGTTGAGAGAAACATGAAACCAAATATTTTCATGATGATTTGAAGTTGAATATGAGAGAGAAATAGTTTTTGTTCAAACTATGTTTCTCTGAAATCCAAAGAACTGAAATCCTGTTTTGCCTTCAGTAATCTTGTCTACTGACTCCTCTGATGTACAGTCCTTAATCACACATAACTGAAAATCATGAAGGATGCATTCCCTTCACCTATCCAGTGTTTTTTTTGTTTTGGTTTTGGTTTTTTTGTGAGATTTTTTATTGATTTTTTTTTGTTTATTTGTTTTGTTTTGGGGGTAGAGCGACAAAAGAAAACCCAACTGCATAATGTATAAATGATCAGAGAAGGTGGAGAAGCTATGTGAAATTTATTGCCCACAGTGTGTTTTGGTTTGGAACTTCCTTTGGCTTTATGTGATACAGTAGCTTAATAGTAATTGAATAATCCTGATTACAGAAAGAATTGCGCAACTCAGATTGTAGTGTAATGTCAGAGCATTTCTTGGATGCTGCGGTTGCATCAAGTGAAAGAAGCAGGGTTTCTGTTGTAAAGAAGGTTTTGAAATAGCCCTTGCTTTCCCCAAGATCCCACATGCAGGTTTCTTCTCACAGAGATGAGAGAGAATATTACATCTCTAGGATATAATTGTCGAGAAGGTGTTCAGTTTAGTTTTTACTGTGTTTACTAATATGGCTATTTAAAACTGGCTTCACCCTTCAGGGTGAAGAGGAGCTCTTCTGTGGGTCAGGGCTGCGCAGCTGAGTCATGTGCCTCTCATACAACACACAGATGCACAGCTCTTTGCTGGGTTTTCTTGCAGCTAGTGCTGCAAGCGGAGGTTTTGTACTATCTGCTGGAAATGACTGCTCCAGTGGCAGTCATTGCTGTCTTACCTGGGTAAGCAAGCCTTACTTCTACAAAAACAGAGCTCTTCCAGTGTTCCTTTGCTTTAACGCTAGACCATGTATGCTTTTTATTTTGTCTTTCCAGTACTTAAATGATAATTCATAAGCAAATGTCATAGGGTATATTATTAACCATATAAATTAAACCTGTAGTGTTAAAAAGCCAGTAAGCATGAAAAAGGAGAGGTGCACACGTGTATTGAACGTATACTAAGAGTGACTGAGTGGAAAAACAAGTAGAACAGCAAGTCTTAGTTTCAGTTTAGAATCTGATTTTGGTCAAGATACTCATTAAGAACTCTGAAAATATCTTAGCCTGTAAAGCAATTTGAATTCAATTTTCCTCTTGCTCTTAGACTTAGGTGTTAGAAAGGTTTAAAAATAAAATGAATGTGGTTGGGTAATAAGCCCAAATACGTAATTTGAATCATAAGATATTTCTTCTGAGCATGATATCATCTGAAAATCCTATGAACTGCCAGAAAACTTTTTTTTTCTTTTTCTTTCTTATTTTTTAGAAAGTGTACGTTATGTTCTTGGTAGTATTAAAATCCAAAATAAACTTTCCTGTTATTTTTAAGGTACAATGAGCTGGATGCCAGTAGAAGCCTCCTAGAGAATTTGAAAAACAAAGTAATAATTGAGTACCCAACGTTATTTGTGGTCTTGAAAAAACTGAAGAATGACATGGTGGTTCTTGGCCAAGGTAAGCATATATTTATTTCCTGTTATGCTATACTTAGATATTTTAGTTGAATAAACAATAATCAAGGATACACCCATTATTAATGCTGGGAATGTACTGTACGTCTTGTATTTATTTCCCTCGGAATCTAAAAGATTGCTATAAAAAAGCTGCTATAAATGTCCTGTTGTAAATGTTAAAGTTGATGGCTCGCATCAGTAAGCAGTATTGTATGTGTTTGTCCTAAGTTTGTTCACTGTGCTTCATCCATTTTTGTGTAATTTTAGCCACTAAGGTAATGCAGACTTGTGCTAAATTTTGTACGTAGCATTTCAGCAGAGTTGTTTGTTTCTAAAAGGTTGAGCTGTCAGGGGAAGATTAGTTATAAGTCAGTCTGCTCCAGAAAAGGGAATCATTGTGATTTCCCAGCGTAACTCCTAAAATTGGACAAATAATCTTCAATTATAGCACGGTTATTAAAATGGTAATGGCAAAGCAGCTTTTTTGGGTAGGTTAAAGCACTGTTATTTTGTGAAGTACTTAGTTGAGGGAAAGCTTTGATCTTGAAATTAGCTTAATGGGCAGTCCAGGTCTAGCAAAAGTTTGTATTTCAGTTTTGAAGTTCATTTTCGTATTTATCCCTCAGTCTGTGTCTCAGCTCAGCTTTTAGTGCCCAGCTAGTTGTCAACTTAACTATCTCCAATTGCATACTTTTTAGTGATGGGTCACCCTAAAAGAAAAGCTTCAAAGTAAGTTGGCTGTTACTGTTTCCCTGCAGCAACTGAATCACGGATCTTATGTGTATAATGAGACTGAATACATCTGAGACTAATGATACTGTACCGTGATATCAAACGTCCATGGATCTTCACAGTTCTGGCTAGATTTCACAGAGTGATCTATTGGAGAGATCTTGTGTTATGAACTGCAGGAGAGAGTGAGACAGCATGCCAAGGAATGAGACAGGAGTCTTGTCTGAGCAGCTTGATCTGCTATGTTCACCCTAGGATTGCATGTGTATTTACTGCTGTACACAGAAACTAGGTACCTTGGTTTATCCATTGTTTCTAGGTCTAGGTCCCTTGCTACCAAAAGGTAGTCGGCCCTACCCCTGTGATTTAGATATCAGGAGGGAATAACAACTGATTGACTCGTAAACTCAATCTGAACTGTGTGGTTGTCATTATCACCTCTAGAGCTGGCAGAGAGGTTGTGTGTGTAAGGGTACAGACACCAAGAAGCGGTGGATGAGTGACTGTATTTTGAGGTCATGCTGCTGCAGCGACCAGGTGGTTCTGTATGAATGTGGAGCAGAAGGGTGAGGGAAGTGAGCCGATGGCTGGATCTCTGCCCCAGTGCAGTGCAAGGATGTGTCTTCCATACAGTGACCCTCCCCTGCTGCAGGGATCCTTTCCCTTAGCCCTCATCCCCAGAGCTGGTATTCGGGGAATGTTGGCAACTATTGCAGGTTTTGGGAAGCATTAATTTTCTTACTCTGTTTTGGTAACTGTTTCTGTAAATTCCATCACGATCAAGCGCCTGTTGAGGAGTCGAGGTTGTAAGAGGAAGACGTTATAGCTAATAGCAAAAGTAACAAGATTTTCACAGCTTTTGTCATCCCACACTCATTTCATCCGTATCGTATATTTGCTGTAAGATAATTTGCTTTCCAAAAGTACCATCTCTGGATGTTAAAAATGCAAGCGTTAGAGTTTGACTGGAGGATGTTACTTTTCTGTCAGGCCAACAGAAATGTTACATTTGAAAGTTGCCTTGGCAAAGCAGTTACATTCCTGATACTTCTGGTCAAGTAGTAACAAGTTCTTTTAAATGAATTGGAATAGAAGTGAACAGTGACCTGCAGAACCTTGCAAATTCTATGTTATAGTAAGGTCTTTAACTTAGGAATATTAAAGATACTTTGTGTGTGTTTGCAAGCTTTCCCTCTTCCCTTTAGTATTTCTTACGATCCTCTACATAGAAGCTAAGCATTTTACACTGTCATTGCTCTGGCTTGGCGGTGTGTTCAGGCATATAGCACAGACAGGGTATTGCAAACAAGCACTTTATTTTATTTTCTGGTACTGAATTCTCCCAGGTTTCCAGTCTTCCACATTCTTTTGGGAAAAGCATGTTCAGAACATCAGAATGGGAGAGGGCTTTATATCGCTGCTATTTGTAGACAAGAAAATCACTTCTGTAGAAGCGTGTCACCATAGTCATACTCTTGTTTTGTATTAAGACCCCTTACAGAGTAAAGGAAAGCACGGCAACACTTGGTTGCTTTACCTGCTGTTTTTGCAGATAATTTAAACCCAGAGTTCAAATTTTACATTGAGTTAACTGCCAAGAGTTTTATGATGGCAGAAACCGGGCGATCTCAATTCATAGGCAACGCTATCAAGATAAAAAAAAAAAAGTATTCTTTTTGAGTGCAGACAATCTATAGATGTATTAAATAAAACTTATTATAGCAGGCTAAACCAAAGTTAAGATTTGTCTGTAGAGCTTCTTTGCGAGGCAGAAGATTGCCACATTCTTTCATGCAATGTTTTGATGCTTGACTTGCTCACAGCAAAAAATACAGGTGCTCTGATTTCAGCATACAAGGTCAGTCATGGCTGAAGCTAGTAGGGGATTATAGAAGTTTTCACAGGACTTAGGGGCAAAAACAATCCTTACTTTGTGCATTACTCCGTACATATCTGGCATATAAATGTTAATTGATTATACACTAGATTTAATGTAGACAAAATGTGACCTCTGATGTTTCTGGGTGAAATGCTTCTATTTTCTTGTACAAATTCCATTGCAACTGTACAGGTGCATGCTGTGTCCTGTGTATTATCCATGTTTGCCAGATGTAGAACCGATCCTGACAAGACAGTAACTATGCTTCATCAGTTCCCTTTGGGTAACGTTTCCTAATGAAACCTCTGACATTAAATGCTCAAAAATGTCTTTGAATTCCTGTTTGGATCAAATGCTGAAAATATCAATGAGAGCAGCATGTGAATCGCGTGCCTACTTGGCTGTAGTTTATTTTTGTGCTGCTTGAGTGCCACCAACCAGTGGCATTTGGTGACCTCAGCGAGAGGTGACAGGAGTCAGCGCTCATTAAGGAAGGGTTCTCAGGATGCACAGCTTAAGACCAGTTTGGGAAACGAGTGCTTCATGATGTGATCTCAACAGAACGCAGCAGCCTGTCCTAAAGCAAAAGTTACTGTGCAGCTTTAACCTCACCAGCCTTAGCTCATGGATTCATGCAGCTTGACACCATCTTTGGGATGCTGGAATATGAGGAAGGAGCACATATGTGCCTCATCTTAATTGTCCATTTAGAATTTCTCAATAGTTCACCGTCTTAACTGAAACCCTAACAGATCTGCTAATGATTTATAATTCATTACAGTTGTAATACATTTATATAGCAACCCCGAAAACAACATTTAAATCAAGAGAACAATTTGAACTCAGTAGATGAAGACTTTTGTATGGGATATTCTACTTAGCTGCTTGACTAAGAGACTGAGACTTAAAACCTAAAAGAATCCCTGACATTACCTTGCTTTCTCCTTCAGCAACAAGGCCCTGTGCAGGGCTGTGTCCTGTATTGAGATGGTTACATGTTATGAAATAACTATCCTTGAGGAAACTGTGATTAGAAGGAAAAGAATATTGAAAACACTGCTTCTGTGTGAGCAAACTGGAAAAAGAAACTGCTGAAACTAATGGCCTAATGGTTGGTTTGTTTGTTTGTTTTGTGTCCTACACCCTCAGAGGCCAGTGAATCTGCAGAGGACTCGGACAGTGGAAGTTCGTCCCTTTCGTCTGAGGAAGAAGGAGAAATTCGGGAGAGTTCATGACAGTTCTTTGAGAGAAGAGGGTGGGATGAGCCTTTTATATCTTCTTATTTAATTAAATCTTTATTGCACAACTGATTTCTCTGAGGCTCAGTTTGGTTTGCTTCACTTAAGGCAGCGCTTCCAAACTGCCTCCCTGACTTTGGATTTAGTATGCATATTTAGGTATGTAAATAAAGAGCTTGGGAGTGGCTGGTTCCAGAAAAATCTGCTGATTTTACTGCATAGCACTCCTTTGTCCGCACATCTCTATTAAATCAGTAGCCCAAATGTAAAGTTTCCAAGTTGGTTTCAACAATATGTTTTTTTTTCCTTTTATCATAACACCTCGGTGTCACATTTCTGTAAGTATAAATACCACGTATTTGTGTTTATCTGTGGATTTGAGTCACAGTACTTCAACTTGCTGATAAAATCTTGTGTTTCATTAGATTAACTTTCTTCTAGAGTATTTCTTCGCCATGTAGAGCTGCTGCATGTGATCTTACTTTAATTTGGACTTTGGTCTTCTGTGGTGATGTTTTGGGTGCCTGATGCAGCAGATTTTTTTTTCAGACTCGGTTGCATCCTGCCTCGTGTTAAGGAGAGAGCAAGTTGCGCTTCTTTTTTTGTGGGTGGCGTGTTTCATCTTCTAAATTAGCCTCAGTTTAAAAAATAAGATAGAAATGAGTACATGGAGTGTGATTAGTGCTGATGCACTGGACTTCTCATCAGTGCTGATGTTGTGCATCTGGTAATTACTTTACCTACTGAAGCCAAATAGTGTAAATACTGAAATATCAACTAAATTTGCAAAGCATTTGTGAAGTCATAGGCACATGATTACTTGGCAGACAGCTCCATGAGGTGTTTGCTGCCGTCATTGCCGCTTCATTTTGCCCCCTGCTTGAGACTGTCACCTTTGTGACAAAAGGTGGTGGCGCGGGATGCCCACTGGGCAGCCACCTGAGTTTAAGGCTAGATGCTCTGACCAAAAGCAACCATGAAGGTGGTTTGTCAGTCGCAAGCCAGTGACAGACATTGCAGATAGAAAGCCAGCACTGACATTACAGATAAAAAGCCAACACCTAGCAGTGAAGTCATGCTGAGGTCACAGGGGGCTATGACAGCAAAGTGGAGAAGGGCTCAGGCTCCCAGAGGCTCCATCCAGACCTCGGCACCAGCTTGTCTGGTCCTTGCCAGCCATATTTGGAGGAGATTTTTGAGATGGTCAGAGCTGTAGAAGTTTATTCACGCCTTTGCAAGCAAATTGTCATTGAATTATTGTTCACAGCAACATTCAGCTAATGAGGTTTGGAAAGAGCATCAGACCTTGGTACGCACGTACTGCTGCTCCTCACAGGGACACTGTGTGCTTTTTCCTCTGTTTGTTTTGCAAGCTCTGATAAAACAGGGAAGCTTTTCTCCTCTCCTGGCAGTAGCCACCTGTGCACTGTTTTCTTTTTTAATCATTGTTGGGCTTCTGCCCACATCTTGTTTCAGTGTTTGTTTTTTTAACCCTATTTAAAGGACTGCAATTCCTAGCTATAGGTGTTGCTTTCATATTTTTTTCAGTTCAGTGGAAGTGAATAAGCTTTTCCTAATCAGTGATTACTGCATGCTCATTTGGTAGCCACAAATTACTTTAAACCGCTCTTGAAGCCATTCATATTAACACCTATAGAAGAGCAGAACAGCAAAACTGCCACGGTTCATTTGCCAGGAAATGTTTCATCTGGAGTAGAAGTGTGGTGGTTCTGTGCAGTCAGAGCATGCAGGGGAATGGGAGTGCTGCAGATATTCACGTTGGTCTGCATGTGATTGTAATTAGTCTTTGGCTGAGGAACACAGATTTGTGATAGATGTAATTTTCATTATTTCCAGTACTCTTGGAGGTTCTCATTGATTGAATGAGAGGGGTTTCCCCACATTGTGTTTTCTCATATAAATCTAGTTTAAGCTCCCATGGGAGTCAGAACACAACCCCAATTTGTTTTTAAATGAAGACGCTGTTAAATCTGTCTCTCAGATGTGAATCTTTTCTTACCTTAGAGAAGATCTTAAACATTTTGAAGTACCGTTCCTAGAGTGGTTGCTGGAAATAACATTTGTCAAACAAAGCTGTAAGCCATCTTCCAGATCTCAACTGAGAGTAAAAGGCTGTGTTAATACAGCGCGTTCGCCATTCATTCTTGGGTCACTGGTTTTTTTTTGTGGGTTTTTTTGTAACAGCTACACTATGTTGAGCACAGGCATTCATCAAATGCGAGCCAAAATGGAATCCGAATATTCTGGCTCAATTTAGCTTGTTCTTTTTTTTTTTTTTTTTTTAATATAAAAATGATTCAAAATTATGGTTTTTGCCCCAGCTTTAGTGATGGCAGTTGACTGGTGCAGGTCCTGCAAGAATCGTAATTCATAATTACGATACAGTTAGTGATTTAATCAAGGCCTGTGCACTCTTACATACCTTCATAGGCAATTACAAGTTTTTAATCCTTCCCCAAGAGACTTAACCCATCTTAAACGTATTTTTAAATTTCTGGTCAAGCAATTGAAATTTAAGGCATGTAGCTGAGGCCGTCTGGAAGACTTCAATCCATTTGGAAAGCATAGGATCACAACATACTATTGAGGGATCCCAGTACAGCACTCCTGTTTGATTCAGTGCAGATGATGTCTGTGAATGGAAACCCTGTGTTGATATTTTAAGCTTTTATCATTCAGCTCGAGCTTGTGCTGAGTGCTTGATTTTATGCCTACTATGCTCACTCATTTGTTTTCCTCTATGAACTGCTTGTCCCAGAAAGAACAAGCTATTTGCATGCAGTGGTGTTATGGCACTGTTAACGTTTAGATTGTTCAGGTTTCAAGCCCTGAGCACTCACAGCATGCTGAACTGAAGGGCCATTGGCTTACAAAGCAGAGTAAAGCCACTTGTACTGAATGAACGTGCTGCTAAAAAAAAAAATGCTTAATGAAGTCATCCCTTTCACAAACCAGGGAACAAAAATAGCGCATAGCTAAGGGCATAGCAATAGCTGAGAAGTAGGGTTGAGTCAGTCGTATGGGAGAACTTGGTTCTTTTCCTTTTTTGTATAACTTCCTGGGGGTATGAGGCATAAGTCATGGAACTGTCATGGGCAAACAGCATCATGCTTCTGTCAGTGCAGAAGCTGAAATTTAAATGAACACACCCAAATTCTAGGTTTTACCGCATTTATGTCCCTTTTGGGAATCGTTCTGTAGAGGGAAAAAGGATTGTGCCGCAGAAACTGCTGCTTGACCAGGCCTGAGAGGCAGCTGGGAGCAAGAGCTGAGCAGGCCTTGCTACCCAACAACACAGCACAGCTTCACCTTGTACTGGGAGTAGAGCTGTTCATGGGGCAGGACACCTTATCTAGTCTAAAAAAGTGCATGAATGCCTGGCTTCACCTTCACACTGATGGGAAGTCTCACCTGTGTGCTGAGTGTGAGGACAGCTGTGGCTTAGACCTGGCCCTGCCAGGTGGGGTGTGCTCTGTTGTCGCCTGTAGGAGCTGAGAAAGCGTAACACCTCAGCAGAGCAGGCTTCAAAGAGCAGTGCACAGCTGTGATGATGTAAATTCAGCCCTATTTGGTCACAAACATTTCATCCTGCTTCCTTAAATCCCACACACTTTTCCTGAAAACATTTATTCTTCCTCCCTCTGAAGAAAGAATATCTTGAATCTGTGTTTATGTTGTTGCCATGACATTGAGTTAAACTGTATGCAGATGCAGATTCTGTTAATAAGAGAGAAAAAAAAACAACTGTGTACTTCAATGAACAAAGATTACCCTGTGTTTGTATTACAGTGTTGCTATGGCAGTGCATATGGTTTTATTTGGTAGAAATTTGTGAGATGGAAGGAAGTCACATGTATGGAAGGCAAACAAGAAATACAGCAAAACCAACTCAAAATAAATACTGAAACTGAAAGGAGAGTTGCAGATGACATGTAAAACCAGGAGAACACAAGGACAGTTGTTCTGCTGCCCATCTCTGTGGTCTGATAACAGAAGCGTGTCCTTGCTGTGCCCTGTCTGGTCTCTCTGGCCCATCAGGCAGTGGCTTAGCTCCAGTGATGCTTTTGCTGAGTGCTTCTTGCCCTCACTGGCTCTGTACATCATAACATATTTTGTTGTTGTTGTTGTTTTGAAAGCAAAATTCCACTGCCTTGGCCTGATTACTCAACTACTAACTTTTCCTGCCTATTTTAATACAGTAGACTGTTGGGCAGGAAGATTAATACAGTGGTAATATGTGGAAATAAGCTAGCGCCTTGCCTACCTTCGGGGCAAAGGCAAGTCTTTCTGCCCTTGCTGGCTCCTGCTAGTGCTAGAAGTGATGGACTTTAATTGGCACAGTAGTCCTCATGTTTGTCTAGTTCTTCTGCATGAGGCTACTTGCATCAGTTGCATCAGGACAGCTGTTGGTGGTGTGACAAATTAGAACAAGTTAAAAATAATCTGCCAAAGAAACAGAATAGAAGTGAGGAGGGAGAGCAAGTCTCAGTTTAGAGAATAAATTGCCACTGTACTGAGAGCTGGCTGGTTGCTGCGTGATCCCAGCTTGTAAAGAAAGCAAAAGTATTTCTCAAATCATGTACTTTCTGTCATCCAACTTCTGTCACAAGGAGAAAGAAACAAGCGTGAAAGCTGCCCATTGCCTTTCCACTCCTCGCTTCCTGGTTCTCTGCCGAATCATGTCCTAACCCCAGAAGTTGTCTGTTTTGCCAGGAGTGCCTGTAGGGAATAGATAGAGGCCTAAGTGAGGAAAAGGTGGCCGAGGCACAGACATTAGGGAAAAAGAGCGGACTGATAGCAAAGAAAGCTTATCTGGGAAATCCCCATCACTTGTATCTGAGCTCTGTGATCTCTCTTCCACAGCTTTCTCTTTCACAGCTTCTACTTTCAGCTGTGCTTGGGCATCCATATTGGTTTTGATGAGGTTGTTCTGCTGCAGTGCAAGTATCTACTTCTGTAGAGGAAAATGTATCTTCCTGTTTCAAGTTCTCATTAACTTGCTGAATTTATGGCTACGCTGTCTTAGTGTCTGATTTTGTTGGGTTTTATGAGATAATTAGGATTTAACATGTTTGCTTTGAGATGCTCAAGGAACTCAGTGGTTTCAGAGCTGCTTTGAATCTGCTGACCCACTGATCTCCATTTAATCAGATGTGGAAACAGTGTTCTCAAAATGTTGGTGTACCACACTCTTGACTGTTTGACTGACATTTATAAAGGAGTCTCTTCATTCCTGCTACTTAGACTATGGCTGCTTTCATCATGATGGTAAGCTGTTGGTGTCTGTATCCTAGCTTGGTTCCCATTTGCACAAATCTGTGCACCCTACCTACAAAAGTATTCCGTCCAGTGAATGAAAACCTTACAAGAGCTTGTGTGATGTTTTCATTCTGGATGGTTGCTATGTTCCATCTGCTAACTGGTTGTACTTCAGGACAGATGAGGTTGCTGCTGTGAACGGTGCCTTGGGGCCTTCCAGGACATTCTCCAACATAAATTGTGTATGTAGAATTCATAGCTCTGTAGTTTTTCTGGGGAAAAAAAGAGTCATCGCATACTGGATACTGTCTATTTGGGTTTCTTGGTGTTCAGTCTTCACACGATAGTACAGATTGATGTTTATTGTATAAATTTGTTGGCTGGGTTTCTATTTTCCATATACTGAATCTCACCATGCTACAGTGTAGTACAGTTGTTCCTGGGCTGAAATACATTTATAGGTATCTCCAAAACGAACTGTATTGCTGCTTTCTCCATACCCCTCCCCCCCCATATTTCTGCGTGCTGTTTTCTACCAGGGTGTGTAACACAGGAAAAAATGGTGAAGATGAAAACAGGGACGTGTCTGTGTGAAACACAGTCTGGAGTCAGAGAGCTGGGACAAGTGCACAGCTGTCCCTTGCTGTGGGCACCACACCTAAGCAGTGCCACCAGCTCACCAAGGCTTCCCCCAGCAGCAGGAGGTGGGCCTGCTGCCTGGAGCATCCCAGTAGGCATGGCTTTGCTGGGGCTCCATGATAGCTTATGTGGAGCTTATAGCAGTTCCTGTGGCACGGCTTAGCACAGGTTAGCTAGTGGCTGGGAGATGTTGGCTTTTCCTCCATCTGCTCCTCATCAGCCTCCCTGCTCATTCATGAGAGTGCTAGCAGAGTCCTGCTGGTGAGAGCGTAATGCAGTGAGGGAGCTCTGCTTTCTGATGGCTCCTGCTTTTCGTGTGCTTCCTGTGATGCAGCACTGAAGGAAGCATGAAATTTGTCTTCGCTGTGTTGCCTTCATCAGTAGGAAGGGTTTTATATGTAACCCTGATAGTACAGCGGGAACCACCATCAGGCCCTTGTAAGTGACTGCACTGAATAGAAGAGACCTCCGTCAGTCCTAACGCTGCAGTTCGACAGGAGTTCCTTCTGGCGGCAGCAGCAGCCTCGGCAAAGCGCCGTGCCACGCTCCATCCTCAGGTGACCCCGTCCTCCCTCCGCGGGGCTGCTGGCCGGGGGCTGCTGGCCAGAGCAGCTGTGATAAGCAGGTTTACATTGCTGAATGCTTACTGCTTCCGTTCGTTGGTCGTGTTCCTCGTGCCTTGTTTGCAGATCTGTCAGTATTCATCATGAAGGAAGGATTTGGATATTTTAGATTTTGACCAAGATGTAAAATCGTATCTGTGCTCATTTATCCTACTGCTTACGCCTGAAGGAACTCCTCTTTTTATTATGGATATTTTCACAGCAGTATCCAGTGTTGGAGCAGCAGGGACATTATGGTTTCAAAGCACGTGCAGAGGTGTTACACAGAGGGTGACGCTGACTCCTTACGCGGTACTGGGAGCTGTGAGGTTGTCGTTTTGCCATGTAACTGTGAAATGCAACAAATGAAAAGAGAACGTTGTTGATGAGCAGTTGGTGTGAAACTCCAACTCTGGAAGACTTGTAGTTCGTTTTCCTCTCTTTATAACGGGGAAATTTTATTTAGTACGTGTTACTACAAAATCTGCATGTCCTGCTCATGCAGCCCTTACTCTCCCACCAGGACAATTCTTTGAGCAGAGATTACAGACACATCTCTCTGCCTGATGGGACATGGAAAGCCCAGCACATAGGCTGGAAAACCTCAGGCCTGCACCTATAACCGCATTCCAGATGGGAGTAGGAGGGGCCCTGTGTGCTTGTATACACTGTGTGTGTTAGGCAAACAGACCGTGCGTACAGCATACTGTAGTTACAGCTATGTGAGATTTGTAGGAGAGTTGCATTAGGTCACTGTGAAGGTAGGTGTTACACAGGTGTACCTGCAGGTGGAGGTGGCCCAGGCTGGGCAGGCAGCACTGTGTCTGCAAACAGCACACTCTTCTATTCTCC
This sequence comes from Pavo muticus, assembly GCA_016647715.1. NCBI lineage: Eukaryota > Metazoa > Chordata > Aves > Galliformes > Phasianidae > Pavo > Pavo muticus. The sequence goes on from JACDJE010000308.1 coordinate 846,402, forward strand.
ATGTAGTAACCCCGTGTGTAAATGTGATTTCTCAGTGAAAGGTGATGTAAGGAAGTGTTCAGTGCCAGATGTTAGCAAAAAAAAAAAACAAAAGCACTTCACTGTGTTTTACACTCTTGCTGTCAACAAGTATTGTACAGACAGGTTTAGGTGCAGCTAAGATTGGTGGCCAGGTGGTAAATTCCAAAACAGCTGAAGCTGTGAATGCCTCCGGGGAGAAAACTTGACTGAGCAGAAGAGATGGCTGTAATTTTTTCAGGCAAGGCATTAGCTGCCAGCGATGAGCTTCTGAGATACTTGGCCATTTATTTTATTGAAATATTTATGTGTAATCAAATGAGAAGTGAACTCTTAACCACTTATGCGTCTAACTGCACAACAGTGGATGGCAATGCTTCACAATTCTAAAACCACACCATCAGTCACTGCTTTATGTGAGAAGCACTTTCCTTAGTAAAGGCCACAGGAAGGGCTTATGCCAGAAGACTGGTGATGAGTAGGAAAAAACGGTGCTGCAGGTTTCCTTTCAGTCTTATCTGTAGTGCAGCTTTACGCTAGCCAGCATAGTGCAAATGGTTCCTGCTGTAGATCATTTTTAAATGTCATTTTCTTAATGCATGCCAGCTAGCTATCTTAGGACTCCTTTGGTTCACTAAATGTCATCCACATCCCTGAAGTGTAGTTACATATTTAATAAGTGGGAAGGGGAGGCGGAAAAGGGAGAAGATTGGCTGCTTTGCCTTTTACTCTATTGGAAAAGTACTTGAAATTCCTCACATTCTTCTCCTGTTAACAGTATGTTTACTTTTCATCACTGGGTTATTAGGATTAACAAAAGTCATTGCTTCAAGCTCATTTAATTTGAATTTAGTGAAAGCCAACTGCCTCCTGCAGACTGTAGGAAACATTCTTCTTCCACAGAACTCCATTAATTTGCAGAAAGCAGCCACCAAAAATGCGAGACCTGCCCACCGCTTCCACCCCAGTGCTCAACATCACTGCGCACATACTGCATTCTAATGAAGTGCCTTATGCTGCAAATTCCAGGACGGTTTGAATAATCTGACAGACTAATTAACATTTCAGTCTCTCTTCCAAATGTTTGCTTTCGGTGCCAGGAAGCTTTCTCTGTATACACTTCCTAGTGCACAGGGTGACAGATTGCATACACCGCTTCAAAATACCGTTTACCCGAAGACTCAGCTTACTCATTCATTGCTGTACCTGGGGTGGAGCCTCTTTTGGTTTCAAGACAATTCAAAGCGGTCCTGGAAAGGAGCTGAAGTCTGTTGCCTTTCAAGATGCTCTACTAAGAATAGTTAGGTAAATATTTCTTTATTAAATGATTAATTCCATAAATAAATTCTTTTAATTCATTGAATATAAAATTAAAATCATTTACAACTTATTCCAGTATTACAGGGGTTGGAAGGGGTTAAAAAAAAAAAAAAAAAAAAGAGCTACAGTTTGATAAATAAAATACTCAGCTTTAAAACAACTGATTTCTGTTTGCCATTAAACTACAGTTGGTACATAATAGCTGCCACTGTGAACACCCCACAAGTGCCCACCTCAGGAAGGAATGTAACTTCCAACTTGGTTGGGAAAGTAGGGGAGAAGATGGAGGGGAGGGGAAAAGCATAGTGTTAAACTGAACAGGAGAGGAAAAGTTTTCATAACCGGAACAAAATATCAGATCACTTACAAACAGAAAACAGTACAAGATAAAGGTGCTCCAAAAAGAAGCAGTAAAGTTGCTCCAATACTATGAAGCTTTAAGTATGCTTAAATCTCTGTTGCATTAGTGTCCAGTTGCACAGTGCACTCTTGTAATATCTCATCTTGCCCTCAAATGGGCAAGGCACCACTTCCATCAGAGGTCCTTTCTCCATGGCTGGTTACTTCAGAATTCTTAACATCCCACCCCAAATACCACTTAGTCCCTAAATTTGTGGATGTCATTGACCAGTCTGTAGAAGGGATAAGCTTCGTTTGCATGTGGACAGTTGTAGTTGCAGCGGCAGGACTGGATCATCATGACGCTCTTGGTGAAGGTTTCTCCATCATCACAGCGGAACCGGATCTTGACAGTCCTGGTCTGCTGCGGGGTACAGCACCTGCCATCCACACAAGACCCACAGTACTTGGGGCGGTACTTCTTCACACTGGAGCATCCAGCATAAGTAAACCTTACAGGGGATGGGGACTTCTTAGTCTTGGTACATTTTTTTCCCTTCTGTAAAGAAAAGGCAATAACATCATTAGTGGGAGATTCTTGTCCTGCCTTTACCCTCTACTTTAACCAGTTTGGAAAGAAGAGGAGCACCGGAGGTGTTTGTATTTACCTTTAGGGAGGCATAGCTGGGCTGGCCACACGGCCTCACTTCGCATATCCTGGTCTCTTTGATGAGCTTGCAGTCAGGATTGTCGTTGGTGACTCTGGTGGAGATGCCGGTCCCACACGTCTTTGAGCACTGGGACCAGGAAGTTGTTTGCACAATGCATTTGGGATTCTCAAAAGCTCGGCTTTGTGGCTCGGATCCAAAGACTGGAAAAGAGAAGGGGGGCTTAGACTACATCTACCTTCTCCCTGAGTTTCTTTCCATCAATCTAAAGACTCGCACAGCTTCCCTCCCACCTCAGCTTTCACCATCACACAGATCAGCGCACACTCACCAGGTAGCATCTTCAGGCCTCCCTTCACAATGGCAATCAGCTCGTTGTTCCTGGTCAGTTCGCCCTCGGAAGCGTCCAGACCAAACTCCTTGCTGAAGAAGCCCTCCAGCGCATCCTTGCTCTCATCGCAGACCCACTCCTCGCAGCACTGCCCAGGCACTTTGACCAGCCTGGGGCTGGGGCAGCCCAGGTTGGGGAGGGAGAGCTCCTGCGGGCAGAGCGGGATGCAGCCCACAGCTCCATCTATGCACGTACACTGGTGCTTGCAGTTGGGCTGGAAGCTTTCGCCGTTCTGGTAGATTTTGGAGTTGTATTCACACGGTCTCCCCTCAGACTGTGCTGCAGAGGGCAAGAGAGAGAGAGAAGGGCGTCAGCGCCGGGAATCGCTCGTTTAAAGACACATATTTTGCTGCTCTGTTAAATTCAGTTTATGGTAAAGTTCCCTACGGTCCCCTGGAGACGCGGGGCTAGAACAATAAGTTAGTCAGGAATCACTTTTCCTTATGTGCTTTTAGCAGAGCCCAGACATACTGAATCGCATTCCAGACTGCTGAAGTCATGTGCCTTTCTGCCAAGCTACCAACAACAAAGCATAACCATACATGGACTCAAAGTTACTAAACTCCGGCACTCCGCACCGAGCTGCGGGCAGCCCTTACCTCTGCAAATGCCCTTGGTGGCGGCGGGGCTAGCGCCGAAGTTGCACTCCAGCCCCTTGGTGTGGTCGCAGGGCTGCGTCCGGCTGCAGTCCTCGTTCAGCTGCTTGGCGCAGACCTTGCAGCAGCCGCAGCCGTCCGGCACCAGCCCCACGCCGGGGGCGCACTGCGGTGCGGCGGCCGGGCACTGGCAGACGGCGGGGCACGGAGATCCAAGAGCCTGCGGGGCGAGCAGAGGAGCGGTGAGCGCCGGCAACGCCGCGCCGTTATCCCTAGCCCTCCTGTAAAGCCCCGAAGGCGGCACTTACCAGGCGGGCCAGACAGAGCAAGGCGGCCGCCAGCGCGGGGCGAGCTCCCGCGGAGCCCATGTCTTAGCGGCGCGGAGCGAGAGCGGAGCTCGAGATGCGATCGCGAAGCGGGGCCGGCGCGGTCTGAGGCAGCGGCGGGCGCGACCGCCTTTTATGGGTCGCGGGGCCGCCGCGTGCGCCTTCGGCGCTGACGTCGCGCGTTCCGGGCCGCGGCCGCGTCCAGCGCTCGCGGCATCCCAGGAATGCGGCTGGCGCGCGGCGCGGCCGCTCCGCCCCGCC